>JAPZDV010000007.1:11989100-12096799 GCA_029814665.1 Acanthurus lineatus
GGTGGGCGGGGGCGACCGGAAGAGACAAGGAAGAAGGGAGAGGGGTGAATTAGAAGTGGGATTGGATGGATGTATGGATGGATGGATGGATGGATGGATGGATGGATGGATGGATAGACTGATGGATGGAGAAGAGATGAACATGGATGTCTGTAGAGATATACAGTTACATTATGTTACTGCAAAGTAGTGAGGCTCAAACACCACATAGCCTTCTGCAGAAACACTGACACTATTACATTTAGTGCCTGTAGTCGTCCTGCATCCTGTAGATGTTTAAGTAACACTTACATTTTAATAACTTTGCACTGAACTAACCCAAAATAAAAAAAAATAAATAAAAAGTTACGTCACTAGAAGTTACGGTATTTTAGATTTGGCACAGCATCGACTGCACCTCACCAATTTAAGAGGCACTCCAACAGGCAAGGGAGGTCACCTTCACCTGGGCCTGATGTTGGGGCAGCTGTGTGATGAAAAATGAGATCAGCTGCTTGCTCACCGGGACGCATGCAGCAGTCTGGAACTACCCAGGGCCCAGTGCACCAGCAAGCATACGGTGGCCCCAGTACAATAACGACAGAGTGAATAGCCCCCTCTCTCCCAGCCTGTCTGTCTGCCTGCCATCCTGGGGCATGTTGGGTCACCTTGACGACTGGGCCCAGTGAGGGGAGCCGCACCCCACTTCAGGGCAAAGAAGGAGGCAGTATGGGTAATGAGGCGTTGCCATGCAAGTGGAACAGCTTTTGAATAACCCCATCCGCACAGAGATAGACACACACACACACACTGCACACACACACACTGCACACAAAGTATTCTACAGTACTTGTGTTTACAGAAGGGACAACAGCTTGTTGGAGAAACCTCTCTGGAGTCCAGGAAAAGAGGAGATTCATGGGCATTTTGGTGGAGGTCAGCAAGTCATGCGGTGACGTGTTCATGCAGAGACAGCTTCAATTAAAGAAAGAATAAATGTGAATTCTGATTTTATATTTGAGACAAAAGATTGGCATACTTCTGTAAGTAAGTTTTGATATATATGTGGTGTCACAAATCAAGCTGGCTCCCACTGTTCACTTTTCAACGTATTTAATTTCTCCCTCTGGTCCTCACAGTGAAATATTTGTAAGGGTTAAAAGGGTTTGTGATCTAACGAAGACCAAAACCCAGCGGACACTGATATTTAAAGGAGCCAACACCTCTAAGTGAGAAAACAGTGTAAATCAGCCAGCCTAAAAAGAAGATGGAGGAAAGAAAAAAATATTTTCCAGTCAAACTACGCCTAGTTATTGTGACTGTCTGAGAGGAAGTTTAATCATTCTGCAACTTGGTCTCATAAAGGGAGGGAAGCTACAGTATTTCCTGCATGTTGATTTAACGTTAAACATTCACTAATACCATAAGAAACTGTGTGGCATCCCATGAAGCCACTGGAATCCCAGGACTGGTTGAACAAGATCCAGTGGGAATTTCTGCCTACGTCTACTCACACAGACATACAGTCACAAGTAATGTACACTAATAATCACAAACACACACGTGCAAATCATTAGTAGATTCCATAATAATGCTGTTATATGCAGTATTTGTGGTAGGATATGCCTTCTTTCAGTAGCGGGAGAGAGAACAAGACTGAGACGAACCTTGAACCGGTTTATAAAATGAAAAGCAAGTAGAAGAATGAACCCTTAAGTGAAAAATGAAAAACTGAAGGTTGCTGACCACATAGAGACACAAATGCTCAAGTTTGTTTTTCATTAGCTTGGCTTGTTTGAAAGGGATAAACCTCCACACAGAGTTCTGCCAGGAATCCATGTCTTCTGGTAACATAATCCAAAGTGGCTGAAGCGCATAGGCTTTATTCCAACATTTGAACACAGCACATGGGTCATCCAATGTGTTTTTATTTATCTGCAAGTGGTCTTCAGTGTATAAGTTTATATTTCACAAATGATGAAAGCATTAAACATAAAACGACTTGTGAACTTTAGTGCCTTATCTCCTGTAAAAAATCGAAAAGGTTCCACTTCATTATTCAGTTATTCCCTTTTTGCAATTGGAAACAGCCCTTTACAAATATAAATTGCTCAAAATCTTGGAAACCACGCTGAAATTCCGTAAAAGCATTCACCATGTCCGTATTAAGCTATAAAGCAATGTTGTAGGAAAACACAAACAACTGAAAAAGGATTTCTTTTTTTTTTTTGCAGATGATGTATGATTACAGTGCATGTTCTCTTTTCTGATTGCTGATTTTTTTTCTTCACGTCTGTCTTCTCTGAATACTAATAGCTCATCTCCTGCAAGCTTTGCTACAGATGCTGGCAGGTCTAGCCTGAAATGATTATCAGAGCCAGATCCCACTGGCCAGCCTTCCAGTAACACTCCTACATGGAGATGGAACCAGAGCTGGGGATGGGGCTGAGACTGGGGCTGGAGCTGGGGCCGGGCTGCCAGGGGACAGACGCCAACGGGCCCAAGAAATTAATACCAGCACTGGGGCCTCACGGAGGTCCGACATCCAGCTCCAGCTGGAGCAGAGGAGATGAAATGAATGACTGGCAATGATGTCACAAGACGCGGTGGCTCACGGGTCGTGCGACACTGTAATGCCCTACCTGGAACTAACAGCGGGAAATCATTGGCTCCCACTGATGAGCGAAACCCACAGATGGAAGCATAACTTTTGCTTGGCTGAGGGACATTTAAATTTTTTTTAAATAAGAAAAAAAAAACCCAACTTGCATTAAAGATAATCAGCCCATGTCCGTGTCATTGTCAATCAGCCTTTTCCCAGTTGATCAGATTTCATTTAAACTAAGACTAAACACCATTACCTTGCTTGGCAGCAGAACATGAACGAACCCTCAACCCACCCTAACGAAAGGAAGAAGCATGACAATGATGAAGAGTTTAGGCTGAACCACAGCTTCCAAACCAAACCACAGCTTCCTGACTTTTGTTCCACTGATCATATTAGGCTAAAGTTGCCAAACATTTGATTCAGTTTGACACATCATATTAATCACCCTCAACGGGACATTTTAATATTATGGGTTGTTGGACATAACTTGATGAGAAAATTACTTGATAAGACACAGCTGACTGTGTTGTTTACATTACATTTGTCATGAATTTTGATGCGTTTTTCTGCTCCGCCATCCAGTCTGAGGACAGGACTGTTGTGCTTGTACTGTAAAAACAATAAAATCCCGTCACAGTCACTCTCTGTCATTGCACATTTGCAAGGAGTTAAGTGTTACCATCGTCTGTGTGTTTTGTAATGAGCTCTGGGGACAGTCCAAGCAGTTTATACACAGCAATGATGGTTTAAACATCAGGAAATCATTTACATTGCTTTGACTCATGGGGAGTTTCAAAGTATCTCAGCAGAGTTATGACAACATGAGGCTGCTCAAACACACATGTACACACACATACGCAGCCACTAGCCTAACCCATGTCTGCATGATCCAGCTCAAAATGCGGTCTCTTAATACTGTAGAGCCTTGGACTCAATAGATTAATGGATTGAGAAAACAGAACTATTTAATTTCATCTCAGAGCTTCAGCAGAAAAACAGTCAATAGCTTCATTTTAATCTGTTGACTTCATCATTCAAAATAACAGCATGAATGCCTGCCTTCTAATTAATTTTGTAACTCTATAATTGACTGTAATGAATCAGTTCTAAAACATTTTTTCAGTGATAAAAACTTCAAGTGGAGAGAAACAATCAATCAGCTCAGCATTTGTTATAATACCAATAAACAGGACAGACTCCTCTCAAAGAAATGAAGGCCAACTTGTTTCAAAAAGGACGCTTGTTTTTTTGTTCCCCATAAATTTGCTATCCTTGGTTATGCCAAACCTGGAAGGTGTCCAACTTGAACCAGGAGGCAACATATTTTGTGTGGGCTAGCTAATAATGTTTGCCCCCACCGCATCTATCTGTTTCTGCTCTGATGAAGAAAAAAAAATTAAAGAGTAGGTGGAATTCATGTAAAGGGAAACTTTCATTTTGCCATGGACGAATTGAGAAATGTTGTAAAGTAAAATACGAGTGAAAAAAGAAAGACCTTAAGTCAGCCTAGTTTACGGTGGGATAAAGACTGAATTTTGCTCACCCACACTTTTAATGGAGACAGACGCCGAACATTCGGCTGGGGAGAAAATACACAAAACAGCAGAGCTTCTGTTTTCTTTTTCCACTCCACTTTGCTTTTTTTAACCGCCTAACACTCCCTGATGGCGTATCGTCCTAAAACTGACCAGGCTTGAAATATGACAAGTTTAATACGTCCTACATCACCGTTGAGCACGACTGAGTTACTAGAGCAACAACTGGCCTGTCCCGGCCTGCAGCAGAGCCTGTGGAGCAGCAGTGTGAACATAACCCCTCATCAAAGGGGTTCAAACCAAGAAGGAGACAAGGGTCTGGGGGGAAAGCTTGAAATAAAAGAGTAAAGGAGGAGGCTTTTGAGGTTTTTGCTGGACAGCCATTTAGGGCAGCAACTCTGATGACAGGTAAGGAGAAGAGGGCTGCTTGCTTGCTTGCTTGCTTGCTTGCTTGCTGCTGCTGCTGCAGTGTTGGTGGGTGGGCCACCAGGGGAGGCAGAGAGAGAGAGGAAGGCGGGCAGGAGGGAGGGCAGGCCTACCGGCGCTGTCACCAGCCCCGGTGTGTTTGGATAAGACTCATGGAACATGTGGGGGAATCAGCATGAGGCATCACACCTGGAGGAAAAGACAACTAAATCCAGCCCCCAGTACGGCGGGCCCCGGCTCCACCAAGTCTAGCCAGCATCTGGAATGGATATCTGGAGATGCAGCAGACTTCACAGCCCCTTCACGGGTGCTTCTCACTCTACCTTTGCTTGAAAAACCGCACAGTGAAAGGTTGTCTCACCAAGGATTAGTGTTTGTGATAAAACACTTTTCTCAAAGTTTTTGTTTTTTGCACTGTAACCATCTGCCTGGCATGATGTTATTGTGCTGTTGTTAAAATAATAACCGTTTTTTATTATTATTGCTCAACTTCCTTCACCCCCAATATGCTTCCGCTTGACTTCTTTTGGCTTTAACAAGTGTGCAGATGCCAACAGTTTTTGGTTGTAGAAGCTTCAGTCTTTTTCGCTATCTTTTAGCATATTGCACTTTTAAAAAAACAACAAATACACTTACAGTAAAATATGATCTCATTATCCTCACTAATTTGTCAGCTCTCAGGTTAAAACTTTAGGAAGTAAAGGAGCTGCTGTTTGTATCTTTTCTGATCTAAAATTTTAATTTGAGAATCCCTGAGCATCCTAAGAAATCACAACTGATATCCATAAAAGGTGAATAAAACAGCAACCCAAACCCTTCAGAAGGAGCATGATGCATCACAGTGCATGTACTCTCCCACATGGTCATAAATGTGTGTGAGTGTGTGTGAATGTGTGTGTGTATGGCGTTTGTCAGGGGCCAACCAGCCGTGTTGTGACTGGAACAATCCCGGCCACAATGTTTGTTTACACAGAGCCGCTCACTCACCCAAATAATCAGAAGCTGTGGGCCTTTCTAATCCCCACACAAAGTCAATGGAGCCAGGTTGAGCTGGCGACAGCCGCGATAAGATACTCAAATACAGCCTAGTGATCTGCGAGCTGCGGCCTCTCCTTCCCACACCCTCTGTCCCCTTTTGTTTTCTCTATTGCAATTCCCAATGTGACACGGATTTGGAGTTCACAGGTCGCATTCAGACACAGAACTGCTTTGCTGCACAGCAACATATTTTACCTCCCTTTACCTTGGTCACTTTAGATTTTGTCTTCGCATTCCTTTTCACATTCTTAAAGCCCAACGTACAAGTCAAAGCAAGTTGCCATAATCTAAAAAAAAAACAAATTGCTTGCAAAGGAATGCATATTTGAAATAGTGCATTGTTATGGCTTTGGCTAGGCTGGTACTCGCTTGGTACATCCTGGTGCGCGAGTGTGATTCTGTACGAGCGCATGTGCGTCCACTGATAGAGGTATGTGGTAAAACATTCATTAACATTCCATTCATGACCTTAGTATTATGTCCACAGTGAAGGAGAGCATATATTTGCTTTTCACACCTCTCGGGCGGGATGAGGGAAATGATAGAGCATTATGTGTGTCAGTGTGTATGTGTGTGTGAATGAGATAGAGAGACAGAAAGAGGGAGAGAGCAAGCAGGAGAGAGCAGTGGGGAGAGGGATAAAACACAGCTCACTGATACAACATAATCTATCTGGAACCATGTCTCAATATCACAATATTTCACACATTTACGTATCACAAATTTGGCAGTTGCAGCCTTCTTCTCAGATCAGTGGAGTTATTTCTGCCTTGTGTACTGGATGCTGCAGGACCGAGATACAGTTTGCAACGGCACAGATGGGAGAGGCTATAGCTTCTGTACCACAGTATCGCATGCAAAAATGTTTGGTATGTTTTAACACAGATAAAGCTGACATATTCCGAGGCGTTTCGGAGACAATACCCATGAAGGAACAATCTCCCATCTGGCAGTGCATTCTCTCTGAAATCCTCTCTGTCATGCTCAATGAGAACTGGAGAGACAAAACATTCTCTGTCTGGATATCAGTCCTTATCAAGGCTGTACCTTGGGCGCTGGATATCAATAAAACATCACCCTGCAGGCTAGGACTTCTCAAAGAAGTAATAAATTCCTGCACTTTATGCTTAAGTTTAAATCTATCAACATTTCCTCACAGGTTGATGCTATACAGAAACATATATTATTGATTGAACCTTAGGGGAGCAATATGAGACTGGATGGCAGCACAGCAAACAAACTCCTTGGCTCTTGAACCACATGTACAATTTCCTGGTTAGGATCAAATCGATCAGCCTTTACACTGTGTTCTCTTCCTTCCCACCTCTCGGTACAGAGGGATTTCTTTCGGAGGCCGGGTCAGCAGCTGCCTTTATGAGAGGAATGTCAATGAAGTCACTGCTGTACTGCTTCTCTCCACATGATGGTGCAGAGGACAAGTCTCCCCCTGGACGGCATGAAAGCTGACATTTACCTTTAGGGTTCTTAGATATGCATGTCCACTGCACACAAATACACACATGTTCAAATACTTCTGCTTCAGATGGAGAGTAAAAGGGTCTCTGATCACTTTCAGCTGCATCAACAAAAGATCTTAATGTAAAACACACAAACACACATAAAATACTGATCTGCCGATGTGAAAATGACATATATGTAAATGCTTTGTATTTCACAGTAAGTAAACACAATATTCAAATAGTCACTGTTAATTAATTATGTTTGCATTGTTTGTATTAAACAGATGCATATTTGTATAAGGGCTTATATTGAGTGGGCAGTACATGGAAGAACACATTCATCTCTTTGCTAGTTTTAATATTAAATAGATTTTATTCATTCTGTATGCACATTGTATCAAAACGTGAAAATAATCCCCTGCGGTATGACGTTAGTGTCTTTTGGTCAGCAAACAAAGAGCTTTGCCATCCAATATGACACACAATATGTGTCTGTGCATGTGTCTGTTTGTGTGTGTGAGTGTGTCCTTTCTGTCTGTATGTAGTCACACCTGTACTCTCTGTCATGATGTTATCAGACCCTAAACACCTGCTCCACAGTCTAAGGTCACCAACTACACAAAACTGCCTCCTAGCAGAGCCAGACAGGCATCTGAAAATACACCGTGTATGTGTGTTGTGTTTGTGTGTGTGTTTGCGCGTGTGTAAATAAAAAGGGCCATGTTTTTTTTTCTTGTATGGTCATTTATATGCAGCTCATGTCACCCAGCACATCGCTCACAGGTGTCATACAACCCTGAATATGACCTGAAGGGGAGGAGAGGTGGATGAAGAGAAACAAAGTGGGTCAGGAAGAGCAAGAAGAGAGGCAGTGAGAAATACATGGTCGGTGATAGTTAATAAATGTACATTACAACTGGGATGTGTACATAAATATTTACAGCAGCTGTTTTTTACAATACATCATGCATGCAGTTAATGTAAAATCTCCATCTTTATAATGACAAAAGAAAGAAGAAACACACATAAAAAGATGCTCAAATAAACTATATATAGACCTCGGTCAAAGCACTGGTGAGGGTAATTAAACCATAAACACTTCTTATGAAGGAACAGATGTTGCCAAACATTAATACAGTGGAATGAAATGAGATGACTGGTTGCTTTACTGTACGTAATCCAAGATAGACCAAACATGTGTCCGTTGGCTTTGGACGAGAGAGACAAAGCAAAGTACTGATAGTGTTTGGATTGCCTTCTTCTTTCAAGTACTTTGATGAAACAGTAGATTAAAATGGAAACAGAGAGAGGGAGAAAAAAGACCACTGAATACAATGTGACTGAATTCAAATTCATTCACTCATTTCAGCTAAACATCCACTGTATACTGGCGAAGTGAAAAATCAGAGTCCTATTTTCAGCATGTTCTCCAGGACATTTTGGGGGAATCTGAGGCAACTCTGAGACAGCCTGGATAAAATCCAATGAGAACAAAAGGCATGAGGTGTCCTGGTGACATCCTGCAGTAATAAGATGCCTGAACCACCTCACCTCCTCACCTGGCTCCTTTCAAAGGGGGCATTGATTCTACTCTAAGGTCATCCAATCTCAGGTCCTCACACCCACATGGGTTAGCCAAGAAACTCTGCAACATAACTCAACTGTATCTATAAATCAACAATGATGCAAAAAAAAGCTTCTGGCTATAGTTGATTAAAATGTCGATTCACTTATAATTCAAGGGCACCCCCTTTGTGTAAAAAAGTTCTTTAATGCCTACATTAGCACATTCAATGTACTGTACCACCTGTCAGTTCTGTGCTCCACTTGAATAAATACACATTTTTACAAAAGAGAACCAGGCCCTTAGATTTGGATGCTGATCTTCAACCTGTTAAAAAAGCCAACCTCTTCAATTCACAGAGGAGGTCACATTCTAACGAAAGAGGACTATGTCATCGCCAAAAAAAGCGAAGGCCACTGAGCCTGAGGCATTCTAGTTCCAGCTTTCCACCAAAGCCCCATCCATGAAAACCGGAGTCATAATAGTCGACATAATACAACCTTGGCGGAGTCCAAACTCACAGAGAAGAGGCTTGAATCATAGCTTAGTTTGATTGTGCACGTATTGTTTACTGCAACAACAGTCCCAAAACACAGCAACCTAACAATGTTTTAACAATTTGAAAAAATACTAATCTTAATTTAATGTCAAAGAAGTCTCTGTATTAAGTTACAGAGGTACCTACTGAAGTTAGCATGCTAACCAGCTAGCCCCAGGCTGTCCTATTTTATTAATACCACTTTACACCTCAAGAGGCAAAAGTCTGATAGTAGATAGCGATAGCAGTCTCAGGATGTGTGCGGTCCCAATGTGGCCTTGTTTACTAGGAGGCTACTTAGCTCAGCTGGCTCCAGTACTGGCACTCATTCTGGTGCCGTCCTGCACCGGTAACCTATCCTCCACTTGCCACCTCTGTCCCAGGCCTAAAAACTCCTCTTCAAAGCACCTAAGTTAGCTGTGTAATCAACCACACTCTATGGATGATCCAAGCTCTTGCTCGGGTTGATTTAGCTAGCTAAAAGGATTGCTGCAAAGCTAACATAGCTAATTAGCTAACAGCAGCTACAGTAAGCTGCAACTGGCAGTTACACTGGTTAAATGCTGGTTATTAATTTTTACAGGCCGCTATTTGTGACACACTTCAAGTACTTAAATGTACAAGTTAGTATACAAAAAATCCTTACAATACACAATTAATTTACAAGTTTTAAAATTGATACAAGTGGCAACATATGTTTTGGGGGTGTTTCGATTTTAAGATGCAAGATTCTTGATGATTCAAGAATCTTGGTGGGGTGTTCTGTTTCATTTTCAGGTTTGCTGTGTCTCTGCAGTGGGCGCTTACTCATTTTGAAGAATACTACTGTCCAACTGAAGACAGGCTACAATCCAGTTTTCTGAGTCACTTTCTGTGGTTTCTATAGTCCAAACCGCCTACTTTTGATCAGAACCTTCTCTTATTATGTTTTACTTACTTCAACTCAAATATGTCAAATTACCATAGTAGCACACCACATACAAATTTACATACTAATTTCTGCTGGTTCAAATCAATTTTAAAATAAATTAAATAACTTTTGCCTGAGGATTTTCCTGCAATAAAAGTTCCATTTTAGGTAGCATTAAATATACTGTATTTTTAAATAAAATTCTAGTCTTTTTTATTTTATGGTAGCATTATTTTCTTTTCGATAGAATAACACATAAGAAAAGTTTGCTAGTTTTTGGATCTAAGTCAAGTGTTACTTCTGTGAACAAACAGTTCAGCAGTGTCACTACAAACTATTTTTCAAATATACCCTGTATGCTGCCATCAGCTGTGTGTACTTCTCAAATAATTCACTGGTGAGGCACAGTTATTAATAAACGAGACAGGCCACAGAATAACATCCTCCAGGTTTCACAGTAAACTGTATAAAAAAGCTCCTTTTGTGAAACAGGCTCTGAACAAGGCTGCAGGACATCACAGGGTTGGTTGGATTACTGTGTCTAGATAGTGTGGAAAAAATTGCATTACATTGTTGTGCCTGTTGGTGTTTTCACTCAGAAATACTTCCATTTCCAATTCTTAATGACAAACAAGAAAGCTTTTCTGATTGAAAACAATTCCAGCACTTCAAGCCATAACAAAAATCATGACAAGAGCATTTTCACCAAAAGGAAGACATTTCACGCACTGGGAGCCTTTTGTAATATTTTCTCTCCCTCCCTCTTCCCTCCCTCTCTCTCCCTGTCTCTTTCCTTTGTGTGCGTAAATCATCTCTTCCCTGCGGCCTGTCTGTGATCATGTTGATGGGAAACAAAGAAATCATCTTGAATGGCACATTAATTTCCTCCGTTCTCCCCCTGCCCTCTGCCTAATGAAATCCCCTCTGCCACGGGGCCTGAGGAGCCACACTGGCAAGCCGTCACCAGCCAGTAAATATGTTTACCTTGGAGCACTACGCTAATGGACTGTTTACTAGGGGGAGGCAGCATGGGGTGTTACACAGACCAGGCAGCACTGGGTCTGGGGTGTGTGTTCCTCAGACTAAATGACAGCTCCTTTGCCCCCACCTCATCTCCCAAAAACTAACAAACCCCCAACCACCTGATCTAGAGAGGCTGTCACCAAAAAGGAGCTCAGATGGAGAACTATAATGCAAAGAAACATGAAGGGATTACTCTAAGGTTAAATAAATCTTTAGTCTGATTTTTGAAAATGTAGTGAACTGAATGACTGTCTCTGAACAAAGTTCAGGTATTTTTGTCAGAGAGCTTTAAATATAAAAGGGAGCTGCCGGCATGACTTGTGACTCATTTACCAGATTTAGTTTTACATTTCATCCAAATTATTTTATAACACAAATAACACATAAAATTGCATCCAAGTTGTCTCTATACCTATTTTTGCTCCAAAATGCCTGCCAAACATTAAAAATCTGGTTCAATTTAAACCTAGCTTGCTGCCCTGGCTAATGCTGTAGGCTCTCAATAAACTGACTGCTCTCCAAGTCACCAAACCTCCACCTCAGCAAATCTGTCCAGTTTCAGTATCTGTGCCATAACAGTGCAATTTATTTAGGGGTGTATTATCCAAATACTTATAGGAAATTGAAGGGGAACATATATGAGACAATAACACACAACTGTAACTTGTCTCTTTATCCTAAGAAAAGTATAGCCACTGCAATATAGTATGAAAACCTGAGTATAAATATATAGAGGCAAAGCGACACTGCAAGACACAAACAATGCGGCATGTGATTTCTGAAGTGTTGGTCTGAAACTGTCACCCAAGTCTCTAAACACCCCACGAAAAACATGCATGGCCCCTCTAGCCAATCAGAGGACAATTCCTGATAGACAGAGATATGCGAAATTCTTCCCATGTGACAAGGCCACAATGATGTTGAGGAGATGTTGCAGACAGCAAGGGATCTTCTGCCAAAGCTCCTCTTGTTTCGGACTCATCACTACACTGATGTCAAACTGCACTCTGCAATCCAGCCTTTATCCCTTTCTCAATATTGTTTGCACCATGAGGAAACTCGTGTTCTGATTGTACTAATAATTTAAGATGCATGGTGTGAAATTGTGTTTGAAAAAGTTATTTTTTAAAAAATAAGGTTTCTGAATGTTGCAAAAAACATCAGACAAAATGTAGATTAGGATATGTCAAACATAACCTCTAAATGTTTAAAGTATGTACTTTGTATTCATTGTATAAATGGTAGAGCAGCAGTAACAGAGCAGCTTAGGTACTATTTATTTTAGGAAAATGCCATTTGGTTGGAGCAGGTTATAAAAGAAAATTCCTCAATGTGGATTTGTTTAAGCTCAACATTCATATTCAAATTGCTGCCTTGACTGCTGCAGTGAACCTTGGGAAATACAATCAACACAGCTAAGCAGTCACTATTCATCTGTGAAGGTTTTAGGCCCAAAATGCACATTACACTCAATAATCTGGTGGCTACATTTGTTCCCAGCTTGCAGACAGACAGTTTACAGGAAGGGTGGAACTGAAGCTCAGCTGTGTGTGTGTGTGTGTGTGTATATGCAAGTGCATTAAATGCATGTTAGTGTATGGATATGCAGGCACATGTGTTTTTTTGTGTGTGTAACAACCCACGTGACTTTCAAGGGCAACAGCAGCGGCAGTCTCGATAACGCCCCCTGTCTCATTTATGGGTGTCTGGCGCCTGGCAGCACTATCAGTGACTGTGTGCCTAGATGTGTCCCCGTCCCACACACACACATACATACACTATCACACAGAGAGGGCCCTGCAGCTGGTGACAGGCTGCTTCTCTCAGTCTACTGCCAGCCTGTTCAACACACAGCTCTCTATCCAACTCTTATCTACATTGATTTCCTCCCCTGCCTCCAAACTTAGATACGCACTCTTTAAAAACAGGCCAACTGCAGAGTTTGGGCACTCTGAAGGAAGGATATCTCACTACTTGGGTGGCGAGTCTAAAGTATCGACACAACTGCATTTAGCACATCCTAATTTTGGTGCAACTAGTTCCGTAGCTTTGGTGAAATCTGCAGCAGAATAGGAATAAAAGTTGGATTTTGCTTTGAACCTCCATTCTAAACATATGGACTCACAGCGAGTTAAATCAGATTGGATAAAAGCAGCTGTTTAATATGCAGCTGGGGAGTTTCCTGTGATGTATGTGTTAGATCTACGTTATGTCCATATATTGACACGGTCATGAATTTCCATGTCAAATGTCTCTGCAGGATATAGCTGAAGGCTGTGATTTCTATCCAGCTGAGATGGGAGATTCAATCTCTCTCGTTCCCCTTTCCTCTTCACCTCTTCAACATTTCCTTACCCCTTCACTCTCCCCCAGAATCCTTCTTTCCTTTTCCCATGGTTCTTCCCTGTCTTTCTCCCCATCTTTCTTCTTTTCATTCCCCTCTTGGGTCCTGCTCCTCTTTCCCACTCCACCTTCTTCTCCTGCCCCTCCCCCTCCACCCTTCCATCAACTACCCCCCACTAGACACACACACACACCCACGCACCCACACACACACACACCCTTTATGCCGGCAGACTCCATCGATTGATTTCCCCTCACTGTGACACATTTGGTGCAGCCGCATGTGGCCTATTAATTATATCCACAGCAGACTCTCGTCACGCTCCCCTTTTCCCAACAATACAACCCCTCACACACACAGGCACACACGCGCAGACAGTATATACAACCAACACGTATATGCACAGCCCTCAGAGCATACGGCCAGGGGTCTACTAGACAGCAGCCATGACCCTACAGATCATCCTTTAACCAGTGAATTTGAGTGAGGGGCAGAAAAAGAAAGGAGGAGGATTCGAACCTGGAGCGTTTCGAGTGGAGGCAAACAGACAGTGGCAGTTGAGGCGAGGTTGGGCCCATGTTGCGTGTAATCTGGCTAACATCTGTTAGCCATCATGTGTGTGGCTCCATTTAAAGTCCAGAGTGGACTAAGAGCCTGAGGAGGCTCCCTGCATCCCTGCTCGCAGGCTTTTAGTGGTGCTGCTCAAAATGTTTTCCTCCGTGCAGACACACAGACAGACAGACCGAGAAAGAACAAGAGCGAATAGAGGAGGGCAGCAGAGATGGAGGCTGACACGCACTCGACAGAACACAACAGCACTTAGCGCATCAGACAGCTTTTTTCCTCCATTGTGCGCACGTGTTTGTGTAATGCCCTGCATGTGTGTGTGTGTACGTGTGTGTGTCTGTATGCATCTGGCAAACAATACAGTAAGCCTTCGCTGCAGGCCTCTTACAGCCTCAAAATCCCGGGTTTTTATATTTAGCTCGTAATCACTATAATTTCCAAATTAGATACAGGCTGGCCAAGTACACATTCCTTCTGTACAATAGCCCTAAATGGTTGTCCTATCATCTCCGGAGACAATCTCAGGAGAGAGACACTTTAAATATTAGAGTGATATTCAAAGACAATCCATAGTGATGAAAACAAGCAGAGCGCACTAAACAGCTGCTGTTGAGGATATTGTGAAAGGGGAGGGGAGGAGAGACACAGATTAAGAGCAGATTACAGAGCCTTTTCCTCTAGGGCCTCCATATTCCAGATTGACAATGTGGTGGGATTGGGAGATCAACCTGGAGATTTTCATATGAAAAGATGTTTTCCATCAGAGATTAACGGCTGTTATTATTCATTAACTTTTTTTTTTTCCAGCTCTCAAAGCTTTGTTTAGCCTGGCTGCCAGCAGTGAGCAGAGTAGCAGCGAAATAAGAGAGGATTGAGACAACCAGGATAGAGTATACGTTCTTCAAGAGCAAAGGAGGAGGAAAAAGCGGACATGTATTGAAAGGCATTTCTTGGCATGAAAGCAGAAGACTCAGGACCATGCATTACATCTTACCATAAACAAAGGCTGGGGCTCATGCATTATTTATTGGCAATAATACTAAGGAGTGCGTGCACAGGACGAATACATTAATCATATGATCATCTGGAGTTTACACTTGCTTAGACTGTATCTGTTGGTTTGTTTGTGTACGCTCACTGATTAAGATGCTTATTCTTTTGATCATTACTGCCGGGGTTGTCCATATAATTACACGTGGGAGGATAAAAATGCAAACACGTTGTTTGCATTTTTTTGTTGTTTCTGTGTCATGCTTTGCGTAATAACACAATCTTCCTTTTGAATGTTATAATCTACTACAATTATATAAAATTTCTTTTTAAAAAAAGGAAATTCTTAACAAAGAGGCAACAAAACTATGATCAAAAAGCAGGAATAAAAGTTGGTTTCATGCATGGTCCTCATATTTTCTCAGAAAATTAACTTGATTTAAAAGGCAAGAAATAATAAAACATCACACAAACAGAAGCACTGAGCCCTACGGTGGGGAAAAAATTAAAACCCAAACCATTTGTTAATCCTATTGACACTATCTGATTCATTTTGCAAGCAGCCAAAGTAATTATAGCGTCAAAGCTATTCTTTATGGGTCCTTGCCTATTGCCATGCTCTATAATTAGAGAAAACTCAGCAGCAGCACCCAAAAGAGTGAAGGGGGGTCCTCCCCCAATGTCAAAAAAGAAACCGTAAAATAAAGAAAAAAGTATTTATAAAAAAGGTCCCGGATCCCCCCTGGCTATTGATCTCAGCCTGCGGTGGTGCGAATATGTGTGTTCCATTTTTTTGTATGAGTTGCATCTGTGCATACATGTGTGAAGGTGTGCATGTGTCCATTTTGCATGCCTGTCTTTACGCGGGGTTGCGTGTTAGTGTGCTGCTGTGTGTTCACAGATGATCCCATGCCAAAGAGGAAAAATCCCACAGGGTGAATCAATAGATAGTGCTGGATAATGGAGGCCTGCTCAGACAGCTGTGCTCTGCCTCTCTCTGTGCCTGGCTGGCTGGTTGGCTAGCTGGCTGAGAGAGTGGATGACTGGCTGGCTAACAGGCTGGCTGAGGGACTTCAGTTAGCCCACGTAGCGTCCCACACCTGCCAAGGCATAGCTTGCTATGTACTGGTCAATGGACAACACCCACTCACAGCTCAATTCACACAATAACCACAAATACAAACACACACCAGGACGTGCACATGTGCATGGGCAGCAAGAGGAGGAACACACTGATAGATATTAAAAAGCGTGAAGTTGTCATTGCTATGGTGGTGCTTCATTCTGGAAAACCGACAAAGTTCCTGCTCTCACCTTGTTTGACCCAGAAATGCACATATTATTAAGTTAATTTCTCTACACACAGCCTCTTGTTGTAACATGAAAGGGCCAAAAAATAAATTAAATTAGTCACCCTTTATAATTCTGCTGTTACATAAAAAAAAGATATTCCTTATGTGGGAAAAAAATACTAAAAACTTCTCTGTATTCCTCTGTTTGGTTGTATTGAATTTTTTGTTGGAGCTGATCAAAAAAAGACATGTTATTAAATCGTATAATCTAATTGATAATACAAATTAGTGAATCCCTCAGTTAGTTTTTCTGCCACCCTCCTTTCTTACAAAGGTAATGCAGAAACAATTCTCTCTTCCTCCTGCTCTCGTTCTCCCTCTGCCAGACTTCATAATCAATACCAATAAAAATAAATCCTTTATCTAATTTCCTTAAGTGCACCCTTTATTGATCTACAGTTTATGGCTCAACAAAACAGCCAATAAATATTAACAAGAACCCCAGCCCTGGTGGAAATTATCAACAGATTACAGCCATGTATCAAAACATGAATCATAAATTCTCAAACAGTTTTTAGCCCCATTAAAAAGTATCATTTACAAAGATCATCTGACTGAAGCTTTCAATTAAATATCTGCTGAGAGCGTAAAGGCATAAATGATGAGACGGTGCTGCAGTGGCAGAATTTCATGTAAGATTAAAACAGGAGATTAAACAAAAAATGATTATTTTTCAGATGTATTCCTACATCCAAAATCCAAGCTGCAGCCTCACTGTTTATCTTCCTCCTTACACCCGACCCTCCCCTTGGTTTGGAGGTTTCTGTTGTGGTGCCATAACTGATAAAGAGCTGAGACAAAATGCAAAATAATACTCCTTAATTAAAGAGCCATGAAAGAAGACTAAGGGTTTCTACCTCACATCCAAACACACACTTATTAAACACACACGGACAGAGTAACACAGCCACTGCAGGCTTGATGTACTGTGGCTAATGAGAAAGGACAGTGGACCACAGTTAACATGTCTCTTCCTCTCCAGTAAAAATGAGTTCATCGTTTCACATCATTATTCAAATCAAGCCCCTAATTTCTAAAATATTTGCATATTTAAAACTGGCTGCCTTTTTTTTTTTCCTTGCCTTAGGCTGACACGAGTCGCATTGATACAGAGAGAAATTAAAAATGGTTTGCTGCATTGAACACACTGCAGAAGGTGTTTGCATCACATGTAGTGCAGCTGCAAACACAATAGTGGGAACCCGAATGCTTAAAATGATCCTGCAGGAATGTTTATCATGGGCAAGCAGAAAGCTCACCTCGATTATTTATAATTCATGACACATCAGACATTAACTGGCGACATTACTCAGCTCTTATCCTGCTCAGTCATCGGTGCCGACACAGCATGGCTAGAGTGGGTCACATATATAATTAGGTGAATTAATTTTTTCTGCTTTGTGACGACAATTATGACCACAGACAAACACAGGAAAAAGTGAAAACAGTTCCTAAGATACTGAATACAAAACATATGAATAATACTGAGCCTCTGCTCCAAGTAAAAAATATTTTCAATTATATATTCATCTCTTGATTATTGTCTTGATTAACTGATCAACTCTATGGTCCATAAAATGCCAGATAAAGACCATGTTCTCAATTTCTTGAGTTTGCGCACTGATAGCAAAACAATGCTTTTTTAATCCCATGCTTTGAGGAATAAACTTTTTTTTTCTGCAGAACACAAGCAGATCTGTAAAAATTTCAGTAAATTACAACCTAAAAAATGAGCTAATCAAACCTTAGATTTAGAGACTATTATATGAGTAAGTAAATAAGATTATTAATTTAAGTGAGCTTTTAAAGTCCACTTTGTGGTATCTAGTGAGCTTGATGATGCTCAATACATTTCAGCATGGCAGGAAGAATCTGATTAACTTCTTACAGAAAAGTAGCAATTTCGAACTATGTAAATACAATAGTAAAACCTCTGTGTTAAAATATTACTTCAGTTGCAGTACAGAAATATTAACAACAAAATGTTGTGAGATAGCAAAAGTGAAATTGCTAATATTAAGAAAGATCCCATTCAGTGTTAGATTTTTACATTATTGTGCAGTTACTGATGCTTTAGGATGGCCAAAGCTCTCAAATAAATATAATGTTGTATGAGTGAATAGCGGCCCAAAATGGAAATATTAAAGTGCAAGTACCTCAGAATTGCAGTAATTAAATAGATGTATCAGGTTACGGTTCACCAGTGCATTTCTGTTGTCACATAACTGAAAAGCAGCCCTATTTTCCACTTAGCTATTAAAAATACAAGTTAATTTTTAAAAACATCTTTACCGAATCAATAGCGTGACCCTTCGTGAGGGGAAGGAAGATATGGGACACCGTGTCTCTATGAGGATGCAGATCTATAACCTGATCCTCTGAATGGAGCTGATACTCAACGCTGTGTCACCGCACAAACAGGTAAACAAAGCGCAAGGAACATATGGGTCATATCGGACCTCTCATGAATGGTTTAAGGCACACCGTACAACATATTATCCTGAGCTGCTTGAGTGTGTCTGTGTGTGTGCGTCTTCATGTGCATGTGGACTTGTGTTTGTGTGTGTGGACAGTAGGTGTGCTGCATTCACATCAGCTAAATGGAACATCACTGAACCATGTCACTGGAGCAATCAATAGACACAGACATCTGGTTAGTGATGGTATGTGAAGTATGCATGTGTGTGTGTGTGTGTGTGTGTGTGTGTGCTGGTGTAGGGTTTTGTTCAGAGCGCTCTGAGTCATGTAACACTGCACTGGCTTTGTAACAGAAGAAGAGAGTTCCTGTAATGATTAATTTATCACAACATCAAACATACATTTAAGCCCAGGTGTCAAACTCCCATACTGAATGTCATTTCCACACATCAACGTTTATTTCCATTTTAAGGAGACCTAATAGTTTGTATTTCTAACATTTTTTTTCAAGTAAGCTGCAGTACTTTCCACTCTGCCCAGGCAGTTAACTAAGCGATGGCTCGAATGTAACAAACAAAAATGAAATAAAACAAGAAAAACAACCAAAAGAGAGTGAGACCGCCTGAGAGAGAGACACATACACACGCACAAATACAGAAGCAGAGAGAGAGATGAGTGCTAGTGTGAATAGGAGGGAGAGAGAGTATGCTGAATCCCACTCAGACCACCTGCTCATCAGTTCCTCTGGCACAACAGATACTGTCATTGTCCACACAAACACAAACACACACACACACGCACACACACATACTAAGCTCAAATATAAAAATCTCCCGGTGCGCTCACAGAAAGCCTTTCCCAGTCCCTCCCACATCAGATGCTGGGCACACAGACTTGATTTAAAACTGTTAGGTGCCATTCAATATGGGCCTGGTTGGGAGCCAAGCCTCGGACATTTCTCAAAGGTTCTGCTCAGTTACCTGCTTAGTTATTTGTTCCAACACACTTCAGAAAAGTAGCCTGAGGTGTGTTTGTATGAGTGGTGTTGATTTCCTTGGGCCTCAGTTTTTTTTTTTGTTTTTTTTTTTGCTTTTTTGTTGTTTTGCTTGTTGATGAGGAATAATGATTTGGGCTATTTCTATTTAATTTAAAAAGATTGTTTTGCGATCAGGAACAAAGAGGAGATTCTGCTTAGTTAAAGGTTTCACCAATTAGCAGAAATGTCACGGCTGCAGTCCTCTGCAGAAATTTAACATTTCATAGAAAATACAAAATAAGCCAAAAATAAGCAATTTAATATGTCAGAGAATCAGGCTTAACACTATGATAACTCGTTAGGTTTTTCATTGAAATGGGTCCACAGTATTAAAAAGAAACCAAAGAAAAGTATGTGAAGCATAAATTTTTTTTTTAAATATTTGGAATTTTATCATACCATAATAAAAATAATGATATGTCTAAGTCGATTAAACAACAATAAACCAAAAGTGAGCTGCTCAAATTGTAAAGGAAAATTGACAATCTTAAAAAAAAAAACGATAAATTGAACATTTTTAAAGGAACAGAATCACCAAAATCTTTGTTATGAAGTGATATGTTGTGCACCAAGAAAAAAAAATGCCATGTCCACAATGCCACAGTCCGTAGCCACCTCCCCCATCTATTTTTTTCCATTTAGAAGATTCCATTGAAGAGACAGGTGCAGCTATGCATGATGCATAGTGAAAAAGACAATCCACTGTTTACACGCAGTAACAGGAGCACGTCAGACAATGTATAACACACACAAGCATGTACAAGCACCCTCCTTCCCTGCTAGCTGTGCATTGTTTGGTCAGAGTGTGTGCAGGGGGATACTCAGGTACCCAGGGTAATGGCACCTGGGGTTATTCAGGCCTAAACGGCAGCTCTGGCTACACTGCAGCTCACAAAGTGCCTGTATGAGCACCGCCGAGACTAATGCGCCTGTGCACACAATGTCTCGCTCAACTACAAAGGACAGGTGTGTGCCTGTCACTAAATTGTCCCCCCGTTGTCTGGGCCTCTCCGAGTGGCAGGCCCTGTCCATTAGCCGCAATTTAACAGGATGATCAGAGTGCTTGAAAAGGGCCACATCAAACAGGTCTGGAGAATCCCAGGTGCCCAACGCAAACGCAGGCATTGGCAATAACCGAGCCCACTTACAGGCCTAATGTATTCTGTGAGGGAAATGAAGATGTTCCTCCTCCATCCAAGGCCCTTTTGTTCTGCAGCAAGCAGACAGGAGGGATTGTTTCTAAGTTCACATAGTGTCTGTGGGATGAGAGCAGCGAGGGCAATTATCTTTCTGAGATGCATATTAATATTTCACTAATGGAAGACTGATGGCGCTGTTATTGTAAAGTAATAATATACTGTAGAGATTTTTGAATACAAAGGTTGGCACAAAGTACAAAGGTAGAGCAAAAGCTCTGATCTTACACTCAAATATTCAAGTTACAAGAATGTGAACTCTCTTATCGCTGTTTTTTCTGTCCGGGCTTAAGACACGATGGTCAGTACAGGTAACAGCTTTAATTTTAATTACAGGGCAGAGAGCTGAAACAGATGAAAAAGGAGAAATCCTTAGATACTGTACATGCTTTAGAAGCAATATTTGTTTATTTTCTTGAAGAAGTCAAATATATTTCAGTTTAAATGATACAAACACCACAGGTCTACACACTATGGGTTTGATGTATGCATCAAACCATAATTTATTACGCACTGCACATTAGCAAGAACTCCATTCATTCATTCACTCGCAACCTAAACCTAGAGCAACCGAGTAAGTGTTATAAATACTGAGCAAAAAATACAAACACAACACTTAAGTTCTTGCCCCTTTTTCTCACAAGCTAACACTATTGCTGAGCACAAAAAGGCTTATTTTTCTTAAATTTTTTTCTAAAAGATGATGAAATCTGTGAGTGAGCACTGCTTTGAGTGGGCCTTTACTGTGAACAACCCAAGACACACCTGTGCAATAATCATGCTGTTTAATGAGCATCTTGATATGCCACACCTGTCAGGTTGGTGGAGAAGTGCTTGCTAACCTAGACTTCAACTTAAATTGATGCTCAGAATAAGGCTTTTGAAAAAATCTTAGATCTTTAACTTCAACTCAAGAAAAATGGAAGCAAAAACCAAAGCGATGGGTTTTAATTTTGTTGAGTGCATATGCTATATATGTATATTGCGAGTATTATGGAAGTGCATATAAATCAAGTATGTTTTATGGGCAATCAATAAGTTTATTTGTACACTTAAAAGCCATGATATACATATACATAATATTTTTGTATGAAGTCTCCATTTAATTTTCCTGTCCCATAACTTTGTCTACTTCTCAGCCCCATGCTTAAACTGGATTTGAGGGTGAAAAAAGGACCATACCACGTTACTAGCAGTTATACTGTATAGTAAAATATATACACTTCTATCCATAAAAACTATCCAACTACTTTACAAAAGTAGCATTCACAGGGGTTGTCTCTTAGATTCATAAAGCCTCCTCCTCTCACTTCTCCCAAAGCTTAAAGGAAAAGACATATTTCAAGTTTTCATTTATGTTGGAATGCTCCATCTTGTATGATATTATTTCTCCACCTGAATCTAGGGCAAGGCCCAAACAGGGCAGTGAAGCTGGGACCGAGAGGACACCATGTCCCACGTTACCTTGTTGATTTACGACCAGGAGTCTGCCCCCGTGCTGACCTCTATAGGTGTCACCCAGACAGGGATGTGGCGCTCAGGCCGAGATGACAAAGCTTCTCTCCGAAGGTCATGCCCTGCCCCGAAGCCACTTTCACTTAGACCCATCACAAGCCCCAGACACACTTCTCCAACTGCATTAACTTCTTCTGGGAAAAGTGTCTAGCCGCAGGCCGTAGGGTTGTGACACTGAAGCAATCATAACCACCTGCTCGTTGATGTGCCCAACTGTGCTGAAGTACACCACGCTCCTTTTTCACGTTTACTTCTGAGCCAGTATTTGCCATGCTTATAACAGAGCTGATCCATGTTACCTCACTCATCAGACAGCTTTAATCATCACACGCTTTCAGTTGTTATTATTTCAGACGAACTCACTTACAGAAAGCCAGTTTCACCAATAATAAATAAAAAAATACAGGTAAGCATATAACATACAAGAGTACCAAATCACAGAAAATGGAATAATAGTGACTTTCTTTGAGGCTGGAACATTAGTCACATCTGACTACAGTATGTGACTGATGAGCTTCAGACACACTAGCATAAAGAGATGAAGAAAGAGGCAGACAGCAAGAGAGACTGGGTCCTTTTACACTGACAGGTGTGCAATACTGGCTGGCCCCTTTCAAAAGCATCCATTTCCTTAGCAACTGGACGTCAGCTCAATTCAGCCAGGCGATTTTAGCAGATGGCTTAGTAAATACCTTGCCATGTGTTCCTGAGGAGAAACTATAATGCATCATGACAAAACACACGCACATTCGCCCTAGCTCACACACCACATTCACATAATCCACCTCTTTTTACGCCAACCTCCCTCTTCTCCTATTTAAAGCTTGTTTGTATTAAAAGAGAAAAGAAATAGTCTTCTCATATGTATCAAGGTTTCACACTTTCTGAATCACTTTTATGGTGGCCATACCAAAGTTAATAGAGAATGTAATACACAGTCTTCCTTTGCCACAATCAACTTCAGCCAAAGGTCTCAATTCATTTAATTGCGTAACCATGGCTACCATCATTTTGTACATACTGTAGAGAACACAGCCAAAGGTCCTTCTATTGAAAACAATTATTCCAAGGGTACAGCAAATGCAGTGCCTAACAAAATGCCTTGAACTGCGGGAGACACACAATAGCTCCTTTCAGATGACACATGTAGAGACACGTAAACAAGTTGGCTGATGAAACCCACTGCAGAAATGTTACGGAAGCATGTTTCAATACGTTTAAGATGAGACTCCAAGGTCTCTTCAGTATATAGAACTATTCTTTATTCCCTGTTATTCTTTCTCTCTCTGCCATACCGCTCTGACGTTGCCATACTCTGTTAACAGTCCTTGACACCGCCTGTGACCTTCCCTCTAATCACAACATTTCAATCGCCCACTCTCTCTGTGCTTTTATTCTTGCACTCCTGATATTTTCCTTCAGCACTTTCTCTCATCCATTTAATTTATCTTTGTACAGGTAGTTTCATTATTCATATATCTCTTCTTATTCCTCCTCTTTTTCTTTTCTTGGTCATGTGTTGCAGCTGTGTAGGGCAGCTGGCACAAGCTGTACAGTTCAGTTCAACTACAGATCCTGTCATTAACATTAAAAAACCCCTGTGTGTCTGCGTGGGTGCCTGTGTGGGTGCGTGTGAGAGAGAAAGAGAGAGTGTGTGTTAGTGTGTCACTCATACAACAGACCAGCGGCAATGACATCTCCAATGGCTTCCACGTATGTTGTTGTTATGTTGGAGTAGATTATGGTGCTGGTCAGCTTCTGGGTAATGTGAAGGCC
Organism: Acanthurus lineatus; assembly: GCA_029814665.1. NCBI lineage: Eukaryota > Metazoa > Chordata > Actinopteri > Acanthuriformes > Acanthuridae > Acanthurus > Acanthurus lineatus. The sequence continues at coordinate 12,013,376 of JAPZDV010000007.1, forward strand.
TACACCATCGAACACAAAACATGTTCATATGCATCTGATGTAATGTGAAATGTGTTTTTTTTTTAAATAGAAAATTCCATATTTTTCACTGACATAAACAGAAACACATTAAACATCTTTCCCATTAATCACTGTTGCAATGCATATAAATCCTTCTCTTCTAACACAGCACATAATGTTATTTATGAGAATAATGTTACAGAACTTCTTTTATAACATTTAAAGTAATTTCTAAAACTAAATGTCTTTGACTTCAGAGAGAGATAGACACAAGGAAACCTGTTATTTGTAGCTGGCAGCAGTGTATTTTCCTGGGTGAAACAGCAAATGTCACAGCTAGCTAGTTAAGCTAACACTAATCCCAGAATTTGTTGAAAACATTGTTGAACAGACCAATTTTTTAATCCTCCCTAGTTGATGATCCACGTTGAAGACACTGACATTTGTAAACAGCATTGCTCTATCATTTTATGGCAGAGCTAGTTTGTCTTTGTAGACTTGTCACAAGTGATAAGGAAATAAGTAAGTTTAGATCACTTTTTTGTTCCAGCATGCACTCGTTTAGCTATTTAACTTGTTCCAATATTTACATACTATGTCTCACTTTATTGTTATGCCCACAAGATAAGGCTTTGAGGATGAGGACTAACAGATGTGTTTGACAAATGAATTACTATCTCTGGGAATGTTGTCAAGGGTGTCTGGATTGCAAACTTCCCCAAATCCAATAAAGACAAGGACAGAGCTGCATCACCCTAAATTCTCACAAGATCCAAGAGCAGCTTGCACACTGTGTAGATATGCTAATCATGGAAAAGGCTGACAGGCCCTCAAACTAAAATTAGACAATTATATGTCAACTTATAGTCTTGGATGACACTGGGTTACTAATGTCAGTTGAAAACTAGTTTGTAAGAAAAGCTAACAGCTGCAACTAAACTGTAGTATTCTCGTACTGTAAAGATATGGTCAGGAGATATGAAGCACAGGACAGCGAGATTTGCATCCTTTGTCCTATGTGTTGTAATGTCACTGCTTCTTAAATTTTCCTTTATATGATTATTTTAAGCCAGAGAAAATGGGTTGTATAATAATATATTTGTATGTTCATGTCAGGAAAGTTGATATTTATGAATATTAATACAACACATTGATGAGTACAGTAGGTGGTGAGTCTAAAAAAGCAATAGCACAATAGCAGATTACTATGAAACACAACTTAGCGCCCATATGGTGGAGTTAAGTATGTCTTATTTTTCCTTTTGAGGATTTTAAACACAGCAGCAGTGGTTCAAATCATTTATACATCATTCTGTATTGCTGAGCAGTTAAAATGGTTTGTTTTTAAAAGCACTGTATGTCATATTTGCTTGCTGGTTCAATTTCTGTGACTACTTAGTGACAGATATTTGAGCATCATATACACGTTAGATTCAAATTCATATTTATTCCCTAAATAAACATGCCCATATGTTTTTTATAAGTCTAACAGAAATCTCCAGTTCTATATGCTCTTAACAAAATAAACATATCCGTCAGTATGGATATAGTCAGTGCAGTACCTGTCTGCAAGTCTATAGAGACTAGGTTTGGAGCTGGCTGACTGCTGGCTGTCTGTGTGCCTGCCACTGCTACTGTACAGCATGTTAATGCACATGAACAGAGCTTTGTGTCTCCCTCCCTGCCCACTGCCTGTTCACCACTCAGCTCCCCATATGCCGCTCCCCTGCACTCCTCTCATCCAGCCACTGGGAGCTTGATTAAGCCTGACTTGTCACCAAATTACACACACAAAGTTTACATGCATTCCCCGGCTCTCCAGCTGTTGCAGATTTGTTACAAAGAATAAATCTTGAAGCAGTTGACTGAGCAGGTCTGGGATGTCTGCCGCCTCATTGATAGGGAGAGATGGGAAAAGGGCGGGGGGGAGGACTGAGAGAAAGAGAGAGAGACGGAAAGGGAAAACAAGACAGACAGGCAGAGACTACGCAAGAGGAGGAAGGTTGATTTAGAAACTGACCAAACTTTGTATCTGCTTTGATTGGTTTCACATGGCTCCTATGAGCATGAGTATAGCCAAATAGACTGTGTTTTCAAATTAATTCTGACATTACAGACAAACAGAGTAGAATAAACAGACAACAGTGACAATTTTATTTTAGGTTTGCTTTTTTTTCTTTTTCTTCTTTGTCCATGAAAGCTGGTACACAAATGTTGCAAACGTGCAGAACTGCTCTCAAAGGGACAGCCTTAAGGTTTGCATATAGTACAAAATGGACTCAGACATGGACATAGGATGCACAAGACTTTGTTTTTATTTTTCATTGGATTTCTGCATAGGCTGCATTCACGTGTCAGCACAGACCCTCCCACACACAGGCAGATGACAAAATTCACTTCAAGTGGTCCCTTGTAGCTATGTGAATGTGAAAAGCATATTTTGTGGTTAAAGGAATCAAAGGACAACAAACATTCCTAACTCCATTAATTATTTCGTGCCTTGCTTGAGATGTAGGAACATGCATTAATAATATATAATCACCAATTCTTCTTTGTTTTCGGGAGTATTCTTAAGGAACATATGAGCTTAGGATTTCAGATTTTAAGACTCACTGCACTGGAGAGGTTCCGGAAATGTAATGGAGACTTTTCTGAAGGCAATGTACTTGAAATCTTGATATGTTCCCTCTCAAAAAGCATTTTTTTTCCTTCACAGATAATGACAATATTCTTGTTTCTTCTGTTTCTCCTCAATCTTTTTATGATTTCTCCCTTAGATCATCTAAATGGTTGTGGCAGTAATTGCTGTGTGGGCATCATTACCCAAGAAAGCATGAATAAGACACAGTAATGAGCAAAAGCCCTGGAGCTCGCTAGACCGTTGATCAATACCATTAAACAATGTGCACTTTGAGCTGAGCTGCGTTCGAGAGCTCCGACACTCAAATGGATATTCCTCATAGCACTAATGGCTTTGAACTAGGCCTCCATTACCATGTATAAAACGCTGCTTATTAACATAATCAAATCTCTCTCTCTCTGTTTTTTTGCGTCAGAGATAATATGAAAAGACAGGAGGTTGCTAATGTAATTAAGCGTATGCTATAATTACTATCCCCTGATCACATGACCTCTTCTCCTAACAAAGCTGAATAAATAGTCCCATTACCCTGACTACTCCTGACTATGTTGTGATTTGGTGCATCGTCGATTTACATGCCGTCTGATGTTCAAATGTAAACAACATGGCTCCACTGTGCCATGCCAGTCCTGCGAATGGATTGCAATGCTAACATAGCAGAAATATAATGAATACAGAAAATAATAGGAATCAAGAGGTGAAAAGCAGCATTTGTGCGTTGAATTTTTCAAAATTCTTACACAAAAATCCATTTATGTTGCAGTCAGAACCAGCAGGACTGCAGCAAGAAAGCCATTATGATCAGTGGGTTTAATTACAAACATTTTAATTTGCATCTCGGGGCTCTATTCATCCCATCCATCTCGGCTAGCAGCCCCGTTCTCCCTCCATATGCCCAATAAATAAATAAGAAGCTAAAAGAGATTCTGGGGCCCGAGAAATGATTAGTATTTCACTAACAATTACTAGGATGCTAATGGCTATTGTATTGATTGCTCTGCCCTTTGAGATCAAGGTCATATGAAAATGTAATCAAAAAAGCTTTGGTAATTCCTGCTGAGCCATGAAATGAGAAAATGCAATAGTGGAGTCTAGCTGAAATGTCTGGAAGATATCCCACTATTATTCTCAGTTTCCCTTTGAAACTGAGGTCTCTCATTTCTGTTCACTATCGTAACCTTTGTGCCACTATATTTTAAATGTAAAAAGAGCATCTCTATGATAACATAGCTTAGCTTACACAGAACACAAATAGAATTCTTAGCATATTTGTTAAGTGTGTGTACATTTGTGTGCGCCATGGACAATATGCCAGCTCGTGTGTGTTGTATCATCATTAACACGCATCTTTTGTGTTGCTCACTCACTTTAATATGATGTTAATGTGCTGCTGAGAGCTAATAGAATGATTGATGAGGTCGTGAAACTGATCAGTGAAATTGTGTCAGCTAACAGTCACCAAAAGCACAATGAATGGCTGAACAATAACAATGTGTCCTCATGACTGCAGATGGCTCTACTGTACGGTAGAATTAAACAATGGCCTCATAAATAACCATTTAACCCTGGAAGCATTTGCTGTCATTCACATTTTGAAGTCATTTCCACAACTCAAATGTGAAATTCACTCATTAATTCACTGAGGCAGACGCACAACCTCAGTATATCAGCTCTGTCAACTCATTAAAAGCACATTCTTTAATAGAGGGTTGTCCTCGAAATGAGCTGTGTTTTGTCAATATATTAAGATTTATGCTGTTTGCAGTGCAACTAACAGTGCTTGCTGTGTTTCTGTGACAAAGAAAATTGTTGTGGTGTCACTGTAAAGAACATGCAATGGGCAATGAGTAAATATAAGTGACAAAAATAAACCCAAGCACATGAGAAGAAAAACGAATCCATTTGTTTTGTTGCAAACCATTTCCCCACTGCAACATTAAGGAGTTCATACACTAAGTACACGCCAGCCCCAGCCCTGTGCGTGCCTATACCCTCCAGACATCCTCCCCCATATCCCAGAAACCTCTGTGTGTTTAGGAATCAGGCTCCACCATGACTCTGCGTAGTGCCTCGGAAGATATCGCCACACGTCCAAAAATTTCCATCAATGGCGGCCCAACTCCTCCGCAGCAACTCTCTGATAGGTTAATCCCTGTATCACACTTCAGCACCAGTTCACTAAGCGGCTTAAAAGGACACATTAGAACGATGACAATGACCCGCTAATGGTGTTACATTTCTCTGAAGCATTATGAGCTATCTTTGTCACGTTTATCTTATAATGAGATCTGTCAATTGGGGGGAAGAAGATCCCATGCAGCAGCCAAGGACGTTGATATTTCACATAATAAATAATGACCTAGAAAGGGGGAGAAAACAAACCTTGATCCCTCTCCCCTGATCTGTTTTCTTTACAGGCAGCAGAGCAGGCAGTCCAACAGAGGCCTTGGAGCTCAGTGTCACCATGTAGATTACTGGGTGCAGACCCAAGTCCACAGGGTCGCTACAACACCCCCAACCACACCATATGATTGATAACTGCCCATTCCCATAGGCGTTTTATAACATTTCCTCAAGCAATGTCCCCTGAAGAAAATGCGCCATAATTCAACACGCTATTACTGTAACAAGTCCAAATGGTAATTTTGTCTCATTATATTTCATTATGGTTTGCATTTGGATCCTCCCATATGCATACACTTCAGTCTGGACTGAAATATATATAAACTGTACAAAAATATTTGTATGTTGCCTTAGTTGAGTTGAAGTTCCTGAGTGAAGAATTCACAAGTGCATATTTGAAATAAAAATCAGTTGATGTCATTCATAATGTGCTTTGTATCTATTTGCACATCCAATCCATACTGAGTGTTTCTGCTAAATGACCTTTTAATCTAGCATTTTTCCTTTATATTCTCCCTTTTAGTTTATTCAAAGTAATTGTTTTTAAATTACTATTTGTTTTCAAAATTCTAAGCAGTTCAGCCCAAAAGAGTTAGACATCCTTATCCAAGAGGAGCTAAGTGACCTTTGGTTTTTAGCCATTTACTATCCAAATTATTATTCAACATTTTTCTTAATAAAAAACATCAATTATGCTGAAGAATACTCCAGATTCAGACACACTGGATTTACTAAACAAATGCAGATACCCCAACAACATAACGTAGTGTGGTCCTTCCTCTGCTGAGAGCGGAAACTGCAACAAAATATTATATCAACACCTGATGAAAACTACATGTGTACATGTGGTCCAGCTACTTCATCAGCCTTGTTGTAGTGACTTATATGATAATGATAAATATTACCTAAAGGCAGGCACATTGTGGTTTTATAGTGTACTATTTTTCTGTTCTGTAATTAAATTTTACCAGTTATTTGTTGATATGACATAATCCTAATTTTAATATTTTGTGCTGTGCCAGAACTTAACCCCAACATTGTACACTGATGATCTGTAATCCACTATCAAAAGCTAAAGGACAAACATTAAAAATTAGTGTAAAGATAGCCTACAAATTAAATAACTATGGTTTAATACACTGAGGAATATCTACAGAGAATAAGGACAAAAAAGCAAAAAAAAAAAAAAAAACATTAACAGTAATTTTACTGAGCATTTATCTTAGGATCTGATTTTAAAAACCCTCAATTTAACCAACAAAGTAACTACTTATGGAGAGCATTTAAAAGGTTGTTGTGGGAGGAGAGATTGATGGTTGAAATGACCGAGCAAACCATGTCAATTATGCATCATGTTTTTTACATGTCCTATGTATATTAATTATTCTGTCTTTGTTATGCATTTTACGTGGGTTACTGCACAGCTGCAATTAACTTTGCCCAAGCAACCATTTGGGTGATTGAAGAACAGGCTTAATGGGATGAGAGGACTTTGTTGTCTTGTACTTTTACGCACACTCAGACACACACATACACGCACATACACACACATCCCTGTATGCCTATATTTGTGGGGACCCACAATTTACATAACACCATTCTTAGTCCACAAAAACTGAATGCCTAACCCTTAACTTAGCCTGCTTCTTACACTAACACTTAAACCAGATCTCACAGTCATTTATTTTCACTATAAATCTGAGACCCTTCAAGTATAATTGGCTCATGGTTCCCAGACCCAACATATACGACATGACAGGCCAACCCAGACACAAACACAAACACATACAAACGCATACATACTAATTCCCACAGAATTATGCGTCACATGTCAATATATTGTGTAAACATCCATTTAAAAGGCATCACACATGTATCATATGCACACATGTATGGACACACATACAGTGACACACTCACAGGAAACGTAAACACACTTACTCAGACAGTAGTATCACTGTCTAGGACACTAATCCAAAAAGCGCTAAGCTCTATTACTTTTAATTATTCCTGACAGCCTCTTGCTTTAATCTACACAAAGCACGTGCAAACGAGCTGTTACACTCTGCCTCCAAGAAAGGGGGACAGGAGAGGACGGCAGGCTGCCTGCCTGCCTGCTGAGAAGGCCTTCTCTGTGCATGACATGGACATGGGCTTCGGTGACCCGGCTGGCGCTCGCCTACGTCTCCTTGCCGGCTGAAGGCTCTGGGGCCGCCATGTGGCATCTGCTGCCATGGGGCTGGGCAGGAGTCTGGGGCTGGGACTGGCCCTCTGTTCACCAGGCCTGTCTATATAGCTGTAGCACATTTGGGGGGCCTGGCGCTGTGTTACCAACCAAACCAATTCTGCAGAGGAAGTGGCAAGGTCACCCCTCGCTCTGCCTGCAAGACCTCCACCTGCCACATCCTGCTCGGTTGTCATGCTACACAGAGAGAGGGTGGGGGTTGAGGTGGGGGCACTTTGTTCAAAATTCAAAAGGTAATCCATTGTGCACACTGTTTCCATACACAATATTATCCACTGCAGTAATACATCTAATAAATAAACAGTGTGCACATTGTGTAAAAAAGTGCTAGAGAAAAGAGAATGGATGGATGAAGGAGAACCTGATACATTAATCTCAAAGCAAAAAATCCACTCTAAATTAAAACTACATTGGTGCCCACCAGCTGACTATCTGCAATGATCTGTGAGACATCTATAGTCTGATCCCATGTGGTGAGATTGGTGATAGAACACATTCATAACAGTAGCTATTCCCTAGTGAGCAAAGGGGGCGTGTTTACCCCTGAAGGTTACTCCTTGTAAATCCTTGCATAGTTTATTCAAATAGTGCCCTAGCCATGGTCTGCAGGATTTTCCCCTTACAGCAAGCAAAGCATGACCTTTACATTTGACGCTTGACAGTTCTTCAGATTCGCCCAACCAGAACAGATTAATGCATATTTATGTGTTTGTTACTGAGCGGTGGATGCTCTTTATCTCCTGGAGAACAAAAGACAGGGAGCTCTTTGCAGACACACATGTGCGCAATATACATCCATGCACATTCACATTACCTGCACACTGAAGATTATTTTGACCTGACACAAAATAGCGATGCTGGGAATTACCATTGTTTAAAATGTAGTATATACTTACAGTCCCAATGTAGTAGGTTGTCGATTTAAAAAGGGTATATCAGACTTCAATCACAAGATTACTAAACCATATACATCTGAATCCAGTAGCTCACATTTCCACGAATACAGCAGGTGACTGTATGGTTTTTACATATATAGTTTGTCCATTTTACACATCGGCACCTGGTCAGGGAAGGATGCAGCCAAGATAATCTATTTAGATTGGCCAGGTTGAAGGCTGTCATTTATCATGAGTGTATGGCCCCTCCTCAGATGGCAGCCTGACTGCGCCAACCAAAGTCTAAGTCCAATGGCCTTTACGTCTGTCACAGCGTATGGACAACTGTGAATCTCTCCCCCAGTCTGGTCTGAGGGAATAAAATTTCACAGCATTAAGAAGGATCTGGCAGACATGTAGATTTCACTAAGTCAACATCAGCTTTCTTTTTCTCGCTCAACGCCACTCCTTTGAAAAGCCCATTCCCCAGAGGTTGAAAGCATCTGTATTTAAAAATATTTTGCTGGAAAATATCTTGGTGTCACACTGCGTTATAAAAAGAGGCCCATTTAAACACCATAAAGGAAATAACAGATAGATGAAAATAGGCATATGCAAGGTTCTGCACATGTATGATTTTTTTCTTTAAACGCAGCAGAAAATAGCAGGGATATTAGCCCTCCTTTTTCAGCCTACGCTTGTTCTATTTGTGAAGCAGTAAATAATTTCTCTCCATGCTCACGTTCATACGACCTCTTCTTGTGTGTGTGTGTGTGTGTGTATGTTTGTGTATGTTTCCCCGTGTGTAAGAGAGACAGAGAGAAAGACAGAGAGAGCATGCATGTCAGTGTGTTCACTGGTTTACGCTCATCTAAGTATTGAATCAAGGTCAGCTGGGTAAAGTCCAAGTAAACAAGGTGCAGCAGTCTAAACACAGGCAGCCTTTCCCCTCCATCTTATCAAGGTCTGAGATGAGAGGCATGACAGAATTAGAAAGGTAACCTCAGCCCCCCTCCAAATAAAAAAGGCATCAGGGAGCCAATAAAGAGCTAAGATGCAGCAGCAGTAGCACTGTAGCTCTAATGCATGATGTTAGCTTTAGCATAATACAGCGAAACAACCTTCATGTTAATCATCTTACACAAAAAATACACTTTTTGGTAAAAAAGATGTGCTGAAAAAATACTGGTGCACTTTCAGTGGAGGGTAAATCATATACTATTTCACAAAAAGCTATTTCTGCAGAACAATTCCGCACCATTACTGAGCCACCCACCACCTCAGTTATTTGGACGTACTAACCTCCACGCCTCAGTACCCAGAGTTCTCTGGCGCAGCAAAAATCTAAGCAGCCACATGTGTGGGAGCGCAGAAATAGTGCACCATTAAAAGGTCCTGACTCACCTTGTTTTAAGTGCAAGGTCTAATTGCCAGCCTCTTTTCCAGAGGGCCGGAGCAGCAGCTGGCAGCAGGCTGTATCTACAGGGATAGCCATTAACGATGGTGTAGTGAGCAAAGAAATAAGGCCTGCAGACCCTGGCTCCCTCACAGAGTAGTCACTCTATTCTGAAACAGGCAAACACCACAGGAGACAAATACACCCAAAATGCCCTCTGTGACTTCTCACCATACATTTGACTCATAAATGGTGCTATTATTCAAGCTCCAGTTTGGTCGATCTTAAGTGTCTCATATAAAAGGAGTCATTATTCAGTATGTGGTACCTTGTTTTTCAGTAATTTAAATTAGCAACACTTTAACCTTGCTCAATTCGCAAGGGACTCATTTTTTCAAGATATTAAAAGTAGTGATAAAGATGTGTTGTGTTCTTTCTTCTTCAGGTGATACATCGTTGCTATTTAAGGTTAACAGCTGTAATGGGGCTTATTTTAAACAAACTAGACAAAACCTATTTGTATTCAGTGTGGAGCACTGTATGTTCTCTGAGAGATGTCTCGCTTTCTTTTTACGCTTTCTCACTGGGTGTGTTGGAGGTGTTGGGAGGTTGGATGCAGTCAGATACAGACAAACAATGAAATGATGCATCTATGACAGATTGCTCACAACAGGTTGGAGACAGGCAGAAGCAGGGACAAAGGAAAAAACATGTAGGGAACCAACACAAACTGGACAGTAATGCAGATTTTCAGTAAAAGCACAAAATATTTACTGTCTCAGGTACAGTATTTCTTTGTTGACAGCATGGATAGGAGAATTTGCAAGGTTTATATACACTCCTGGGCCTCCAGGGTTTTGGCCCACAATTGGAAGGTGCACGCCTCCTTGGGGCGCAGTTGACCACATACACGTCAGGAGCAGGACGCCGTCCCACACAGTGCAAGTACAGCACACTGTTGCCTTTCTTTCCCTTCTGGCTTCGAATCCCAAAAACACCCAACACGGAGGTGCAACTGTCTCCCACACTGTCTCACCTACATGCACCCTCACTCAATTACTCTCATTCCCAAAACAGCAAACTTGCATGGAGGTTCTCCAGGAGGACTTCAGTTTCAGCAACACAGTAACTGACCTCTGCATAGAGATTCTTTACTCCAGCTACTTAATCTAACTACTGCCACATTGCAGGTGGGCTTGAAAAATTTTTCAGCCTGGAATAAAAACAGCCCAGATTTTAAACCTACATATGTGGTTTAACAGTAGAAGTGCTGAGACTCTGTCCAGCTGGCCTTGTAAAAGTCACAAGCACCAGCGAGGGCTAGGACAACGCCATTTGTCATAACGTCAGCAAATTCAATAATTAATGGGCCGTATCCTATCACAGCTCTCCAGTTTAACCCCCCCTCGGTTTCAGTTCTCTGCCCCCCACCCCCAACCCCCCCAGTGTTCAGGAGCATATTGCAGTCTCTCTCAGTGGTCTTCCATGAACATTTAATTCCTCATCATTAAGAGATGTCCAGTCGCACCCAGACAGTTATTTGCTTGCAATGACAAATGTACACACACACTCTTCACATTCAAATGGTCCTCTCATGAGGCATCCATTACACAGGGAACCAGCATGTGAAACACAGTCATTTACTTCAATGTACTTTGGCACAGAAGAAGAAAATCTTTATTTTTCTGTGTTTCTGTTAGTTTGCCCTGCTTCATAACTGTGATGTATTCATGAATTCATTTTAGTTATATAAGCTAAACATCCCAAAATAAGAAAGAGGAAAAAAATGTGTGTATTTTCTCCTCTAAGGGTGTAAATTTGTATGCGTAGAAGTGAGAATGTGGATGTATGTGTTTAACCAGGTCTATGTATGCATCCATGCATCTGTGCATGTGAGTCTGAGCGACTGTGACCCTGGATTTGATCAGCTGTAGCAGGCTTGGTGTTTACAAGGCCAAAGGAACAATGACAGTGTGTGATTAGGGGCACACAGGCCAACAAAGCCCGTCCCAAACACAGCTGGTACCAGGGGAGTGCGAGGTGAGCTGGGAACCACCACATCCCTTTTGATTAATGTGAAAGCGAGCGTGGGAGACTGGGAGGATGGCAGCACCGTGCCTTGCTCTGCTCTGCTCCTGCCAAGGAGGTGCATGTAGGTGAGGAAGGTCTACCATTGACCCAACTGTCTCACTGTTCAGTGAATTTGTGAGTTGTGATATGGTTGACAATAAAAAGGAGTTCTCTATATTTTATTAAACCTCCAGTTCTTTGACCTTTCATTTCTGACAGAGGCCATGTTAAAGCTTAAGTTTAGATAGCAACTAGAGATGATGACTATCCTGTTTACTTGGTTTGTGTATTATCACAGGAAGACAGTGAACGTAACAAACGTTACTTTAGTAAGTAAATATTTCCCACAGAAAATGTAAAATATTTCCCACAGAAAATGTAAAACATGTGAACAAGCCCAAGAATCTGCACAGATGCAGGTTCGTTTTTTAGGATTTGGTCCCTACTAGCTTTAACGGGACTCTATGACCTAGAGTTAGCTAACTAACTAGCTAGCTGGTAATCAAGCTAATTATCTTGCTTAACAGTTGTTTTTCCTAGTATTGTCATTTAATTTAGCTGTTAGGCCTTTCTGAATTCTGACCTTCAAATACTATGTGTGCTAAAGTTCATTTCAGAAGACGTGTATGTCATTCAGTGGGGTAGCAATCCTGGAGTTGGTAGAACTGCTACTGTGTAATTAAAATACTTTGAATGATATGAGACATGAAGACGTGAACAGACAAATACTTTTGTCACCACTAAAATCATAGAAAACATCTGTTTTTCTATTTATAAAAATGCTGCATTTTGATTGCACACAAGCCCTTCAGAAATCAGGGGCTAAGTACAGGCTACAGCTTCTCCTTTTCATCCATGTCCTCTCCTTCACCCTCTGACACCTCAATTCAACAGAGCACTGCTTGTATTGGGAGAATCTATGGGCAGCATCACCTGGTGAAAATGTCAGCCTCCCCTGCCATGATTTCTTTGTTGACGCTCTGACATTTAGCTGGATATCAGAGGGGGGTTCGCTATAGTGCATCATATCAAGGATTAAAAACAATGAAAATATTTGTGGTGTGAAAGTTGTTGAATAATCTGATAAAAACCTAGTTTCAAACGGTTTTACAATGTGAAGAAGCCAGATACGTTTTCTCCTTCAACATAGCATCACTGTGCACTGCAACAGCCTCAGTTACAACTATGTTGGATGCTGTCTCCAAGAGACCTCATTCCCCTCTATGCATCCTCTCCACCCCCTTTCCCCTTTCTCTATCCCTCTTCATCACCCCCTCCTCATCCACCCATCACCCTCTCCCCCAGGTGGCCGTGGGGCCGGCCTGTCTGAAATGTGATAGGCATAATCCCATTTAGCCTAATTGCATCTGCGGGAGAGCAGCCCTATGTGTCCCATCGCGTGTCTACTGAACCCCTTCGAACACATTATACACACATATCACATAGGAACCTCCTCAAAGCGGAGTCAAATGTGTGTACACGCGCACACAGGAATGCATGCTCTTGCATTGCTCTTGCATTGCTCTTGTACTGCTCTGTAAGGTCCCTGTGCAGTTCTTTGTTTCTTATTTCTCATTGATAAATGCCTCAAAACTGAAGCACTGATCTCCTTCTCTTCAAACACATGCTGGTGGGAGTCTGTAGCCTGCATTAGTGCAGACGAGACAGAAGTCAGACAACCATGGCAAGGGGAGGGTGCTACAGTAAATGGCCTAATGGAAAGACCAAGGGTTTAATGTGGCCATGTATGTATTTGTGTGTGCGTATGTGTGCGTGTATGTGTGTGCTCTTGCTCTCATGCATGCATGCTTATGTGCATCTGCCTGAGGGGGCTGTAGTCCAATGGGTGAAGGGAGACGATGCTATAGGGAGGATCTGGGGAGTGGTCCACTGCAATGGGAGCCATAATGAGACTGCCTTCTCCCAGGCAACAGCTCACGTATTATTCACACTAGAGCGAAGAGGGCAGAGGCGTTAGGACCAGTGGCATAGCTGCACATTAATGATCACGAGAGTCTGATTGGAGATACTGTGGCATCTCTGAAATCATCATCAGTGTTTTCTATGATATAATTAATTTACAATATGTGTATCTGTAATACTGAAATGTGCATCAAGCAGAATATTTTTTATGTTTTTTATTTTTTTTTGCTCTTTTCTAGTGCATGTTCATAGTGCATCTGTTTTTTATTGTGGCCCTTTTTGCAGGAGGCTGTGACATATTGAGCTCTAACAGGCCACGGATCAATCTGCAACACAAAGGAAATCAATGCCCCGGAACTGAGTTACTCCGATGGGTTGAGTGCAGATCATTAGATTTTCAGTTGAATGAAGGACCATTACCATAAAAACAAGTCTTATGTGGTGGAATTTAGCCGTATCCAATGAATATAACAGCCATGTTCAAGACACAGATCATAACAAACATTGTTACTGGCAGTGGATAATAATCAAAATAATGAGTGCTTCAGTTACTGTCTGGTATTTTCTATTAAATGTCATGCTATCACTGAGACCAAGCCTGTGGAAAAAAAAATCCATGTGAGTCATAATCTGTGAAATGAAACTATTATCTTAAAAATAATAAATAGGCTCACTCTGCATAATGTGATATCACACGTATAGAGTGCCATTCAGTATATCATATTCAAATAAGTCCCATATGGTCACATTGTTTTGGAGATAGGGACGAGAGAATGCTCAATCACCTGTTTTTCTTAAGTATGGATATCACCGCAACGTCGGTTTTTAAATGAGACAGCTTGAGTGTACCTCTCCTATATAAGAATAGCCACTACATTACAGAATCTCCAGCTGTTCCTTTATCCCCTACTCAATCCAGTCATTAAAACTTTCACATCTTTTCAAACATTTGTTGAGAAAGCTGCCAAACCATGCTCTGATGTCTAAGCAGCAAAAACATTTCACAAGAAGGAAAAAAAAATGCAGGAAAGGGATGGTAAAATGAGTAAAACATAAGAGGTAGTTGGGGAACCAGAGGGCTTGAAAATAGCATCCATTTGAGTTTTCATACTGTAGCTGTGTTTATTTCTTCAGGTTGTTTCAGAAGGTTTTCTTTCCAGGTTTGATAAGTATGAGCTGTGTGTAGATTTGTGTGTTTTTATGTACTATGCATGTATATCCACATGCATGCCTGACCTCCAGGCCTTCAAGTCAAGGTGTGTGTGGGTGCAAATTCAATTACACTCAAGTTAAAGCAATTTCCTGCGGAATTCAATATTGTCCTCTGTTGCAGGTGAGCTCCCCGCGGACGTCTGTGTCTTCTCAAAGAAATAAAGCACCTATAAACAGCAGCCTTAAAGGAGGGAAGTAGAGCCAAAATGCAATTAATATGCAAATTCAGGGGGAGACTTAATGGGGAGCCTTAACAAACATTTGTGTGTTGGGAGATAAGGCTGTTTTCAGGTTGTTTTCCTCTAACCTCTGTCTGTCCAAAGTCAAAGCCTTGGGGAGCTGAAACTCTTGAAAAGGCGTGGATGTTGCTGGTAATGGATTATTGCAGTTCGGAGAAGTAGGGCAGTCTAGGGCTATGTTTTAGAGCGCACACTGTTTGTCATGTCACACAGTCAAATGGCAGTCGACTAACTGAAACAATTCACTTTTTTCTTTTTGTCATTTTGTGGCTTTTTTTTCCAGGGGTGTGCAATTTGCTCTGAATCCCATCAGAGTTTGCCACGGGTGTAAAGAGAGTGGAGGAGAGGAGGACAGAGGGGAGGAGAGGTGGAATGAGTAGCCCAAGGCGAGAGGTGGAGGGCGGCAGAGAGAGGAGAGGGTGAGAGCATACATTCAGATTGGGAATTCATTTGCCATTCTCAGCCCCAGTCATACTTCAAGAGGCTTACATGAGACACGGAGAAGGGAAAGATGAGGCCTCTGATGTGGAATAACATGCCTGGTGATAGCAGCAGACAAGAAAGAGGGAGAGAGAGAGGCCGCTTTGAATCATTGCAGAACAGTGAGACCAACAGTTTGCAAAAGAGACAGAGGTGAGACAGAAAGATGGACGGGTTTGGTCTGTAGTTCTACGGGTCGATGCTGCAGCCAAGGCCACAGCAGTTTTGTCTGATGGATCTAAGGCCCCAGAGACCCTACCCTCTTTTTCTATCTCACCATGCTCCCCCTCCACCCTAATGATTCATCCACCACCTCCGACCCCCCCCCTTCCCTGTGCCTTCACCATGATTCACACCCACTCCCCGAGTTAAATTATCGCTGCGGCCCCTCTGAGAGCTCCATCACTCTCCCTCCATCTTCAGTTATCATCAAACAAGTATATGAGCTGAGACCAGCGCCTGATTGCATTGAAGAGCCAAGCTCAGCAGTTTTTATGAGACTGCACGCATTTGATCGCACACTCGAACTCACACACCGCTGGCTTTGATGGCACTTTCTGCTGGAAGAGTTTTCCATCTTAAAATGCTTGAGTGTTTACAAGTGATGACGCGCAGTCGATTTAGTGGAGGGCAGTGTGATTCCACAGGCAGGACACTATAAATGTTGATTAGACGAAGGTTGAGTGGGATATCTAATCACCAGGGACCCATTGGTATTCTTTGTTAAAATACTGTTATATCACTTGGCCTTAGCGTTATAGAGCATCATAGCAACATGCTCATGTTCTGCAACATTAGGAATGTTCACACACGAATTTTATCATGTATGTATAGAAATATATATAAATAAATTATAAAAAACAAATTTTTGCACACTGCAGGTAATAGCATGGCAGTTGGAATGGTGGTGTTGGAAGGTTATGCACACAGATTCTTGTTCCTGAATTCAATATCACTTATTAGATCCCTTAACTTTCATTAAGCATCATCATGAGGTCCAAATTTTAATGTGTCTGATATTTTGTTTTGAGATCAAAGACCTGAAAAACTGGTGACACTCTCATCAACCTCCGCTTTGTTTTGTGCACTAAACAGCATACGTTTGCATACTAACACTAGCTTAACATGGTTGGCATTATACCTGCAAAACACTATTATGTTGGCATTTTCATAACGAGTGTATCAGTACTTACCTTAGAGCAGTGCTGTTCCTAAGGATAGTCTTACAACGCCACTGGCACAGCTGCCAGTCTGATTCACTAGATGTAAACTGCGGGCATAAGCCTGCTTTTGGGTGACTATTACAGTCAGTATTCTCTCCCCCTTCTGCTATCTGATTGTTACTGGCTTAGCGCTGCCCAAGACGATAGTGATAGTGGTTTTAAGGAATACAAATAAGCAAGCGTTTTTTCCCTATTTAGCAGAGTGGTAATCGGCCCATACAGACCTTTCTCCAGCGCTGTGGAGACTGAGCTAGCTATGGGAGAAAAGGCAGTGGTAGACTCTTAGTTTTAGACAGTTCCACTGCCTTCATGTATTCTACATTGTAATACTTGATATTTGCTTACCTTAAATCAAAGCTAATAAAACCCCAAATATGCATGGTCACAGTGAGATAAATGAAAAAGTATGTTTATTCATAATATGGGTGAACCACAGAGGCCACCCTATCTCCCTCTGCAACCACACAGTCACACACCAACACATTGGGGATGATCTGGCATCTACTGGCCCCATGATTAAAGTGCATTGCGCTCACCTGCCCAAGTCCAATCAGGGCCTGTGCTGATTGCAGCAGCTTGCTGGAGACAAGAGATGAGGGAGTGGGGAGGGCTGGGGGCTCCATCACTGGTGAAGTGACACTGTGGTGGTGCTATGGCATGGAGCTAGGAACCACAGCCCCGAGGAAGATCCAGATCCTCTCCACTCCTCTCTGGCCAGACGGGGTGAATCAATCATCTCCAAAGATGTCAGCATCTGCCCAAGCAATTTCAGATTGGAATAAATGGCAGATGGGGATGTTGTTCCCTCTGTTTAATCAGTTCCACCAAATGTGGTTTTATCTCTTATAAAATGAAACCATCTGTAGCACGTAGGTGTAAGGATCAAGTGAGGGAGGACGGAGGGAGAGGGTGACAGAGGGAGAGAGAAGAGATGTGCGTGTTTGGTGTGTGTGTGTGCATATGTGCGTGTGTACGCTTTTTTATGTGTGTGAGTGTTTTCGCATGTGTGTGTGGTGACGGAGGGCAGAGAGAGAGATGGAACACTGTGAAACAGAAGCAGAATAGTGGGAGTGAAACAGGAAAAAAAAGAGATGCACTTATCCAGTAAAAAGAGGGAAAATGTAATCTTACTGCGAGCTCACACCTCCACTCTAATCTCCTCTTTCTTCCTCACAGGAGTACCACCCAGGGGCCATCACTATTATATCTGGACCCATCTATTTCCTTCTCCGCCTCCAACCAGACACTGGGGGTGTAATTTGGTCCCAGTAGCCCCAGACGAGGCAGAGACATCCCTGATAAATCCCCTTGTTTTAACCAGGGATGATAGTGTGTAAGCATCATAGCTCTCAAAGCTCTTGCTTTAGGGATTGCTTGCTAACACTCATTTTAGGGTGCCCTTATTGTGCAGTAAACTATGTTAAAATCTAAGCAGAGTACGCGATAAAACCGTGTTTTAGTGTAAACCCTTTGATTACATTGAGTAAATGTAAAAGGCAAGGCAGCAACAATGTCAAAACAAGCAGCTACATCTGCACACTTGCTCTTACACAGTGTTGTTACACCCTTGCACACACATTATGCATGAGATAGACCTCCATTCTGCAAAATAAAAGTGATGATAGGGTTTTACACAAGATATAGAGAAGCAGATGCAAAGAGGAGGGAAGATTAAAGGAAAGGAAGAAAAGTGGTGGGAGGAGAGAAAGCTACTGTAAGTAGTCGTGTCCCCTTGTGTGCGCTCCTCACATGTTCTGCCTTATAGCTGTCATTAATGAAGTCTGACAGGTTAATTCACTAGAGACTCTCCTTCAGCGAGACGTCGTCACTCTTGTATCATTCATATCAGTAAAAAGAAACCCGCATATGTGGAACAATTTTGCCAGCAGAAACTGTCTCAGAATTGCATATATTTTTTAAAATGTAATGCTCATATTAAACAGTTTTTAAAAATTAAATGCATAAACACAGATGACAAATATGAGAGGAACAATTTAAAATTAAATAAAAGAATCACACATCTAAAAAAAATTCCCAGAGTGTCGACTGGAAGGCAGTCGTCTCTTTCCAGACTGCCAACATTAGGATTACACCCCCAGCCAACAACAAGTGATGGGCAAACTGTTCTTTGATCATTTTCTCAGCCAATCATCAAGCCTTATTTTTCCACTTGGCAAAAGACTTGTCTTAATCTTAATTGTTTTAGATTTATGACAATTATGATAATCAAAGTAAAACTGATAAATGCGCACAGTATGTCAGTAATAATGTATATACTAAAATACTAGTGTTATAGGAAAAAATATATTTAGATCCTGGTCTTGACTCTTTTAGTCTTTTGTTATTTGATCTTGAATCAAGCTTAAAATTTTCAACTTCACTATCTGTGAATTTAAAACATTTAATTTAATAATAGCATCTCATCCTTGACTCAATGCTTAATTGTGCCCACTTTTTTTTTCACTGTAATTTAATCATCTAATAATAAGCATGAAATTCAATCACATTTATACAATGTCTGCTGTCATTTATGTCTTTAAGTGAGTGAATCATTTTAGATTATGTTTTCATTATGTTAAGTTTTCTAATTCAACATTTTTATCTCTTATTTATATGGACACTCATTCAGAAATGCTGCTGAAAAAAAAGGATTCAAATGATCATATAAAATATTTGTGAAATGTTACTGCCTTAAGCCTTTATAATCCTAAAGAAGGCTTATGAGACAAAATGTTCTTTAACAGAACGTTCTGTACAAACACTGAAAGACATTTAATGAGCGCATCTGGCAATTGAACAGGAATTTCTGCGTCAGAAAATTAGTTGTAGGAGTAGTTGTCATTCATTGCTATGATATCTTAAAACTTCAGACATGAGAAGCCAGAAGAAAATGCTGTTGGTTAATCATGATGAATTTATTTAATACTTTTCAAGAGCCAAAAGATGGAGAGCAAACTTTCACTGCAATTGATTACAACTGTATTAAAGTCTGTCTTGCGTCCTTTATTTATACTGTAGTTTTATTTGCTGAGGCTCATTCATCACAGAACAGGCAGCATAAAACTACATTTGATGACAAAAGAGAGACATAAATCAGGTTTAATCCAATATTTCCTTTAACTTTATTTATGGTTTGTTAATCAAAAAAACAGCAAAAATGTCATGACAATGGTTTTGACATGTTGATGTTTATATGTGGTGGTTCTGCATCTACCCTTATGTACAAGTGTTTTTAATCATTTTAATATTTTTTACGAATGTTAAAAAACCGAGAACATCTCATGTATTTGTATTTCTGTGTTGCAGTGGCAGAGCAAAATCAGGAAAAAAATGTATTTCTTCTGTACATGGTTGACTATATCTCCCCATAACAAAAAGGTTATGGCTAAATTTTCTGCTTAGTTTTAAAAGTCTTTCCACTGATTCTCCCTGCATCCTATTGTGAGCCTGTCCCTGTCGCACACCCTAATGTGAGGGGATGTATTTTGATATAAGCTCAGCTAGCTATTTGCCCCAAAAGATGACTTGGACTTACGCTAAGTGCTAAATGGATACAATGAGAGCATGCTATATTTGGATAGCACAGTTCACATCCACTTTATTTTCTAGCTTTATTAATTTTTAATATTAACACAGGCCAAAATGGCTCCCAGTATAAGAAAGACAAAGAGACTCTCCACCACTAGCATTTTAAATTAATGTCAAGTGAGGCCTAGCCATTCCTCAAAAAAACTATTTTTTAACCTGTGATTTAGCACAAGGAGATGTAAAATTGATGCACAAGAAAAAAAAGAGTCATAGAAGATGAATAAGAAGAACAGCAAGGAAACAAATTTTATACGGTGAATCAGTGGCCTGCTGTTTTACTCTTTCTGTCTTCTCTTTTCTGTCACCAAAGTGGGATAATAGTGCTTCAGAGATGATTTGTTAATTAGACTGTCTAGACATTGTTCAACTGCGCTCAGTGCAGCTG
Organism: Acanthurus lineatus; assembly: GCA_029814665.1. Classification (NCBI taxonomy): domain Eukaryota; kingdom Metazoa; phylum Chordata; class Actinopteri; order Acanthuriformes; family Acanthuridae; genus Acanthurus; species Acanthurus lineatus. The sequence continues at coordinate 12,034,056 of JAPZDV010000007.1, forward strand.
GCCAATTGGAGATTGTGGCGAATAAGTGTGTGTGACCATTAAAAGGATATCAGGCCAATCCCATCATGAGTGACAAATCACACCCTGTTGTATTGGAGAGTAAAGAGGGGATAAGAGAGAGAGAGAGAGAGAAAGAGAGAGAGAAACGTAAGGGAAGAGAGACGAAGTGAGCTGCAACCAATAAACCGATAAACTATATTCACCTCACGAGGTTGGGATAATTGCTGCAGTAAAAAGCATTTCCATTTCCTCGTTTGCAGCACGGTCTGCAGTGTCAGGAGGTTTAACTGGTCTGCTTGACAGGACAGTGTGGTAATCAGTCATGTACTGATAACACATTCTAACTGGTCCCAGAGTTTAAGGACAGGAACCCGTTTGTGTTCCTAAGTCTGCAAATGGAGCCCATTAGCTGCTTCTAGACATCCTGACGCACAGTCTGAATAATCATCTTGTAAAACCAGCATTGCTTGTCCTTTGTGTCCGCCATGTCCGCTATTCTATTTCTATCTTTGCAGGACGAGGAACCAATTTGAGCTCCAGCAGGCCTTGAGACAGTCAGGTAGGCGAGGCAGGGAGGCAGGAGCTTAACAGAACAGGAACAGCCAGCCATACATATGGATCAGGTCGACAGGCTGAGCATTAATGGCCTCCCTCTGGAATCTAAAACACCGGCACAGGCCAAAGAGGAGCTCCTGGGGGAAATCAGAATACCAGCAGCCATTCAGGTCAGCTTGTACGTGTTCACTGCATGTTACAGCTCCATTTTCCTCCCCCCAACCCTCGCAGCCATAGAGACAGAAAGCCTTCTCTGAGGTGATTTATTCGCTTGTATTATGTATTGAGTGGAGAGCATTGTTGACCGCTTTCTGGAATACAATTGGGTTTCTGTTGAGAGTGATGTGTACAAGGCTGAAATATGGTTTGGGTAAAAGGACGTATTATGTACGAGGATGCAAGTCAGTTTTACATCATTTTTTGGTAGTGCAGTATCTTTGCTCTTTTGGATATTGAACTGAACAGAGACAGGATCAATGTAAAATTGAAGGCAGCTGAACTAAAATGATAAGTCAAATATTTGATGGGTCAAAAACAGATAACTGTCCCCTAACAATTTTTGTAACCTAAAAATATCGTGAAGTGTGATGATTTTCTTGCTTTGCTGTTAATCAGAGTGCATGAGAATTTTGAAACTTAATTTTTGGACAACAGAGTTAAAGCAAGAGACAACACAAAGCATCGTACAACAGTTCTTAAATCAGACTTAAAATCTTGAAACATTAGGAGCATCACTCTTTACAACTGACATACTCAGTGCTCAGGGGCCGCATTTACAACATTTTTAGTTGGGTGCATTTTGACAACATGAATGAAAACTGAAAATACAAATTTTAGGATTTCATTTACCTTTTTATTTTTATTCTAATTTATTTTTTATTTTACTAATTATTTTTTTATTTTATATTTAGAAATATGTCCCAAAAAAAATGAATTAAGTAAACAAAATACACATTATAAACATTTTAAGATGGCATCACTATGGCAGCGACAGCCAGCAAAGATATTAAGTGCTGAGTGCAGCAAGCCTTGGATTTCCCCTGGAAGCACATAAGGCAAAAAATATACAATATGTGCTTTCAGGTAACAGTGTGTGTGTGTGTGTGTGTGTGTGTGTGTGCGTGTGTGTGTATGTGTGTTTGTGAGTGACCTCAAAAACCAGGAAGAAATTTTATTTAAAGTCAAACAACCAAACAAATGTGCTTCCACTATAATAATGGCAGGTTACAGTACAATGTGTTTAATTTAAAAAAAAAAAACAGACAAGGGAAAAACAAGGCCATACACTTTTGTATCAACAGTAGTGTAGATATTGCCTACTGCAAGCAAGAGAAGTTGTGATTTGAGTATAGGGACTTTGTTATTGCTGTTTTCTATTTGTATTACTTATTCTTGTTCTAACTCTTGTCATCTCTTCATCTCATTCAACAAACAGTATGGCTGCTACTCGTATAGGCTTGTTCTTGGGCGCATTGCTGAAAGTCATTTAAAAACATGCAGAAGCTGACGCTCTCAGTGATATCATCACATCATCACACCACCTCATAACACAACTCCTGAAATGCTCTGAACATCTCAGACTGATGACACTGTGAATCACAGAGTGTGAGCGGGTGGAATTTTCCCTTTAGAGTGATGGATTTTGGTTTCACTCAGACCCGCTCTAATGAGTAAGAGACTCACCATTTGTTACAAGGAGAAATCTTCCCAAAGGTGTTTTTCTCACACCCTAAACAATGTGACGCCACTGTTCTGCATACGTCAGAGTGAACACAAATTGAACTCATTTCATACCTTATCAAAAGTGGTGGGTGTTTTGTGGAGAACAAAGGGCTTTTTCCACGCTAACTGAAGAATGCTGACAATGTGACTGTCATGAGCAGGACTTGTGACCTTGCAGAAGTGCCATTCTTCCCACACACCCATCATATCAATAACGCCTATGTCCTCAGCACTTAAACTTTTCTAAGCTACGGCATGTGACTCAAACAAGATATTTGCCATACAGTAATGATGTGTTATAAACCCAAGACCTTATTTTATAGTCATAATTTCATTGTTACAGTGAGAAGAACCATAATCTCTTGGATAAATGAGATAATACTTTACTACAAATGATAAAGCTTTTAGGAATATAGAAATCTATTCTGTCAAAAAAATCTCACAAAAAAGAAACCAGTCTGTAATGGTATTAAGAGACAATTTTTTGGACAGCCCAGTTTACAAAGAAGATGAGAAAGACCTTGTCAAAAAACAAAGTTCAACTACATGTTGATTAAACCAGTAAAAATGTAAGTGTAAGTGTAGAAATTATCATTTGAGTTAAAAACTGACCACACCTGAACATACACTGAATTCTGACAGCCTCACAGACTGGAGTCTCATCCAGTTATTCAGTCATTTATTCATATATTTATTGGAGGTTGGAACTCTATAAGAAACATTAACATTTACAAACACTGTTTGAATTTCAACAGTGAAGAAACATGGATTCTCTGTCAGTGCAGATACTCCTAGCTTTGCACTCAAACCTTTGTGTGATTGTGTGTGTGTGTCTGAGAGAGCACATCCACCACGTCTTTGACTCGACACATCTCATCATAGACTCCAACTGGTCACCCCTTTTCTCCTAACTCCATCCAGCCATCCATTCCCATCATCATGCTCCTTTGCTCTGTCTTTATTGCTGTTCTTGTGCATGTGTGTGTATGTGTATGTGTGTGTGTTTGGATGTGTATGCCTGCTGTAGATGAGGCAGGAATGGTTATGTCTTGAAGCGGCAGCAGCAGTAGCAGCAGCCTGTGGAAACAAAGGCAGGGTGATTTATAGCCCCGTACTGAGAGCATAAATCACACCTGCAGCGCCGCGCCTTTAAACGCCCTGCGTCCTGACAGCATTTACCTTTTATAAATGATTGGGCTGAACCTCCCATGGAGCCTGAGACCACAAAGCTCACTCACTCCCCATCTAACTCTTCCTTTGTTTCACCTCTCTCTCTCTCTCCCTCCCTCTGTCTCATTTCAATTTTTTCTCCCTATCTATCTCACATGTCATTCTGTCTCTTTCTCCTGCATCTCTCTGCTTCTGCCTTCCTCTGTCTCTGTCTAAATATCACCCTCCTCCTTCTCCTCCCCACCATCCTCCTCCTTCCTATCTGTCCTCACCATGGCCTCCCTTTCTACGTTTGCAGGGCATGATGGGATGCTCCCAGTGGCACCTCACTCTGCGCTCACCCAGTGTCTACGTCTGTAGGGGATATATTGCTAAAGCTGCTTAAAAGGCAGCACATCCACGGCCGTTAAGGAAATGAATGTGTCAGTCTCGGCCCTATCTGCCTTCCTCATGACCACTTTTGTGTGTGGCAAATACACATGGGGGGCGTTACACGGCAAACACACACACATAAAACACACACACACACATAACGTCACACCTGTGTATCATAGAGGGAGCGTGAGGCAGGGAATACACAGCCCCAGCTGCAGGAGTGTGGCTACAGATAAAGGTGACGTCTTGAGGCCATTACTTATCCAGCACAGCGGCACAGGTTTGCAGATATTATACCTGCTGTCTCCACATAATAGCTCTGGGTTGGGAGCCACAAACACACATTTGGATACACACACAACAGGGTACACAAACAAAACCAGCACAAACACATACACATAAAAAAAAAAAAACTGGTTCACAGACAGGCCCACACATTCAGCAAATTTATACACATATTCTCACTGCTAAATCACAAATGCACACACAGGCGCACAGACACACTCTGTGCGATACCTCGCCTCACTGAGTTAAAACAGATGAAAGAGCTGGTAAATGAAATCTGACTCAACAGTTTAAAATGCAGCACTGCAGCACTGCGAGCATCAGTAGAACAAAACGACAATATTTCTCAAAGCTGCCACAGTAAAAACCAGCAGGAGAATCCAAATAAAGGGTTTGTTTTAAGATTTTGCTTGTCTCGTGAACGCCGCATGCAGCCTGCTGCAGATGTGAGAGAGGGAAGCATTTTATGTGAAGCTTAAAAATTGATTTGAGTGTAAAACATACACAATATTTTTTTCCTATTTTAGCATAGTGGCAGCGCATTAGGCACTCATTAAAGCCAGAGAACTATAAAAATACTAGAGGCAACATGCAAAGTGTCCTCACAAGCCTGCTACTAAAATTTTATTTCACAGCACTTGTATTTATTCAGAAGTGCACCAAGTGAAGTGTGATTTCTCTGTAATTCTTTTCAGTTAACTAATTAATGAAGTGAATTAATAGCTCTGAGACACATTAACCACAACAGTTGTTGCTGTTTCAGCACACGAAAAGTCAAGTTATTCTGTACGTGAACTTAGGGCTAACATTAGTTCTCAGCTGATACTATTTTCCGTGTAAATGAAGACATGCACCCATTCTTTGAGGTGGGAAAGTATGCAAAATTACATAAATCATTCCTGATGCTATTAAATGTCTTGCAAATAGTCTGCAAATTATTAGCCTACCTGAAAAAAGTAAAGTTACAGATTTACATATTTTTAAACACATATTCTACAGCTTTAAGTGTAAATTAAATCAACAACTAACTTCCCCCTTGAACAGAAACCATCTCATCATCTCCCTGCTAAAAAATGCACAGTGGATTCATACCATCCATGCATTAGCGCTTCATTTAGTCCCAATTCCATCTGTTAAATCCTTACACACTTGATCTTCTCCCTCTTGCGCGGGGTTCTCATACAGTTCCAACTTTTCATGGCAGCGAATAAAAAAGAGAGACCCGGACAGACAAGATGAATCGAAACCCAGCCAGTCATTTCAGCTCCAGTTTGAATGTGACAGTTGTTCTTTGTATTTGCGTTGGACGGTCTACAGTGGAAACGAGAGATGCCCTGCAAATGTGAGCTATTCTGCTGCCAGGATGCCGGTTGTTCTACTGTAACTGAGCAGGAGCTTGTGTGTGTGTGCAGAAAATAAATACCAGCACCCTCGCAGCGAATAAAGCTTTGCAGATATCCTCAAGGTCTAAAGAGATTTTTTTTTTATTTGTAACAGACAATCATAGTATATGTTTATTGAAAGAGGCTGTAAATGGCAATGCTTTATGAATTAGCAAGAACATGGTTAGGGCTTTACGTTGTTGGCAGACGGAGCTGTTTATCGACTGTTATGTATACTGTTATGATGCTGATCACCAGGGAGGGGGATGAGGGACGATCGCATGTCATGAGAGTCAGACGAAGATTGACAGTTATGACTTTTTTCCCTTTGTGGAACATATGAACCAGAATGACTCACTTCATATGTGAGAGTTATAGTTACGTTCAGCAACAAAGAGGAAAAACAAACTCAGACGTTCCTTTCCTCTGAGAACAAGCCAAACCCTCCGTGGAGAATGCTGTGTGCTGCTGTTAGCATGCCCTCTGTTAGCCTCGCAAAGAGGCCTCGCGTGTAGCAGACCTGACCTCCGTGTTGAAAACTACATGTTGACACGGAGCAGGGCGTCTATTCCCCTGAACCTAACCTTGCTCTGTCTGAGGTAAGGGATCAGAAGAAGTAATGGTCCACTGTGTCACAGAGCTGCACACAGATCCCAACTCCACTGTTTTCTGCCCTGGGTTAATTGGTTTGATTGTTGCCCTAGGCTACGGAGGATTCAGTGGGGCACTTAAAGCCCTGCAGTCACTAGGGCATATAAAGCATTCAGATGGTATTAATTAACTATTCATAGAAGTCTAGCCCCTGCCTGAGGTATGTGTTTACCTCATCTTCATCACCCCAAGTAATATTTCCTTTTATAGTTACTAATGACTACAGCTCTTCACATTCACAAGTAAAGGTTTAACTATTTCAGCTATGCGGTGAAAGTAATGTCAGCCTCACCCAGTTTTACACAAGTGACATTTCTTTGGCCGAGCAAAAAGAAAACGTTGATTTGAGTGATTTGATTTTTTTCAGATGTGTCAGCATGAAAGCTTGACACTTTTGATTTGCCAAACCCTCATAAAAATAATAAAAATGGGCAGCGGAAAAATGCAGGGAAATGCTAAGCACAGCTTTAAAGGTATGAAAATATGACCCCTTGATGGCTAAAACTGATATTCCAACTATCTTACCTTTTAATGAGATAGTCTACCTTGAGATTAAAAACAAAAATGAAACATTGAAAATGAACACAGTGTTTGACCTGTCTTGAGTTCAACCTTCCACTTGCCGATTAGCTGGAAATACTTCTTGTATCAGGGAGTGACTATACTTAAATCATCCTTTCTTTAAAGAAGTTTCTGACCTATCAGGCACCGTTTACTCCTGAATGAGTAAGCCAAGATTTTTGAGGAAATGACTAAGGCGAAGCCACACATGACGAACAGTCAACCGTGCCATGCAGTACTGAATTTTTAGGGCAGTGAATAGTGAAGTGTGCCCCTGAGATGTCAGGTTATCTTAACCTCGACCTGTGCCATGTCAGGCTGTGATCTCACAGTTCTCACCAAGAGGCTCTCAACACAACTCAGCAAAAAATGAGCTCAAAAGCAGCAGGAGAAAGTCAAGAATTAGCAAAGGCAAATGATTGTAACTAGACCCTGTAATGAGCACGCACTGACGCCTATATATACAATCATATCCACTCTAACACACATCAGCACCACAGCAATAGCACAATATTTGTATGATAACGCCGGCTGTTTACAATGAATTTAGTCTCTCCTCCTCCTCCACCACCACCACCTCCTCCACCTCCTCCTCCTCCTCTTCTTCTCAAGCTGCACCTGCTAAAGTCTCCAGCCCTTCACTATAGCTGGTATACATTATGTGGCTCAACATCACAAGTAAAGAAATATATAAATAAATATAAACACTGGCTCTGGAACATGTTTTCTCCCTCCCAACCCTCCTCTCCCCTACACTGAGAAGTAATGAGGGGCTACCTGTAATTACAAGCAGCTGCTGTCTTCCCTGACGAACGCTAATTGCCAATAATGATTTTGGAGAGCTGTAAAAATTCACCGGCTGACGCTCTCTCCCTCTCTCTCTCTCTCTATGTGGTTTGTAGAGGCAGAGAACTAGAGAGAGAGGAAGACAGAACTAAAGGAAAGGAGAAGAGAGAGAGGGGGGGGAAGAGAGAGAGAGAGAGAGAGAGAGAGAGGATTTGCTGGGTTTATTCTTTCCCTGCCTGTGCCACAGTCGGGAGTGCAGTTAGCTAATTTCTGTTGCTGACATATCAGAACCCTCAGTCGCCTGTTTGCCATCTCTCTCCCTCTCTTGCTTTCTCACCTGTTTGCCATCTCCTTCACGGGCTGATAACAGCTTTATTAGAGCTATAATGTGCAGGTGGAAGTTTAAAGGTCCCGTATGAGCACAGCGAGGAAGCAGAGGGGAGTGTAGACGGGAAGGCTTGGGTGAATGGGTTAGGCGCCTAATAAGCCACATGCATAATTAAAAGACAACGATGCCACTAATTAATGAATGCTTGTGTTTGGCTGCGCGTTGTAATGGAGACGGCGTCAGCGTGTGAGAGTCTGTCTGAGGGAAATTGAATTAGCCCCAAAAAAAGGGAGACTGGCATAGGTAGGGGACTGATGCATCTCAGTGCAGTATCTGCGTAATATGAGCTCTTCTTTTACTAACTTTTCTCATACTCTGATTTTAATTAGTGTAAATCAAAAAGTCAACACGCTCTTGTCTTGCCCTGGAAAATTTTTATGCAACATAAAAGCCTACAAATGTGTCAATAACTTTTGAATTTAACTTTGAAGTGTCTCACTCTTGATGGTTGAGCTATAGTCAATCTTATTTGCCAATACTCCACAAAGCACACGGCTATGAATGTGTAGCGCTGCCTTATTAAAACTCAAACCATCTAATATTGATTGTCTCTGTTCTACCCATCTCTCTTTCTTCAATTCACTGACGCTGAAAATAGGAGACTCTCAGTTTGAAACAGAAAGGAGAAAATAGCACTGTCCGTGAGTCTGTGCTTTTCGTCTTTATCTGCTCTGGTATCGAGTGTCTTCTTGTCATAAAAGATAAGTGTTCAACAACATAGTGACTAAACAGGTTGATAGGTCTGCAGCATTGCGTAAAGTCCAAACATAAAAGAGTTTGCCGGTCAGTTTTACAGCAGTGAAACCCGCCCACCTATGAGCTGCTATCAAAGAGATTATAAAGCTGATGAAGAAATCAAGAGTTCCCATAATTCATGAAACACTTATAGGTTGTCCTCTCGGAGCAAATATCACAGAAGGTGCAATTTGTTAATCCCTTTTTTCTCATTACCTGAACCATCATTGCGGTTTGCAGTCACTGCAGAAACAAATCTTTTTAGTACACCAGGTAGGGATTTATACACAATAAAAAAATGGTCATTTTTACAACTAGTTTAATGATTGCATTTTTGAAGCAAAAAATAAAAGCTAATTTCTGAGGGGTTTTGCTGGGTTTGTCTGTTTTATTTCATTATGAAGAAATATTTTCAGTCTCTGAGTGTTGTACAAACAAAACAAAACATTTATAGGCATGACCTTGGCTGACTCTGGGATTGACATTTTTCACAATGTTATGACATTTAATGGAAGAGAAGAATATAATACATTAATATCCTTTATGTACAAAACACTCTCCTGAACAAACAACAATTTAACTAATTGCTTTTTGTTTCAGCCCTTACTTTATCTAAACTAACTTTTGTGTTATGACACATAAAAACCCTTTATCGTTTTAAATTATCCCCCATAGAGGTGTTTTGATTACAGCCAGATTATAAAATATTAAAAGTAAGATGCATACAAAGTTGCACATCAACTTGTCAAAATGTATAAAAAGAAAACAAAGTCTAGACAATAGAATAAAGAAGAACAGGCTCAATCTACTAAAGTTGGTGTGAAGTGGCTGTAATAAACATGTCATGTCAAATTTATTGGAAATGTTAAATAGTCTTCAGCCTGGAGAATTTCTTAGAAGTGTGAGAGAAAGGAATGGCTTTAATTTTAAAATCATATACAGAGCAAAAGTTTTTTTAATCATTTCAGTGATTTTAATTAGTTTGATCTTTTATGCTCTTCACTCTATAAATGATCTCATTCTGACACATTTTCAGGTAATATTCAGCCATGATACTTAGGCTGAATTGTCCTAATTATAAGATCTAATGATAAATAATATATTTAGTTTGGCTATTCATAAAAATACTTTTTAGATAAGACTTGTTATTTAAACATCTTACTCAACTACTTAAAAAAACATCTGTGAGGTGTTCGTACCTGATGTTATCATATTAGTTCTAGTCAAACTGATTGGCATCATTATGCTTAAAATTATTTTAAGAATCAAAAAACTTTTAAATAACCTTCTTAGCTGGCTGGAATACCAACAGTCACATTTCATGTTTTCCTTTTTCTGCTGTGATAACTTAAATAAAAGAAGGCACTTCATAATTTCTCTTATTTGTAACAATTACATTCTATTATATTTGATTTCTACTTATTTACCATGTACTACTTAAATCTTTTAAATTGAGATCAAATTATTCATGACTCAAAGCTGCATTATCAAAAATATAATAAATTATTCAACAAGAAAAAATACAAAAGAAGTTTTCATACCAGACCGAGAAGAAACTGCAAGATGTGGATGTTCTCTGTGAGTCAAATATGAATTTTAAGTTTATTTTACTGTGTGGGCTGAATTGAAAATGAGAGGGGGCTGCCTTCTGTTAACAAACCTAATCACTAGTAGCTCTTCTCTAAAACATTAACTCAGTCTCTTTGATCAAGCGACCTGCTCATTTTTATGGACATCTATCGTTGTGTGAGAGACCTTTGAACAGACTGAAGTGTGGGAACCTCTTGCAATAAAAAGGTGCTTAAACACTATCTTATCTCAGCTGCCTTGAATAGTTTACATGTTTATTGTTGTGTGCTCATTTCTTTGTAATTATTATATGACTCTGAGTTTCTTCTCTGTGGGAAAATTGTCATGGCATGGCCTCATATTCACGCCATGATCCACTGAGAGATTTTTATGTCATTTTCAAAAGCATAATATTACTTTGAGCTTTTGGGAGGCAATAAAACAATATGATATCACACTGTTTGATTGTCTCATTGTTTTCTTTGTAACATTGCACAATACCCAGCGGCTGCATCCAACTTCTTACCTCCTTATTCTCCTTCTTTAATAGGCAGGCAACCTGGAAAAGCTGCTTGTAATGATTTCATTGTTTGGAAAGCTCAGTCAAATTCTCTCCTTTGAATACACTGATGTCATGACAGTTCAGAGTAGATTCCTAAAAAAAAAAATATTGTAAAAAGTACTTTCACATCCCATTTTTGGATTTATTCTTCTTTTTCACACCATTATATATATTCTCAGATTACAAATTGCTTTATCTTTTTCCCAGAGTGGCCGTTCTGACTCACATTCTTTTTAGAGAAAATGACTTGAACAAGTACGTCAGAACTACTGACAAACATGTAAATACATACAAATTTGTAACATTCAAAGCAAATTCCCTCATCTTAGACAGTGTGTAGACTTCATTTATCTGTGTAGGCTGGTGGAAAACTCTTAACAGGCTGAACCAGTTTAGGCATATTCCCCACAGGCAGCTACTTTGGATCTGAATATGGTGCCTGATATTTGGTATGTAATAAGGGGCCTGCAGCCTTTCCCTCTCAGTGAGCAGTAAGGGCCTGTCTCTCTGATAATACCATGCATGGATAACTGAGTGAGACGCCATCAGATACTGGAAGCAGCGGGCTTAAGGGAAATGAAATTTATTTGGAGGCAAGAGAGTGAGGGCGGCAAGAAAAACGGTGAGGGTAATTGAAACGGGGAGCGTTCAGTTGGGGAGAGAAATTGAGATGTTGTCACCAAGTCCTCCTTATCATCATCAGGGCCACTGTGCAAAAAAGCAATTAAAGAGTCAAAAAGAATATCTGGAGTTATGCGGAAACCAAGAGAGCAGAACGCAAGTCAACAAGGTACCCTGTGCACACAAAACACACACAAAGAGGAAGACGATTGGAATGACAAATTGTAGGTGTTTGTTCTTCCTGATATATTTCAGTCTCCAATTTGAAATTACAATGCAACCAAAAGATTATTAAAGCCACAGCAGTTATTCATTATGTCAGATTAAAAAAGGTTTATTTTTTTCTACGGTGCGGACATGTCTTAAACACATGCATGCAATATATTTAAAAATTATATGTTTTGTTTTTTTGTATGTTTTCATAACAGATATTTGCATTACTTACATGATCAGCTCATAATGTGATTTCACTTCCACAGTTAAAAATAACAATTGGCTGAATTGAAATATGTACCACATTATGTACAATGACGGTACAAGCCGATGCCAAGTTGCTCTCACTGTGGTACCATATGAGAGACTGCGGGTGCAATTTGCTTTCATTTTTTTTCTCTTTTGTTTCATTTTGGACGGGAATTATGGTATAGAAATAATGTGGCTAAAAACAAAAATCCCTCCTACTAAACAGCAAACAGTTGGCGATATGCAATCTGTGATAGTTCTGTGAGATTGTCAGGAGTAAAGGCTATTTCATGATTCACCTTGGCTAAATAGATGATCAAAAATTTTAAACAAGCCTAAACAAGTACAGAGAATTTTCAGCGCCTTTTTTGCACGGTAACAAAAGGGGAGCGATGATGAGGCTTTTACAATCTCACATATTCCCATGTCTGATTTTCATGGATATTCTGGCATACCTCAATAAGCTAAATCTTGTCATTTCCTTTCTCCAAATTGAATTTCTAAAGGGATTTAAATGGGCCAACTATGAATGATGCCATGGGCGAGAATGCTCAAATTACCAACAATGTGGAGAAAAATGGGTCTGAAAGCAGACAAGAGGCACCAGGGGGTTTGAAGATGTGGGTAGACTGATGCACTTTCATAGACAATTCATCAAAAGCCTCCTCTTCTTCTCCCCCTCCACGTAAGCCGGCCTCTTCTTTCTCCTTCGCACTGGTTAAACCAACCTGTCTGATGATCCCTTCCTGTTACAGCAAGACTATCTTCCTATTAGTCGCAAAAAATTTTTAACTTCAACCAAAAGCTTCATCGGGAAGAGACAGTTAGAAAGAGAGATAACGCTTCACTGCTGAGAGATAAATAAGCAAAAAATAAATAAAAGAAAGAGGGAGAGATTGAGTAAAAAAAAAACAAAAAAACGGCAGGATAACAAAGAGAGAACTGGAACGAGTAGCGACAGACAGAGAGAGAACAAGAACAAGGGAGCGGGTGAGAGGAGGAGAGCAGAGTGGCGGTGGCTCGGTGGGGGGGCCCATAGTAATGAACAGGTGGTGGGGGGAAGAGAAGGTTAAGCCTGTTTCTGTGGGTGTCGCTGGAACCCACCCCGTGCTGTGTGGACAGATGTGTGGACGGGCCGCTAGCTAGCTCTCCCTGTCTCTCCCTCCCCTCCTGCCTGGCCGGTGCTGCCAAAGCCCACTAGCCTGTGCTCAAAAACTCACTCATTTATCCGCCTTTGTTCTTTGTTATTTTTGGACTCGGACGCGGCAGCGAAAAATTGTCTCTCTCCAAGGAGAATCACGTTCCTGTCTCCCCGTCTCGTTAGCTTCTGTCCGTGTACGATACACAATAATGTGACATTTGGGAACGCTGTGATGTTTGGTTTTGTTGTTTCAATGTGGATTTGGATCTTGTCTGCCTGTGGCATATAGAAAAAAAGATTAGGAATGTTAGTTGCTTCTGTTTGAAAAGCCAGGTGGCTAAGGGAGTCCCAGACAGGTACTATTCTAATGAACACACACGCTTATACTATCGTTGCTTCAGGCCTGTTGACAAGCAGAGAGGAACAGGATGTTGTCACTCAGACCTTCTACTGGGTGTGAGAATGTTACTCAAGAGTGAGTCGTTTGACTGAGGGCTGTATGTCACAGGTGTTTCCTTGTTTGTCTATCAAACTGGTTTTACGTTGTCAGCTCAAAGGCAATCATTTATAATTGATCAATAAGACACCCAGTGGAGAAAGTAGAAGTTAAAATCTCAAGATAATCTATGTAATCAAACTGTCATTTAGTACTGAAGGCGTTTTCTTTTTCTGAAAACAAGAAAAGTAAGAAAAACTGCAAAAAAAAGTGAAAAGGATGTGTGTTTGTGCATGCCTTCCTAGGTGGAAATCACCTGTGTTGGCACAGCAGAGTCTGTATTTTGTCAGTGCATAGAGATCTGGTCTGCACCTGTTGTCAGACACACACACACTCACACAAACACACACACACACCAGATGAAAATCAGTTGACAGCATGGCCAGCTTCATCAGATGTGCCCACTCCTGTTCCGTTCATTAACGTCCAACCGAAGGCGGCTGGCCTGGGGCCTACTGCTAGTCCCACTCGGCTAAACAGCACCCCCACAAAGCAAACACACAGAGAAAGAAAGAGACTGATAGACATGCATGCAAAGAGAAAGATGTCTGAACAAAAGTAAAGCACAAAAGTACCAATAATTTGATTATTAAGGAGAATATGTGAATGCAGCTGGCAAAACAAGAGCGCAGTAGCGAGAGAAAGATACACACACAGACAAATGAAAAAACTAGCGTTTGCTGAAGATTGGCGAGCACAGCCATAGCCTTGGTTTGGAGGTCAGCTGGGAATTTTGGATTGGCGTCGCCTGCGTGACGCCCACGCGCTCTGCCCGTTCTCCCTGGGATGCCAGCGCCACCTGCTTACATTGTGGATGGCAGCTTTGGTGCCCAGCAGGAGGGCTGGACGGACGGACTCACAGACAACATGTTTCAGCTAGTTTGTTTGGAAACCTGCGGCCGCCCAGCCAGGGAGAGGAAAACTTTGGGAGAGAAGGGTGAGAGAAACAGAAACACAGGGAAGGGATTTTCAGGAGTTTGCCTCTCTCGCGTGGTCTCACTGTCTGACTCGTGATACGTGCTATAAACAGTGACCTGAAATGATTGGCAAGTGAGTTATAGATTAAAATCCAAGTGCTGAGATTTTTTCCGTGGCTCATTTTGTCAGGGATGGAAATGAAGGTGGCATTTAGCCATTTTGAAGGGCAGATTTATCATATATCATACACAACTAGCACTATCTCATCTCAACCAAAATTATCACACCATATGAAACCATCTGACCGTTAAGGGAAAGCTGCTACTGCTTTGGCCAATATACATACGAACAGTTCAAACCTGTGGGAATAAGAGGAGGGGATTTCCCAAAGCTTCCCACTGAATGTGAACTCTTTCTCCACTATCAGCATACAGAGTCAGCACCCTGGCATGACTCATAACAAGTGATACAACCCTAGAAGAAATAAACATGACATAATCATCGCCGGCATCATCGCAGGCACCCAGTTTCTCTGTTTTATCATCAACCTACCTCTACCTTCTGAGATGAGTGAGCAAAGAGGAATGGGTGGTGCTGTGGGTGGGTTGGTGCTAAAAATGCACACATTGTATGCCCTATTTTTATGAGTTATTGGAAAACTATTTGAGGGCAGCAGTGTAGCATGTGCGTGTGTTTTTTCCTAAGGCAAGGGTGAAGAAGGTGTGGGCAAGAATAAGCGAGAGAAGAGAGCGGAGGGACTGGAGGGGAAACCACCTGCGGAGGAGAGGAGAGCGCTGGGGCCGGAGAAGATGAAAGAGCGAGGTTTTGATAACTTCCTTCAAAGCCCCTTGCAAAAAAGGTAAAAAGTATCCCGGAAGACACATACAACCACACTCTTGCCATTTCTAGAAATAAGCATCCGGTGTCAGATGAGTTTCTGAGAAGGCACATCTGATTTTTTTTTTCCCCCTCACTTCATTCTGCTCTTTAACAGAGCGAGAGGTTTCTTTTGTTCTCATCTCCCAGACAGGAAGCCAGGGCACAAGATGAAGATACACTAGTTTCCTTTTTCAGAATAGAGAAAAGCGTCTGTCTAAGATGTCAAGGTCGCTCATAGCTAGTGTCACAGGAGCCCGCGGCAATATACAGTCAGGACTCACGAGGGAAGATGTTGATGTTGTTGGTGAACTGACAAGAAATTAAAACAAATGAATGTATTTCAGTTCCAGCTTGACCTTCTCAGTCATTTGCTTCATTTACCACTTCTCCTGTGAAGTAGCAGTGATGGTCATTAAAAAGAAATTTGGGCAGTTTTAATTAAAGAGAGAAGAGAAGGAGAAGTGCTATGAAATGCCCTTCATTGAACAAATGTACCCTTGATATTTATGCACAGCCACGACAAGCCGAATCAATCATTAATATTCAACTGGTTATATCCTTCTCAAACTCATGAATGCAGATACACACACACGCACACACACTCAAACAGAGCAGAAAGGTCAAAACAATCTGTCATCTGTAAGCCTCAATCAAATATGGAAAATGATTCTTTAGAATCTACGGCACTCTGTCAAATTTAAAACACTTTACAAACGGGCATGAGCCACATGCTGCATAAACACTGAGACATCTAATGATAAATGCATAACCATAATAACATAAAAACAGTAATTAGAGATTAAATAAAACATTACAAATAAAAAAATCAGTAACAGTTATAGGTTAAATAAAATAGAGGACACTTACATATGAGTATACAATTTTTTTTTATTTTAAATGAATGCATTTTGGTGTTTTGTCAGAAACTATTGGGAAATCTGTTACTCTACTAGATTCATATTTTGAGCAAAAGAGTCAAATATATGTGTCTGTGTGTCCTAACTGAAAATACTACTTATTTTCAGCCGTGATGGCTAATGTCTGTGTTCACTTCATCCTTTCAAAATATGTGTTAAAATAGTTCTATAGAGGTTATTTGTGGACAACAAATGAGAATATAAGAACAACAAACAATTCATGACAACAAAAAGCTAACAAGGTAATTAATTTTTCCTTTTCAAACTTTGGGTTGCAACAATATGTAAGTTTGTATTTATTCATGTTACAGACTTATATACACAAAAAAGAGCAGGTTAAAAAAGGCTTTAAGTAACTATCTATTTAGTTATTTGTAAACATTTATACATATTCATGTATACAGCCAAGAAATAATTCTCTAGTGCAGTTTTTGAATTTGCGTCTGGGGAATTGTGAACAGCAGCTAGAGATAGTGATAATAATTTGATCAACATTTTCACACTAAAAGTTTGACATCTTGAAAGCACCATCCTTTCCGTCCTTGCACCAACTTTCGCTGTGTTTAAGCTCTGAGCATCACCGATGTAACACACAGAGTTCGTCTCCCCTCCTCCTGTCATTCTCTCTCTCTTTCAGTCTGTCTTTCTCTCACTCATATCTTGTTAACTCGCTGCCAATAGTTACTGTTTGTGGTTTGTATCAGTCATGAATCCAAGCCGCTGTTGATAGTCTCTGGGTGTCATTTAAACTTTCTAATCTTCCCTTTCTGTCCCAGAGGCACAAAGTCGAATCATGTGAAATAAAATAAGGGAACGAAAAACAGATGAATTGATGGCTGAGAGTGAGAGAGCGAGAGTGGTCACATCACACAACACTGCAGGAAGTCTTTCTCCAGTCAATCATAACCGTCAGCCTACTCAGCTTCCTGCGTAGCAAATCTCATTTGCTGCCTCTGCTCCCTCTCTGGTGCGACTATAAAGGGGGATGTGGGGATAATGTGCATTATTACTTTTATCCAATGTTAGCGAAGCAGGCCAGTAATTGCGCAATGTTGGAGTTTTATTGTTCCCAGCTGCTGCGATCATTACTAAACGTCAAGGAGATGCAACATTTCCTGTCAACTTAACGACAGTAATCACTTCCCTCTCCCTGTGCTCCCTCTCCCCTTACTCCACTGAATACTCTGCCACCCAGCCCAGCCCTGCGAGGTGCGGAGATGAGGCTTCTTCATCATCTTTATTGGATTCCTCCTCCAAACCAAATCATGGTAAACACACACTGCATCATTTTCCCATATTTACTCATATAGACTGACTGCCTGACTGCAGCTGGTGGAATTATTAGCTAATAATAAACTTCTCCATTCGTTCTCTAAAATGTTCCTGAGTGAGTTACTGAACCTGCTGCTCTCCGACGCTTCGCTTTCGATGCAAAACTAGAAAAAATCTGTCACGATCAATGTTGAGGAGCTTGGTAACAAGTTGCCTCTCTCTCTCTTTTTCTTTTTCCCCTCCCTTTCCTCTCCCTGAGTGTCTGTCAAGCAGGTGAATGCCCTGCAGACAACGCACCAGCAGGCTGACTTTATTTTCTGAAGGTGTTTCTGGGTTGGCGGAAGCTTCAGAGGAATCACAGCTGAAGTGAGAGAGAGAGAAAGAGATAGAAAAAGATCTGAGGGCGACGGTGAGGTTGCGGTAAGAGGCACATAAGGTTGCATGCTGAACTGTTTTGATGAAAATTGCTGGGGTTTTTTATTTCTTACCATTAGGGAAAGATTTCCTTTCAGTGAGCTGTCGAGAGTTGAACTGACTCCTTTTTTTGTTTGAGGTGCAATAAAAAATTTGGGAAGGCTTCATTTTTAGCATTACAAGCATTAAAACCAACAGTTTTTTGATTATTACAATTTTAAAGGAACCTTTAAACAACTTTTGATTGATTTCGAATCAGGCCCACAAGTGTATTAATCTTAATATCTTTATATATTCTGCTTTAGTTCAAATGCCTATATAGTCTGTATATCCAAAGTGTCAAAATCTATGTGTGACTCCCATCAGCCTTGTAATTCTTGACAATCTTGTGCCAACCCCAATGATCTTTTACCAGCACAGCGTATTGCACCATGCACCGGGAACAACAGTGAGCCATTTACACAGATGTCATCTCGGAAGGTGAACATATACGCACTTACTCATCACATGTAAACATCCTCACTCTTTCAATCAGACAAACACACACACATCTTGTGGATGGTACTGGAGGGGGCTCTCTCCCTCATACAAACAATCCTACCCCCCCCTCAGCTCGATGTGTGTTCACACTAAACTTTGCCTGGCTTTTGATCTGAGCCGCAGGATGGTACTCCTGCCTGCTGCCCTGCTCCCAACACCCACATATGGGGTGTAAAGAGAATTATTCATTGTTTTCACCACACAACAAAAGAGTTTGAGCTCAAAGAGCAGCTGCCTTCACATAGTTAATTTAACATTGCTGGGGCTCCAAGTCGCACTGATGATTGGAGGTGTCCTGTTCATTGCCATTCCATGACGGTGGTGTGCTTATTAAAAATAGATGACGGTGAAATTAGCCAAAAGCATGTGAATTCAGATCAAAACGCAGCTGTGCCTTGTTGCTGTATACTAAGGAAGCATCCAAACAATCCACACAGTCACCAATTAAATCAAATATGGAGACAGAACCTCAATTAGCTGCTACATGTGCATAAAGAGATTTGCAGTCGTCACCATGAAACATCTTAACACTAAGAAACAATTATTTAGCTGGAGGGTGTTGCTATTTTTCATCTATTTTAACTTACATGGTGAAAATTTAATCTACAGGTGCAGCAGTTACCTGGTGATTTTCAGGCAAGGAGCTGATATGCAACCTCACAGCTCAGGAAAATTTTTTTAAATATATTTTCAGCAACAAATTTTATAATTGATAAGCTTGTCAGATGAGATCTGTTAATATCTCATTTGTTTGTGATTTGTTTGTATTATTTAATGAAGTAAAGTAAATATCCTTCAGCATGGGCCCGTTAATTGGTCAAAGGCAATCTGAATATGTAATTCTGTACTGATGAAAACTGATTGGTTGTTTTTACTTTTTTGAGACATTTTAAAGACAAAACAATTAATTTATAAATCACCAAGACTGATCTAATACAGTTGGTTTACTGAATCAAAATTAAAACTTAACTTTTTTTTATAAAGAAAGCTAAACATTGAAAAAAATGTTACAAATCTTATGGAGTTAAATTTTGGCAATAAGCTCTCAATCACATTTAAGCTTGTAATTTAACAGAGAAAATGAGAACATTCCGGCAAATAAATGATTGCATGTACTTAAGTGGTTTCAGTGAAATGTCTCTAGATATTGATACTGGCCGACAAACGCTGCTTGTCAGTTTACCTATAAGATTATCTTTAAATTAATAGGAATAAGCGAGTATTTGCCACATGTATTGTCTCAGTTCATTGTTTGCAATCAGCTCGTCCTTTCCCGGAAACTCATTTGGAAATTGTAAGGATATAACAGGGCCCAAATACATGAATTTTTCACTGCATCATGTGAAAAGCATTCCGAGGACTCTGCCTGTCGTCTCTGGGATAAAGAGAACACAGAATCGTGCTAATTGAGACAGGACAGACAGTCACTGGTCCTAGTGCTCATCGCTGCAGTTCACTGCTGTGGAGAGAACAGGCAGCTGAAAGCCTGTGCCAGATCTCCTCATGCACCACTGATTGCAACTACTTGGCCTGAGTTTGGCCTGGACTAGCCTTCCACTGTTGTGTCCCAACTCACCGCCCAGTGCCCACTGCCTGCTGCCACTAGCCCATTACTCGGTGCCCAGTGCCCAGTGGTGGGTTGACCTGGAATCCCACAGGCTTTCACCCAGCACAGAGGAAATGTTTGTGCCAAAGATGTGCACTGGTGTGCACCATCAGCTGCCTGAAGTGATCACCAACTTCATAATAACAAACTGTGATAGACATAGTACTGGGAGCAATTGGAAATCTGGGTTCCAACAAAGACTGAATAACAAAATTAGAAGGCTGTGTTCTTAATGTCCAGTTTTTCTGCCATCTGACATACATTGTACTTAATGAGGAGTTACAGAATTTAAAATGAAAATAATATTAAACAAGCTTGCTATTATTTTTTTACACTGTCACAATAACACAATACTTGTCAATATGAGATAATTGTGCGTACTGTCAGCTGGAACAACCCAGCCGTGACTTCAGTCCATAACAGTTGCTCAAGCTGTCAAAAAGTTTGCTGGTACACAGTCCCAGCGAGGAAGCATCTTGTAACTTCACTTCTTATTCTGTTCCTGTGCCAAACTCCTTCCCGAGCCAAACTGGGAAATGAGACTCTCTCTGAACCTGGTAGACTGAACAGAATGTGAGAATTGACAGGTATGGCAGCGTCTGCCAAACTGTGAGGCTTCCTGCCTCTGCCGTCCCATCGCACTCAGGATCAATCTCCATGACTCACTGAGCTCATATCCACATGCCGTTTCCTATCAGCTGGGAAGTTAATGTACAGGTTAATTATACAGGCAACTCTGTTTGGAGAAAACAGAATCCCAGCCAAGTGTGGTTTGTTAGGCCAGCATTGTTGTTGTCATTCGTGATATTCTCAACTTACCACTCCTCTCAGCTCGTGATAAATTAGTCAATAAAGAAATGCCAGAAAAGCAAGTATCATTTGCAAGGCTGGTGACTTGATGGCCTGGACAAATGAAGGCAGATGTTGTAAAATCACTCAGCTGTTGCTTATAAGTCTACAGTAAACACCAATGAATCTGCGGCCAAATATTGCTTGTGTAGAGAATGTAATTTGTCATCTTCATCCTAAAGAAGCCACTGCACTCAAAGACTCCTGAGAAATTACCATTTCATGATTCGCAAATCAATTTTCACACACACTATGAGGCCTCTTTTGTCTTCATCCATCTCCATCCTACGCTACATGTCACATAACCATCAAGCATTGTAAGATCACCAAGAGAGGATACAGGCACTTCCATCCCAGTTTTTGTCAAAACCATAAGACAAAAAACACAGTTTTTAAGTTCTCCCTCTCACTCTATCTCTGCTTTGCCCCCCTTGACCTGCTCAGCTCCACTAGTTCCTTCAGCGCTGGCCCTGATCACAGTCCAGTGCTTCACAAAGCATTAGCCTGTAGATGAAAGGGGGTCTACAGTAGGATTAGTGAACTGTTGTACATGCCCCAATGATTGAGGAATGCTCTCCTGCCCAACTCAAGTACAGGCTCAAACACTTGAGACTCCAGACTTGGTTCAGGAGCAAAAAAGAGGGTGCTCTTAGATCTGGACAGCAGTGGGAGGGTCTAACTGTAAGCCTCATGTGAAAATTTTCACGTGCATGTACTTTGGGGAATTCAAATACTGTATGCTACAGAGACTCATCATGAAAGAAAGAAATATTTAAAAGAAACTCATTAGAAGAGTTCAAGGTTTTGTTAATGATTTTTGTTATTAACCAAAGCCTCCTGGGTTCTATATACTTCACAGCAGTGACTGTTACACTCCCTGTACCACAAGACAAAGAAGTGTGTAACTGCCTTTTCTTTCTTCATCACTGTAAAGAGACTTTGATGACGCCACATTGTCTACATCAATTGGCAGGGTGGTTGAATTCTTTTTACAGCTATGCTTTTTTTTTACCTTTAAACTAAGATCAGAAAAAAAGGGGCGTAGCTCTGGACACCACCAAGCCTTAGTGGCCAAACCCTCATTAAGATGCAAACACAGGAGTATGCTAATTTTACCCTACATCCTAGAGAAGTAAAAAGACAACAAAAAGGGGCTTCATTAAAAAGACCATGCATTATTCAGAGAGCAGCAGGCCAGAGGAATGGCTTAAGGCCAATTATCCACTGCTGGAATCTTACCCTGGCTGCTCTGCTCTCAGTGTCTCTCTATTTTTTTAACAGGCATATATAAAATATATATATATATATAAATAAAAAAATAATATCTACATAGACATACAAAATCATAAATACTTGAACATGGATGTATATATAGGTATGGACGTATTCAAAGAATTTGAATGATAATGTAACACAGTGATTAAGCAGAGTTCCATGTTAGCCTGAAGGCCTGATGGGTGACCTATTTCTAGTAAAAGCAAGAATACTAATTTCAGTCTACTAAACCCAGGATGTACACAAACAGACATTCACAAAGATGAATGCTTTAGAGTAGAGAAAGAGCACAATGATGATTTGGACACATACAGACTACAGACTGCATACAGACTGGACTAACTAGATTTTTAATTTCAAAGGGCATTTCAAAATGAAAAACCCTAACTTAATGCACATGAAAGAAGAAGCACTGTGATAAATTGCTGTATTTAACTGCACAACAGCTGCCAGAAAACACAACAAGGTAAGCAATGTCTGTAATTCATTGTCCATGTTTATTTAAATGCTGGCAGTCAATACTCATTCATACGTACAAGATTGTTGTCATTTGATTTCACCTGATAAGGGCCTGACGAATCAGGGAAAGGCATGTCATGACTGATGAGACCACATCAGGAGGAAAATGTGGGTGTCTGAATCACAATTTACTAATGTTTTCAATATCCACCCTCCTTGACTACAAAGCAATCCTGGAGAGATCAAGCCAAAATAGGTTCAGTAGTAGTTAGTTAGTGGTTAGTTTTTATTATGTGTGTCATTCTTTTATGTCAACGCTATTTGCAGGCCTCATACACAGGGCCACAGGCTCCTTGGAGTATGATTTATGATTTATCTCATCTCTGCAAAATGTTGTACCTTACAGGGTACACAAGGTGTAAACTGGTTTTCTCCTAATGTCACAAAGAAAAAATAATGAATTTCTCTACTGTTACAGGACTAGTATTTGTATGTATCACATAGCCTTTATTCTTTCATTTGCAGGTGTTTACATGCTCCCCACTAAGAGGTCAAAATCCTAAGAGATCGGTGTGTATATACAGTATGTGTGTAAGTTATTTACATATTCAAGCAGAGGGAGACACAACACAGAAAGGAGGACTTAAAAAAATGGCAGCAGTCAGCAGTATGAATCAAATTATGAATGTCCAAAATCAAACTCCCTAAATCTCTTAAAAAAGGTTTCATTAGTAACTTATGGGAATCCATTCATAGAATGAGCAGGTTCAGATGGACAGGAAGTAGGAGAGAAACAGGAAGGAGGACAGTCTGTGGCTACTGGGCGTCATTGCCAGATCAGATCACACAGCAGACGGAGGCTGCAGTCAGAGCACACAGCTGCTGGGACACAATTTATTAACACTGGAACATAGGGAAGTGTGTATGTGTCTGTGTGTGTGTGTTGAGAGGGAGAGAGGAAGTCATGCGGCCACAGCCCGTCCTTCTGTCAGTCATCCTGTCACAAGACCAGCACAGTGTGTCCCATTGTGGTTGTGTGGTGGTGCAGTCCTGTGTGTGTGTGTGGTGTGTGGGGGTTTATATGTATCTGGCTGTACTGTGAAGGTAATTCAAAATGCATCAATTCAAAGCTGTTTTCCAGCCGTCTCCTTCACTTTAGACAGATTCTTCCAGTGTTTCCAGTCACATTTAATTGTCCCAGTTAGACCATATGGGTGCACGTGTGTATGTTAGTGTGTGTGTGCGATGTGTGTGTGCGTGTGTGTGTGTGTGTGTGTTGAGCCTGGGCCTGCTCCTGGGCCTGTTCAGTAATGAGAGAAGACAGTGCATCAGCAACAGAACCCCAGACCTGTCTGGTGCATTGGAGATATATGGGGTGACCGGGCATCTGAACCCAGCTTGACAAACACAGGCAGGCGTGCGCACACACACACACACCTATCCACGCTCCCTCAAGTGCATATGCATGTAAACCAGCTCACACACACAGAAACACACAAAAACACAGACAAATACCCCAGGGACAGCAAGGGAAGGGCAGATGAGGACGTCTTTCTTACACTCACCAGAAGTTACACTGTCCACCACCCGCACAAGGGATTTTTCTCTACATGGGAAACTACCCTGTGCACTCAAATCATGACTATGCACCTGTTTTTTGTATCCTCCTGTTTTAAGGCTAATCAGACTAAATAGATCTGGCTGTAGTAAGTGTTCTCTATAGTGTTTGTAGCATAAACAAGTAAAAAATAACAGAGTTTGTTAAGTTTTTTAACTGACTTTATGTTTAAATTCTGACTTTACGTAACAATGCATATTGAGCAAGGCAAATCTTTTGTTAAATCATATCTTAATGTGGACATGTATGTGGACGTGTATGTGTACATTCATGTCTAAGACAAAGAAAAAGAAGAGGAGAGGGTGCACACACAGCAATGGGTTGAAACAAGACCTACATCCTTTATTACAAGAGCGATTTAATTATGTAATTTTATTCTAGCTCTTTCTTCTACTGACATCTCAAAATTTGTTTAAAATTGAGGCAGGACTGATCGGAAACACACCCTCTGTTTCTGTTTCACACAGACACACACAATTGGGGCTGCGCACCAACTAGCACAGTTGTCCTAATTGACTGGGCAGGCGGGTCCAGAGCATGAGCTTCTGCCAAATACATGTAGACTCAGAGGCATGTAACCATCAGCAGTGTCCCTGCAACCACCCCCAAAGACTCTGTACACACAAGAAACCTAGCGATTCCTGGCAGCATGTTTCGTATACACATACACACACAGACACACAGACAGTTGTTTAGGTTGTACAGGTTGAAACTGAGTTCATTTGAGTTTATGCATACACTCAAAAAAACTGTATCTGAACATGTTAGAATAATGTAATGCGCACTGTCACAAAAACCTAAAATGTTAACGAAAATGTGCCCCCACCTCCAGGCTGCTGTAACTTCAATTAGTCCTCTGAGATCCCTAGCATCCTGGATTCACAGATAAAACTGAGAGTGAGACAGACTTCCAGCTCCTATCCTCCCTTCCAGGCAATTTTCAGCCAAAATCTGGACTGACGATTAAGTAGGATTATATGCTCTATAGCGAGGTTTTTGCGACAACCATGTCCTGTGCTCAAACCCTGTGAGAGTGTGTGAGTGTGCAAGTGTTCGTGTATGTGTCAGAGAGAGAGAGCGAGAGTGAGAGAGAGACACCAAGTGAAAGGGAGAGCAGAGGAGAGCAAGCTTTTGTTCCAACTGAGCCCCTAATTAGCCACGCTAATTGAGCTGTTAATTGATCTGTTGTCTTAATTAAACATCTCCTGACGCTTCTTTGCTCCTTGTAGTTGGGAATCTGAGGGATATGCATGTGTGTTTGTTGGTGCGTTGGTATAAGTGTGTTTGTGTGTGTGTGCATGTGTGTGTGTGCGTGTGTGTGCAGGAGCATAATACACAGAGGTAGCTGGCTCAAACAGATGATGATAATCTGAGTGGGCTGATGACTCCATTAGACACTTTGGCTTGTTTTAGTTTGGGGCTTAAGCCATCATTATAGATTTGTTGGGGTTATCGTGGCAGTGAAATGCATTTAAAGTAGAATCTAATTTCATTAATCTATGCGAGAAGTACTCTGATAAAGCTGCCAATTTCAACAAAATCTGTTGACTGACAGGCAGGGACTTTAATCACTTACTCAATCAAAATCTGATCCTTTGGTCTGGAGAACAGACCCACTCGTTTTCTTTGAACGATATAAGCAACGAATTTAACTCATCTATATCGTTTCCATCTGGAGGAAAGCTAAGACAGAGCAGAAAGAAAACACAATATTAGAATTATACAGCGACAGAATTAAGACGTCAAACTATCTTGATAGAGAAACCAAGTCAAAAATGCCAAAGGAGAGGATGTGTTCAGTGAACCACTGTCAGCTGTATTTATTTTCTTTCATGCTCCAATAGCTTTGGAAATCAAGGAAAGTTAACAAGAAACTGCAATAAAAACAAATATAGAGTGGATGGTCACCTGCAATCTCTCCCCAACTTTTTTTTTAACATTTGACATGCAACTGTACAAGAATGGCTAATCAATTGTAATAATCTATTTTAGGGGGAAAAAAAACAGTTGGCTTCTGTTTATACTGAATAGTTTGGAATGCACGTTTTCTATGTAAAGGAACCAATGCTACCAATAGCAATAATACAATTTTGCCCAATTTAAGGTGCATATCGGTATGCACTGCTAAAAAGTAGCCATTTCTTACAATTAGGTGGTATTACATCTGTGCATGATCTCACTGATACTCAAGACAGCATTTTAGGTGGTATCAGAGGATACTGATATCATATTGCAACAACACCAGCTTTTTATAACACCTACTTAAGCTCTAATACAGTTGAACAAATGCCATTCTTCTGTAAAATCACAGATGAAACTAGTTTTTCATACAATATGTTTTGTAAAACAATCAATCATCGTAATTTTCTTTCTTTTTTTCTTGCTTCAAAGGTACAATGAGCAGACATTTATTCTCATAAATAAAGTCTCAACTGCTTGGCCACCTTTTTCCTTTCATCCCTTAAGTGATTTTTCACCCTTTCAATCTCTCTTGACACTTGCTATTAGCCCTCTCCAACTCCATCACCCTCTAGCTGCCCCTCATTCCCTCTTCCTTTTATTCCCTCCATGTTTTTGGTGTCCACCTCTGGGGAGAGCAGGAGTTGCAGATCCGTCAGGTTGTCATTTCCTATCTCAGCACACATGGATATGCTAATACTTGGAACATACCGTGCGTGTTTGTGTGTATGCTGTATGTGTTTGAGTAGGTGAGTCTACACGCATGTCTGTTCATCCATATCCAGGGGAGGATGCTAAGCGGAGATGCTAACTTTATCAGCTGCTTCGAGGAACGATAGCAGATGGTGTTTTAGGGCGCGTGTGACAGGGGTGTTTCCGAGTCGGCTCGGAAGCACATGAAAGGCAGGCTTTGTCGCCGTGCAGCCAGTCGGTGTCAACAAAAAAGTGATGAGGTAAGACCAGTGGCATGAGGAAAAGGGTAAGGAGGAGAGCAGGAGAGGGCAGGCAACATGAAACTCTCGTATAGGCTCAAAGAATGATTAATTGAGAATGGTAATGGTTAACCAACATAGAGTAATTTTGTCTCCGTGGGAATGTCGCAAAGATTAACTGAAGCGCTTAACTGAGCTGACCCTTGTTCTCTGTGGGAGGAATAAAAACTTGGGTGGAGATACACTACATGAACTACAAAAACAACCTCACATTCATTTGGGTTCAGTTGAAAAACACTTCTGAAGAGCTTTTGGTTCAGCATTTCTAAAGACCTTAACTGAAGGTTCAACCACTCTCTGTCTATAGTTACATCAGTGAAAGAAAGTGAAACTGTATTATACAAAAACAAAGAAATTATGATAGTATGGCAGCAGGGATTCTTAGCCTTCATACTTCAGCTTTCACATTATTAAATTTTCACTACACAATAATTGTGACCTGAAGACTTTCAAATAACAATATAACTTTAATGTCTATAGAACATTTTTTAAAAGAGTCAAATTCATCCTTAATTTTGTAATAATGACAGAAAGAAATGTAAAATGGGGTGCTGTATTTTTATATGTGTCAATATGTTATTTTCAAATACTGTGGTTATCATCAACACCCCTACTTTATGCTTCATAAAAAAAAATTTTTAGTCCCACACTTTGGAGGAACCAGGAGCTACAGAAAGATTTTCTGTTTTAATCAATTTGCCTTTGCCATTGCCATACCCTGGGCTTTCAGAAATCAAACAAGCCAAGCACACCATGGCAGATGTTGTGTCCATACTCTGTGGACTATTAAAGAGGTTACCATGGCAGCACAGGGTGGTCAGACACCGACAAACCTATTATAGTTGTAACCACTGTATGCCATGTTGTAGACACTTTATGAATTTAGATGTGTGAACCATGTGTAACAATTGTAAAACTTAAACACAAAATACAACATGACAGTTTCTAAGTAGCCAGTCATAGTAGTCTGGAAGAAAAACAAAGTGTTATTTGATGTTTTTTCAAATCTTCTTTTAATGTAAGCACACATTTACACCCTTATGTGGGAGGTAAAAAGAAGCCTCCTCTGAAGCTGAGCAGGTTTTTTGGTGGTTTTAGGACTTGAGGCTCTAACTCTTACTTCTAACCCCTGGCTAACATTGTGTTAATGAGCTGGATTCAGTAACAGACACCAAAGAAACTACGTCATCTCAGATTTCTGTTTGTGACTGGTTCAGATGGCTAAATGCACAGAAGTTGTCACAGCACTGCATACTCCATATACAGCACCTCCACTGACTGCATTTCAATCTTAATTGGATCTTTGTCAGCTCATAAAAAACTCAGATCTCACTATGTGATTTAGAACTTCCTTCTGCGTTGTGCCCTGAGTTATCAGAGAGTGCTGGCCAATAGGATCTACCATCAGAGAGAGAAGTGCAATATATCAACTTCCACATCAGTACAGAGGAGGACTGCGTGGCAGCCCGCTAGTGCAACGTTCTCTGCACGCAGAACTGTTATGTTTTATCAACTGTGACGCTCGCACTGCACTGTTTATGGTAGATATGACCACAACTGTAACTCTCTGCCTTCTGGTTTTCATCTTAGGTGTTAAAGATAGCAAAATGTCAAAGTGTAGCAAAGTGTCAGTAATATTTCTTCATGTCAGGTTATGGACAGTTACTGTCCTAGCTAATAATTCACTCTGCTGTACTGTGTGGAAAACAGCAACAGGCCAAGTGTTATAGCTTGATATCAGCTGTCCTGTTGTGTTAGGACAGGAGGGTTCATGCACAGGCATTCTTCACACTTAATATAAACAGATTGGCTTGACAGAAGACTCAAGTGTGCTCCTCTGGAACACATTATGTAGTATGTCAAAATAAGGCTCGCTAAAAGGTTTTCCAGGTTTTTTTGCTCTTTGCTCATGTGCGATAGTGTGGCTGTGCCTACGGGAGTTGGAAAGAGAAAACAAAGATTAGATTAGGAGGAGGCATGGGCAGCGTTAATGGAACACTGATTGATCAATACATTAAGGTATAAGGTCACTGGAAGTTCAAGCTCACCCACAAGTATCTGGGGTGTCACCCCTGGTGAATTAGGATCACATTAGGCTATATGAGGAGTCTAAGATGGAACAGGTTTAGGGAAAAATTAGATAAACTTAGCATAGTCTTTTTGGGTATTTTGTCTGCCATAGGTTTGTGTCCAGTGCCAGTTCATTAGTGATTGAGTTGGTCTATGCAGGACCACATGGCCGGCTGTAACTGGTAAGTGGGTGGGAGGAGGCGGAGTAAACAGGAAGTCATTATTAAACTTCCTGCAGCTGCTTTACACCTACTGACCACATGGACTGACTGGAAGAAATTCAGTAATAAACTCAATATTAACAGGTGTTCCTCTCCACAAGCACAGACACACGCACATTTTTACCACATGCCTCATTTAGTTTTTTCCTTTTTTTTTTCAGGAAACTATTTCTGAGTTTGCAAAAAGAGGAAAAATCCAAAAATTACATCCGTTCGCTCAGATGAGCCATTGAACCAAGAATGGGAAAGTCCATTAGTCTCCAGAACAGAAGGACAAAACAAGTGTGCATATGTGGGTGGAGTGTGTGCATGTGCGTGTGTGTGTGTGTGTGTGTATGTATATGCATACATGGCGGTCTGCCTGTACGCGTCTGCTTGCGATTGAGTCAGGGTGCATTTCTGTTTGAGGGAAACTTTGACAGCCTGGTGTCTTTGTTCTAAAGTTCAGACAGGGAAGCAGATGGCTCTTCTCAGTGTGACTTAGCAAGCTAGCTAGCTGTGGAGTGCGACTTCACCGCCTCTGGTGGTGCCACTGATATGGTTGTATAGAAGGCAACACCAGCGCTATAGACTGAGCTTTGAATATTATTTGAATAAAAGAAGGTATAAATTTATCTCTGCCATGTTTCTGCTGCTTTAAATTCATTTAAATTGCTGTTATATGTACATAAGGACTCATAAATTTCTTTTCCTGCAGTATATTATCCTATTAGGCTTTCAGAATTTATGCTGCCACATTTATAGGCCTTTGAATTCACTCAAAGAATTATTTTCCCAAATGTAAAG
The DNA here is from genome assembly GCA_029814665.1 of Acanthurus lineatus. Lineage (NCBI taxonomy): Eukaryota > Metazoa > Chordata > Actinopteri > Acanthuriformes > Acanthuridae > Acanthurus > Acanthurus lineatus. The sequence goes on from JAPZDV010000007.1 coordinate 12,064,292, forward strand.
GTAATGACAGTCTTTGAACAGTTTTAGATTTTTATGCTCACGTGCAACAGTTTGGAGTAGTCTGTGACAAACAAATTTTGTATCTATGAAAATTCTTTGAATTAGAGGTACTATTGAGTTTTAAATCAACATCCTGCTTACAAGACAAGAACACGGTGCTGCAAGACGACCATGATTTGAATCTGTTGTAAATTAGTGTTAAGATGAAAGCAGTAAGGGTTGAGGTTAGGCGGTAGGACTGACTCCACCATATCTCTCTTTTACATTAGTTTTTGTGAAAACAGTTACTGTATTAGAGAGACATATGTATGTAGGTATGTTACAGTCTTTAATAAACTGAAAACATTTTCAGCACCTGATTTATAGAGGCACATTTTATTGGCTTGTTCCGGACTCTGAACACACAGCGACATCAACATAATCAAAGGCAAATTTAACTAACCGCATCACCAGAAAATTTCTCCTCCTCATAAAAGCTCCCTTTATGAAACATAGCTTGCTGGAAATTGTTCTTTTATGATGACTTACTACTCCTGTAAGCAACATGACTCTGATCAGCTGATTAATCCCCCCAAAGAGACATTGTTTCAAAATAAAAGACTCCCACCACAGGAGTCAAGACCTAAAATTCCACTCCTCATTTGAAAAAACCCAAAACTTTATTTACAGTGGCAATATTCTCTCTTCTCGCTCTCTTTTCCCTCTCTCACTCTCTCTCTCTCTCTCTTTTTCCCCCTTCACAAGACGTTTGGTCTTTAATGTATTTCAGAGAACATCTGCTAACTATCACTGAACCTCGTGGGATTTCCATTTAGCCCAGTTAATTACTCTATCAAGCCAGGTTCATTATCATATTCCTCCTCTTAAAAAATGCACCCGACACTGTGCCACTGTGTGTGTGTGTAGGTGTAGGTGTAAGGGTAAGTGTGTACCCACACATGCACACACTGGTGTAAGTGTATGTGCTCTGTCTTAAACACATGCCTAATTGCAAGTGGTTCAGCCATAATACTGTTGTTAATGAACCAGAGCCGTCTATAGGAGCCAGCTCTAGAAGTCAAGTAGGGAATCCTCTCCGGGGAGGACGGTGAACTGGTATTCATCTTGATGAACAACGGCCCTGTGACTTCTGCTTGTCTGCATCATTCCCAACAGAGGTTAGTCCAGGTGACTGATGGCGAAGCCTCTCTGTCTCATAGGAGTGGTATGTGAAGAGCTCCATTTGGAAATGAGACACCCACTGTTTAAAAGATGTGACACTTGCTCTAAAAAATTGTTCTAGGCCTAATGGTTAAATGCTCTCATTTTTTAAGTAATTAATGTGCAAACTGTGATCCTATGGCAATATGCAAGACACACTACGGAGACAGACAGGTCGTGAGTCCACTGCAGCACTACTGACCAATCTCACCTTAAAAATATTATTCACTTTTCCTAGAAATCCCATCTCCCTCAAAATATAGTGTTTCAGGAAGTATAAAATCAACAGAGTATGTTGTCTTACAAATGAGAAGACATTTTTTCGCTCAGAAGGCCAAATTTCCCCTTCAGGGATTAATAGACAGTCACAATTAAAAAAATAGTACATAGTATAATAGTACAAGGAACATTTGTCTTTCCAAACATCAATGAGAAAGACTTTAAAAAGACATCCTTTATAATGAGTAAACTGTCAAATCAGTCATAAAGTGCTTTTAAGTGAGGGACTATTGTTTTGTTTCTAGAGGTCACAGGATTTAAAGCATCGCCAGCTGTTCTGCGAAACAACCATCAAAGAGATAACAATCACAGATCCATCTTCTATAATGTATGAGCTGGAAGCCTTGAAGGGTCATTGAAGTCATCTAAAACCAGAAAGGTTACTGCTTTAAAAACAAGCTTTCTGAACCCAAGGCTCTGCAAATACTGAGAAGTAGTAGTGGTACTATATTAGTGTAATTTTTTACATTAAAGAAGACATTAAATGCTTTAATTACAACAAAATAAATAAAAGATTATTCTTTTGATAGCCTGTCTGGATCAGGCAATACCAAAATCATGTCAATCAAACTTGTACTATTAATAAGGTGGTGCCTTTTATAATCCAAATTAGCTTATTTATTAAAAATAGGCTCAAATTTTGTATTATTTTTGGGTGGTTTTTTTTTTGCTCAGCCAAAGAGAATAGAATCACAACTACACAGATATTAATGCAAGATCTGACACATTTGTAGGGTTTTCCATGGTGCTTGTTGCTGCATCATTTCAGTTAAATATATATTTTAATGCAATTTTGGCAAAGTAACAGGTCTGCCACAGACTTTTTAAACTGATTTTCATTATACAGGAATCCTGTGAGGACCCTGCAATTGTATTACATAGCATACAATATTCATTTCATCATCCGTGGGAACAATCAGTCCTCTCTCTAGTAACTACCTTTCCTTTTTGATTGTGAAATCAGCACGCACGCACACGGAGATGCTTTCCAGTATGTACAGACTGGCTTCCTGTATATGATGGTCTATATGGCAGTGGGTGTTCACAGAGTGCAGAGCAGTGAAATCTACCCTTTGATGAGATTAGCTGAGTGGTGTACTTGAAATAACCTTTCATGCGCTGCCATTATTGTATTAATCTATTCTAAAACAATTTGGTTGAATTAATTAGGCCCTACATATTTCAGCAATGCTCACAGGCTGCCTGGAAACAGATGGCTCTGAGGGCGAGCCACTCTCCAACTGATGTGTACGGCTGCAGAGTAAAAGGGAGAGAAGAGAAATAGGAGTGACGAGGAACAGCGAAGGGAAGGAAGAAAAAAGCGCAGTGAGAGGAAGGAAGAAAAGAAAGTAAGAAAGATGTGTCATTATTAACACCTCTGTACTGTGCACCTGAGAGGCTGATGAGAAAGAGAATGAGTCAAAGATTGTGCAAAGAGAAAGAGAGAGAGAAAGTTGCTCGGGGTGTGGGGTCCTAATGCCTATCAGTTCCTCTGCAGCTGACAGGAGATTGGTAGCTTAACAACAGTTGGGCGAAGAAGGCTATTATCTCAATCCTACAGTGTTCTGGATGGGTTCAACCTTGAACAGCTTGTAGATGATGAGCCTATCCATATGGTGTTTAAATCGCTCAGCGTTTCCTAAGCCATTAACCTTCAGGACACCTTGCACTTGTCCTCCTCTTTGACTGACAGCTCTGTGTAGATTTTATACCACTGTTAAGTCAAATTTTATATGTGTATAGTACTCTGAATTACATCTGTGCTTCCAGCCTTTTTGGATTGCGACCCCTTAAAATGATGGATTATCTCATGTCAAAATATCTGAGATTTTACAAGTCAAAATTAGATTAAAATAAGAAAAATACACTAAAACTTTGTGTGACATATGCTAATATAAATGTCTTCTTACTGGCAGTTGTAAGTTGATGTCAAATTTTTGTCACGCTTTGTGTCGTGTGAGGCTGTGGTAAATACCCATGCTGACTCATAGGCTGTGTTTCACTTTCAAAAGGACCTGCAACAGTGCAAAGCGGTGAGGACAGTCAAGATGTTTTACAGACTGTGGCGTGCAGATTTAAGAGCAGAGGAGCTTGAGTGCTGAAGTGCCGAGGCATTTACAAGCCGCTGCCACATTGTGAAGGACAAGTTAATGGGTAGCAGAGAGGAGGTGGATCATAATGCACTTCGTGGCCCGGGTCCAGCGGTGTCTTGACTTTTAACAAGAATCTCAACCTTGCTGACGAGGATGCCCTCTGAAAGAAAGGACAACAAAGGAGGCAAAGTGAGAGCAAAGAGGGAGGGAGGAAGTAATGAAAGAGATAGTAAGAAAGATGATACAGAGGTTCTGGGGTCAGCTAATGTTGCCATGGAGTGTTTAGCTCAATCCAAGTCCACGTCAACTCTTGTTTCAGGGATTGGGTAATGGACATCAAACCTCTGGCACTGTCTCCGGAGCCAGGGAAATTAAAGTTTTTCAACTCCTGACTTGGCAAGGGCTGTGGCAAATGATACCTCTCACCTGAAAAGGGAGGGAGTTGTTGCAGTGAGAGTGATGTCACTGCTGGCAGAGCTCCCTCAAGCCATTTTAGGATCAGACTGCGCCAAAAACAAAACACAGGAAACAAAAAACGGAGGGCGTGACTAGCCAGCATCAACCTATTGTATGTTAGATTTATATGACACAAGCTGATAAACTACAAATTACTATCTCACATTACCTTAACTGTCCTCTCTTTCTCTGGCAGTATGGCAGGTTGTGGCCCATGCCAGTGTCTCCTCTCTGCCTGCATCACTACTGTTTAAACTAACATGGACAACCTGCTGCCCAACGCGAGTCAGGCAGAGTGATCCCTTGTGCCTGCTTTTATTACCTTGTTGACACCAGCTGCTAGTTTTAAGCACTTTTAAATGCTGAGTCTGAGTGGTGGCTCAAATCACAGAATTAATGCCGTTATTCCTGCCCAGCTTTCTTTTTGGCAGTGCTTTTAAGCCCCAGACTTAACAACAAGCCTGGGTTTTATGCATTCCGACAGCTGGTGGGAATAAGGCAGTTGCCAGTGGTATAAAACACTGTGTGTGTGCGTGTGTGTGTGTGTGTGTGTGTGTGTGTATGCGTGCATGCGTGTGTTTATAAATGTGGTCGGCGTGTGCCTTCGCGTGTGGGAGGGCATCTGAATATTAAAAACTGTCTTTGAAAAGTTGCTTGTCCACAGTCCAAATATTAAAATTGCACATTTGTCATATTGGTCAGTCTTTGTAAACAAGGATTTATCTCTCATGCTCAGTATTTGGCATTAATAAAGGTGATTAAAATGCGGTGGAAATGTGACATACTGGAAACCAAATGTTGCAGATTCCTCCTTCCTCTTCACCAGTTTGACACTCAACTTCCACTCTCTCCACACTGGCACGCTTTATTACTACTACGCTTGTGTGAAGTCACTTGCCTGTTCTTGCACACAAACACGCACGCACCACCACACTGACAAATGTGTGCATTCCCTTGTGCCCCCCCCCATACACACACACACACACCCACACACACACACACACACACACACACTTTCCCTCACTTCACACACACAAACTAAGCAATGCTATCTAGCAGCTGTACCTCTCCTTATGTGCAGAGAGTGTTGATCCCAGTTCTTCTCTCACACACAGTGAACATATGTCAGTCAGAAACAAGGCAGAGTCTGTATTCGTTCTTCTGAATAAAAAGTTTGCTTTTCTTTTAACATGGCACTTCTAAAGTATCCTTAGACTCATGTAGAAAGACCCTAAGTGATATGTGGAGGTGACCTTGTTGTGTCTGTGAGCGTGCATGTGTTCAAATGTATAAACGTGCATGTGAGAATGATTACAAAGGGAGGATCTGAGATGCCTTAGGTAAAACAAATACAGACTCTGATAGATGCCAGCAGCACCTGTCTGATTTACATTTCCTAATTGCAAATGAATTACCAAAGAAACATCTCACCAGCACCGACAGGCAAAGACGACACAGAAAGGAGTTCTACCTGAAGGAGAAAGTGTTTTCACAGAAATATTTATGGGAGGCTTAGAAAACTTCTACATAAGCCAACAGTCCCCTGAAGTCTGTTTGAATGTATACAGGAATGCAAATGTATGTGTACATACATTTGCAACTGTGGAGTTTGTGCACAAGCTTTGAATCTGGAATGCAAGACAGAAAAACAGCTCTGTGTACAATCTTTGTGTACGATCCAGAGGCCCCTCTAGCATTTAGAGGGCAAGATGCAAAGCAAAGTTTTCCTGGGACTCATGATATTTATGTCCCTCGCCTTTAATGCCGTTTTCTGCTCTTGGCCATATCTTAGATATTTATACATCTACTCTTTTTTTAGTATACAACTAATTTAATTAAGATAAAAGGGAATATGTTTAAATGAGGGATGCATTTTCTGATTATTTTTATGAGTTACCCCAAAAAAAATATTTAGTTACTATCACAAAACAACAAGTAAAAGCAACAACTCATCACAGGGACAGAGTAACATTTGGCAGTGAGGCTTAAAAAAATAACTTAAGGTTTTAATTACTTATCATAATACTTGATTAATTCTGATTAATTCATAATTAATCTGAATTTTGATCAATTAATATTTAATCTGTAAAAAACATTTTTTTCTATTTGTAAATGATAACACATTTTGTATCTGTTTTTATTATTGAGAGTCACCAAAATATAGAAAAGTCATAGACTGTAATTTTAAAAAAGTTCTCGACTTGATATTAAAGGGGAAAAAAGATCAAAACATGTTGTGTAGCTACTGTATGATGACTCGCAATTAATTCTTCATTTATCATGTTTCAAAAGCACCACCTCCCCACTTTCAGAAGATGAAAAGTGGCTTTTAAACAGGTCCAACGGGTTTAGACTGACAGTCAAACAACCTCAAGACCACCTCGCCCTAACTGCAGGATAACATCAGCAAACATCACCTGTCCTGATGATGTCATGCTCTCAAGGGTATCCCATACTCGCCTAAAGACAAGTCTTAACCTCCTTCTTCTCACCTCTCTCTGCCCTTCCTGAAACCATACACGCTCTGTTCCCATTACTCACCACTAGTGAGCATCAATTCTCTCAAATGCACCTTAATTTACTCTAACATCCATCTGACCCTAAAAGGCCTCTATTGCTCCTTGTCATATCTGTTTTTGGGCTGTGGAGGCTGTACAGGGTCAGACTACCATAAAATAATCAAACAACCACAAGATTTTTGTCATTCTCTTAAAGATAGAGCAGGATATGACAAAATACCGAGATAAAACATGAAGCAGGGGCAAGAGAGGAATGCAGGTCAAAAGGCTCAGGTGACACAATTGGATATGGATATCTGTTGTGTATGTGCATGTGAATACACAGTCAACTAAGTGTGTGTTTGTCCACAATGTCTCGAGCATGTAGCCACACCCTTACATACAATTAAAAAAAGAGAGAGAGTTTAAAGTAAATCCATTTGTATTCCTTTTCTCTAATTCTCCCTTTTTTTGCAATCAGAGGTGTGTTGTGGTGGCAAGCCAGTCGTCTTTGATTTGGGAGCATGGCGCTATCACCGCCGAGCACAATGACACCACACACCAACATGCACATACACCAACACACACACACACGCACACACACATACACACAACCAAAGCAGCGGGAAACAAGAGAGGAGCAGCTGTGAGTTGCACTCATCAGTTCAGATTGAGGGAGACACAGGCAGGCTGGTAAACAGACACAGATGTACAGAGCTGAGCAGAACAGAGAGTGGGAGAAAGAGGAAGGTCACCCTTTCACAATGGGAAGGTAGCAACAAAGTCAACAACACTTGCTGCGTGACTAAAGCTACTGTAAAAAAAAAAAAAAAGGAGGGTGGTCACAGTGAGGATGAGAGTTTTTTCTGCTGTTTTAGTGGAATTGCTATTTTTAAGTAAATAGGGAAAAGCCTAAACTCATTAATGATTTTGCATTTGTATGCTTTTACATCTGATTTACACAATATTTGTGCAGCAATGACCACAGTTTGAATCCCAGGGATGCTTCAAATTGTCATCAACCCAGACCTACACTGGCATCTAATGAGCAATAACCAAATAATCTTCATTCATGAGGAGAGAACCTGCCAAGATCTTCTCATGTGACACACACATGCATATACACACACACACATTCACAGCTTTGTCAGCAACTGTTGCCTCCCCTGAGGGTGACACCCCACCTGGGAGCTCAATCCTGTCAGTGCTCACTATCTCAGCTTCCCTTTCAGTCTAGTATGTTCTATCTTGTTACACTCATTCCCAGAGTTTCTCCCTCTTCCACTCGCTCTGGGTCTGTGCTAACACAAGTCACAGCTCTGGATACTTAGGAAGGGAACAGGAAAAGTGTAATGAGGGATCATTCCAAAAGAGTTCAAGCCTCCTTGAAAAAGATGAGAATGAGAAAATGTCCCTTTGGGGACTGAGAGAAGGAGAAACCAAAGGACACCTACCTTTCATCACCCATATTTTGCAGAGAAAGGATCGTTGAAACCTTTTGTTGACGCCTATTGAGACAGGTTCATCAAGAGTTCATGTTAGAGATATTATACACTCAATTTTTCCCAACAGTGTATTTATTTTACCAGTTTTAAATTAACCTTTATTATGTACCTTCACTGTGGGACAGATGTGAGTTGATGCCTTGCAGGATTGTTTATTTAGCAGCTAGTTAGTCCAAGTTTGACAGGATCTTCTGTATCAGAACGAAGCACAGAAGGTTAGTAGATTATGTATTTTAACTGTAATTTCAATCCTTCTTAGACTTTCCTACTTACTCCCTGTAGTCTCTCCTCTAATAAAAAAACACGGTCATGTTTTGTTAGAAAGCAATAATGCTCTGGAGTGAACTCTATGAACTGCCACCTACTTTCCACTTGTGTGTTTTCTTTAAATCACTCTTTCACAGCAAACGATGTGGTGTACTATCATATTACCTATTACAACTGTCCGAATAACTCTGTTTTGCATTTACACATACACCTAAACACAAAGTCTGCACAATTGTTTGCTTTACTTGTTTGCACTTTTTGCAGTGTTTAAAGAAACAAATGAGTCATTGACATGCATCACTACAGTTGCAAATAGTTGCAAGCTGTTACAAATACTTCCAGTGAAAGTTTAATGATCTAGCCTTCAGGCTCGAGTAATGTCTGACCAGTCTGAGGTAAACATTTACCTCCAGAACTGATCAGGCATTAATGGCTGATCACTACCTCAAGCTAAACCATCCTCCAGTTCTTGACTAAACTTGCTACTAAGTCGTCCAGGTGTGTCTACATGTGAACACACACACAAACGCCAGGATGTTTGTAGCCTGCAGGAGGTAAAAGTGAAAGACCACCAACTGAACAACAAACCAGGTGGTGAAATCAAAGAGAAAACAAGTTGGCCCAGCAACTGTTATCCAACAATAGCCAAACTAAAACTTCAGGGGGTTGGATCTGCAGTCTTTGCAGCTGCTCATAAAAACATCTGGGGTTTTGGGAGACAGACATGTTACAGGCAAGCAGTAACAATATTATTTTTGCAATGTTTCCTTTAAATTGATGCTAATCCATGTACTGATTAGATGTGTCTGCACCTTTTTTTTGCATTTTTACTTTTTTTTTCTCTCAAACATCTGTGCAAAACTGTGAAGAATTTGCAAAACATCTGCCTAAGTGGTTCATGAATTTGTACCATACATTGAAAATGTGACTTCCCCAATTGAAGTTAGCACATGAGTGCAATGCTGTTATGTGGCCGATGCTTAATTCTTGGATGTTACATGCAAGAGGCCTCAGTGAGAACAACATTTATTTTACTTTTCTGCCAAATACTAGATTACATTTAGTAAATTTTAATACCATAAATATGAAAGTAATTTATTTCTACACATCATGGCAACTACAGTATGAGTTACGGTGGTTACCACCATTTTTACATGGGAAGTTTAGTTTGCTTATCAGTTTCCTCGATTAGTACTAATCAGCTTGAATACAGTCCAGCTCTTTCACATTGTTTATAAAGTATGAAAGAATACCCCTGATAATGTCACTAAAATTATCTCAGTGAAAGCTCAGAGGTGGCTTCTGAGTTGCATATCAAGACCTTGTACAGTTTACTGTCGCAAAAAGGGGGCAAAAAGTCAGATATCTTGGCCTCTGCTGCTTTAATTTTGACCTTTTTTTTAATAAACCATTTCTTATGAGTCTACCACTCTTTTAAAAGTGCAATATTGTCCCTATCCTGTATAGTTAAGGTATTATTATTACAAAAAATATTACATTTAGAAATGTTACTTTTAAAATTAGGGAAATATCATGCAGATAAGAGAAAAGCTAGCATAATCTGTTCAACTTTTGCATTAGGATGTAGGATCTACATCTTCATCAACCAGCCCGATACAATATCTTAAGTTTCTGAATCGCTAAAGACTCATTGTTTCTTGCATTGCTAGGCACTGCTGAACAGTGCAACATAAATGTAATTCCTTAGGGTACTGGACTGGGACCACCATAAACAAATTCTTTGTCTGTGAGCAACTTTGTTTTTATTTCTTTTGCAGTCAAGTGCGAGGAAGTATGGTCACTCAGTGGAGAGATGCAACTTTTCCTTGCTTATACTCCAACCGTCACCTTGAAAGCAAAACAAGCGTTGAGACTCTGGTGGACCCACGACATATTCTCATTTAGCAGCTCCACTGTTGTGGGATGTCATGGCTATTAATTCTATCTGAGCTTCATTAATCCACATTTTCCCATCCAGACCCCCTGTCCTTAATCATCATTTCAGCCTTTGCCAACATGGCCTCTGGTGGCCAAATACAACTAGGGTCACAATGTGTTCCCTCAGCATTCTGGGAGTATATGCACACATGCACATACATACAAAACACAGATAATAAAACAGGTCATCTATCTCAATCACACAGTATTGGACCCATGTCATTACTCCGTTCTCACTGGGGTGAAGCCTTGAAAGTATACACACAGTGAACAGCCTCAGTGCGTAGAGAACTATTACACACATAAAGTAGTGTCATCCATGAGACCAAATTCATCTTGTATGGCACTCCTGAGTGATATCTGATTTGTGAGGAAGCTGAAGGTCAATCAGCAGTGAGAGGAGAGGGATGTAAGACTAGAATCCGAAGAGAGACTTTAGAAACGCTAGCTGTAATAATAAAAAAAGAAAAAAGAAAAAAAATCCACACTAAGCAACTGAGTGGTGGTGAAAGAACTAACGACTATCAAGACAGTCTTAGCAAAGCTCAGTCCAGGTGGGCGATTGGTTGGAAAACGCTTATTGTTCCAGCAGATCTGAGCTGTTTGCTGTTATCTGAATACCAAATGGTTCCAATTTGCTGCATAAGGGGGGAGAAATACCATGGAGGGGGCCAACACACACAATGGAAACTGGAGAGGGTAATCTGATGGAAATCTCTGTATGTTCCTCTCCCTTCTAACTAACATTAGCCTGCTTAACGGCCTGTCTGCCGGGTAGTTGCTTGTTATTTATTCAAGAAAACAAGAGAGAATGTGCATATGCATAAGAGAAAAGCAAGATAGTGGGTGGTGGTTTTGTCAGTTTTAAATAGAAAAAAGTAATATCAGTTGCTTTGCATTCTCTGTATGCCCTGATATTAAAAGGTCTAACCTAAGTAGATGTTTGACTTTTGACTCAAGATCATCAGCTGACCTTTGACCTGTAGATACTTCAGCAGCGCCTCTCAGCTGAATCTACAACTCACTCTACCTCACCAGTCTCCAGTTCTTTTCAATCGCTCACACACCCCCACAAGCAAATCATCCCAACATGCTGCTCCCACTCATATAAAAGCCATTTCATCTCTCTAATGCAGATAATATACAGAAAGAAGGCAGTGGATAAGAGAGGGGATTGATTGTCTGCAACACAGAACTGTAAGCACACAGAATAACTGTCGCAGAGCACAGCCAAAAGCCCTTAGCATTGTGACAGAGCAGATGTTAAGAGTAATGACAGTGGAGATTACCCAATAATTGTAGCAGAGTAAATCATTTCAAAGGGTGGGGAGAGGGGGAGAGGGGGAGAAGTGGAGGAGAGCTGGAACAAAGGAGGATGAACCAAGGCTGAAGCAAAGAACACCTTATTGTTGGTATGTAAATGTAAAAGAGGACAATTTATGCACTGTGTTGTTTCATTTTTCTAAATGTTTATAGGCAGACAGCTCATCTGTAGTTGCATAAAAGAGGGTGGAAGCTTCCAGAAATGAGTTCTTGCCATGTTTTGTCGTGATGGTGGCTGTGGGGGATAATGGCGATTATGACAATGTGGCTGCTAGTGTTATTGTCTGTGTTTGGGAGCTAATCGCTGTGATGCAAGCTGCTGCCTGAGGCCAAGGATAGAGGATAGAGGGGCCTCTCCAGCTAAGAATGTGATGACACATTTCTCCCTAACATCATTTAACAACATGGTCCTGCCCGGACCTCCAGCATCACGCCCTCACCCCCACCCCAAGCATCCTGCCTCCCTCTGCCACAGTTCACCAAAGCCTGCATGGGTCAACAGATCAGGAGCCGTGACACCTGCTACAACAAGAAGGTCCTGTGTTTGTGTTTATGTGTGCGTTTATGTGTGCGTGTATGTGTGTGTGGCTGCATGCGTGTGTGCTTGTGTGCTTGTAAGTGTAAGTGTGTGTCCCTCTCACTCTGTTGTCGCCTTGATTGTGTAATAAACTTTATTCAGTTAACCGTGAATTATTGTTAATTGAACTAAAAAGTAATTTTCTTAATTGAAAGAGAGCGGGGAGGGGCAGACCAGATTAACGATGTAAAGGAGTGTTTCACTCTCCCTCTCTCTCACTCCCCCAACATCTTGAGACTTTTATCTTGTCTAATTCTTTTTCTCATTACAGTTTTCACCATATATTTTCCCCTTCCTGCAACTGCAGTAAAAAGCCTGTAATCTACTTAGCCTCGCACCCATCTTCAAATCAAGACGTGGTTATGCTAAAATGTTTCTAAAAAAAATTGCTGCTGGTCTGCGGCTGCTGTGCTGTGAAGTGCTTATTTACTTAAAAGCTAAAGCCTTTTTTCACGTGTAGTTGATAAATAAGAAAAATAAAATGCACATTTCACATGTATTAACCAAATAAATAGTTTTTGTCACAAACACAAGCAACACAATTGTGTTTTTTAACAAAATGTGACCTTTGAAATAAACCACCAACACGACTGCAGCCCTATGTTGTCAGAATTTGGAAGCGTTATATACTGGGGCATCCTAGTGTTGTGCATTTCCACTGCTGTTATGTAACACTTATGTTTACACAATATGCACCTATGACTTTTTGGCGCTAATATTGCTATGTTGAACTTCTACCATGAGAATCAACAACCTATTCTTATGTACCATCTTATATGCAATTAAATAAACAGTAAAGGCAGCATGTGTTAAAGAAATAATATTTAACATTCTGCTTTGAAATGTATCAAAAACAACTATACCTATGTTACACATAGCATATGTTCTGAATGTTCAAACCCAGAAATTTATTGGAAATTTCACATCGGCATTGGGTTAAATGTATACGGTAACCAACCACTGCAACCACCAATACTACTCAAAATTACAAGAGTGATGTGTTAAAGCTATTTGTGCTGTTACCGATCCCAGACATTTTTACAGAATTGAAAGCCATCATCTTCTAGTTTCCACAAACCTCATCCATAATATGCTGCAAAATCTATGTGGGAGAGTGAAATATGCGGCAAAGAAGGAAGCAATGTTTTGGAATTTAACCCACATACCAGAGCTACTGCAGAGCTTCAGGAAACAGTCACATTCCTGTAAACACATGTGGAATTGCCAGGGCAAGAGCTCCTGGTCACCAGCCTAGCCAAATATTATCTCATACAGAACAATATCACCCCTACACTGCATCTACTGGCTGAGAGGGAGGAAGTGATGTATATTGACTTTTCATTTGTGTCTTGCTGACTCTGCTGACAAAAGGACCAAACCACTTCCAGCTGCTAAATCCAGAGAAAACAACCACATTCTGCTAAATATGATTCAGCTGCATTTTGTCTCTGAAATTATTATATATTCATCAAGCACTTCTGCTGCGCTACAGCCACAATTGTGAGTCATCCAGTGGTTAAAGTAGCTAAATGACACTCACACTATTATCATAGTAATATTCCTCTAAAATGATTAGCACATCACATGTAATTCAACCAAATGAGGCCTACAAATGACATAGCTGCTCACGTTAATGAGATCCATGTACACAATAAAATAAACATTATCCATCTACTCCTGCTGATCTTGTAGCATTGACACGACCTTTATAACATGAACATTCTTGTCTAACAATTCCGACAGTCCCCCACTATTTGTCTATCTATAGAGTGTGTCTGAGCCATCTAGCACCTTGTCAGTCATAAAAGCAATGGAAGAGGGGGGAAGGGAGAGGAGGAGGAGGAGGAGACGGAGGAGGGGATAAGAAGAGTGCCATTACCAGTGTTCTGGACCCGTGTCTTCCCAGGGTGAATAATTACGTCTGACATGTCGTGAATAGGGAGGGACATTATCGCAGTGATCCTCTGTACCCCCTCTGTGTGTACCCCTGTGCACACAGACATACACACACCCACGCACACACATTAGGGCCCCTCTGAATGATTTAGGGGGTCTGTTAATAATGCAGGGGCTCCTAGAGCTAATTAGGTAAGTAGCAGAGGGCGCCTGCTGTGACGCCTCAGCTCACTGATACGAGCTGTAAAGGAATGAGGCATCGACTGCACACACATACTTGCACACAGGGTTTGAGTTTATGTTTCACCGTCACACATCCCCCACCTCACTAACATCAATAAAAGCCCTTATTATTTTTAAAAGAGATAGATAATATTTGTGCTTACGATTAAGTTTCAGTATTGATCATGGCGCACAAAAAGGCCTGCAGCAGCTTCACTAGTCTCTCGCTGGCATACATTATCAATTATTAAGTGGGATCAGGAAAGGTAATAGGTAACAGGTCTGTATGCTGTGACCCTGAGATATTTTGACAAGCATCATCTGAGAGGTTGAAAGGTAACAGGGATCTGCACGCTCCAAGAAAATCAATAGAAAGTGATTATCCTGAGAGGGAACAAGTGGAGAGCCAAGGTGGGCCTTGTCACGTGTACAATCTCTCTCTCCCCCCTCTCTCTGGCGCCATAGCTGTCAGCCCTGTAAGTGCAGTGTCAGGGTGATTAGAGAGCAGCACGGCCCAGACAGAGCACAGCCAACCTCCAGACAAGCCCTCCAGAGATGAAGCGCCACAACAAGCCTCAGCCCAGGGTCAAGCCTACTTTGTCTGCCTCCCTGCTTGCAAGATGGGCCCCTTCACTGCACAATCAGGGACCATCTTGTGCGAAAGATTGCAAGGTCAATGATAGCTGCTCTATGATATCTTCAGGCAAAAAGCAATTATATCTAAAGAGTGGATCTAGGCTACCAAAATTCAAAAAAAAAGTAAGACACACAAACCAAATTCCATTAACCTTGATTGTATTCATGTGACAGCAAGACTCTTATAGATGCATATCTCATAAATTGGACATGTAACATTAAAAGAGAAATGTCACTTTTTAAACTGTATGATCTTGGACATTTGGATATAGCATCCTTTTTACAATGCCAGGGAAAAAAATATTTTCAGACAATGAGTAAAAGATGGAGGACAGCTGTAATTTTCTATGGACCAAAAATATTGAGGCAGACATAGCATAGCATTTAATAACATTAAACATCATTTGTTGAAACACTGACTATGGCTAGCTAGTTGGCTAGATATGAATCAGAAATACAATCATAACACATTATGCTTTATGATCCAAGTTAGCTGCACTAGTCTTATGCTAACAAACGAAAAAACAACATGACATAAATTACAAGTGAGAAGTAAAATCTAACGTTGAGGTTAGCTACTTTTACTAGTTATCTTTCTTTAATAATTTAAAAGTGTCGTTAATCGTTAAGGCTAACGTTATGTACGTTACCTTAGTTTTCGGTGTTCAATCTTCTCCTTGAGGACAAAACAGGTACTTGTTATCAGGAAGTCAAGTTGAACTTTACATTTTCAGAGAGAAAAAAGTTTTGACGCAAAAAAGAAAAACAACAGCTTGGTTAAGTTAAACACGACGTTTTGTTTCAGTTCAAACGTTATGAGTTATGTTTGACGTTAATTTAAAAAACCGAGAGAAACACACGTAAAAGAAAACGACGCACCTCTTTTTCCGGCAAGAGGAAGTTAGCTTGATATTGATATCAATGTAAAAAAAATGATTTCACTTATTAAGTCTAGTGATGTAAACAGGTAAAACAGCACTGATAAATATATTGAGTATAACTGGATATAGATTTTTATCCGTTTTGACCCAAAAATTATTTTGTGAAAACAGCGGTCACAGTTTAACTCCATTGAATTATGTCTGGTGACGAGAGATTACAAAAGGCCTTTTGGCCAAATGTGAACGTGTCCGAAAATATGTACGTGTATTTAAATAATGGTTACAAGCCAGTGCTGAAAATAGTAAGAAAGCTCTAATGTAACTGGGAAAAAAAGTGAAAATCATTTTTATAAAAGATTATTGGTGTAAAAACTAAAACCGACCAAAAAGGCTTATGAGTAGTGAGTTTTTATTGTGTTAAGGCAAATTATTGTTCAGATTATAGTCAGAGGTTTACAAACTGTATAAAATTGGGCAAAAACACAGACTAGAGGCAAAAAAAATATGAAGGGCCAGAGGATTTTTAAAAAGAAAATAGTGGGCTATAAAAAAAAATCTTCCTGGCAACAGCTTTGATAACTACTTTGCATTAGCTAGGTTATAAAAATAAAAGCAGAAACAGTCAGTCCAGTGTTCTCTCTAAAATTTAAAAATATTGTCATGGGTAGAGAGGAATGACACTTACGAAACTTTCGCTTCCAAAAAATATGTGTCTTGTGTGTGTGGTTGGGAGGGGGATTCATACAAGGATTTCCGCCATATAATCTACATTTTTCCTTTTTTTTTTCTTTCTTCCAAGTTCCCTGTAGCGCACACTTGTTGACAGATTGCTCATTACTGTGACACAAACTTTCAGCACCGTCTGCAGTTTCTGGAGTTCACCAGTTTTCTCTCCCATCACACAGCATAAGGGAAAGCTATAGACGTGCTCTACCTGTATGTGATAGCTGTAGCCTGAGGGTTGACAGTATCTAATCACAGCCTCAACAGGTAAGGAGAGGAGACGGTGCAGACAGCATGGCACCACATGGAATTCCTACACTATCATAATGTAGATCAAACCACACACACACAGTATCCAGGATTTATGATAAATATATATACACTGCTCTCCACTGCTATGCTAAATACAGTCAATAATGTACAGTTGGCCTACATATTTCGGCACACATGGAATTACACTCCATCATAGTATATTATGTTACAGTGTGGAGGCATTTACTGTAAGCGTCTTACTAACGGGATCAAATCCACAAGGATTTATAACAAATTGAAGACAAAAACCACAGTGTTCAGGCATTCGTTCAGGAGTACACAAACATTATTGCATGAATCTTTATTCATTCACAACGTGATCTTCCATTGCACAGTGTTTGAAGTCATTTGACCTCATCCTCACCTCAACAGCACAAACCTCGTCAGACATAAAAGCCATCAGAGGGGGCTGAAGAAGCCAAACCTCCCCAGGGGAAGGAAAAGCAGAGGAGTGGGAGGGGACGGAGGAGGAGGATGGGTGTCACTGTCTCTACAAAAGCCTTCTTATCCTCAAGATATCAAAGCTCTGTACTCGGAGCATAAAATAGTGTCAGAATGATCTGACTCACCACAGGGGGAGCTTGTCCAATGCAAAAATATAAACTAAAGGAAGGCAAGAAAGAAGAAAAAAGGAAAGAAAGAAAGACTCGTTGTTGTAAAAAAAAAAAAAAGATGGAGGATTTCATGTGGTTTTGGTATTGCATGGATGCAGGAGAGTGTTTATGTAAGATGTTTTTGATATCATACAAAGAAAGTATTATGTGAAGCGTCCTTCCTCACTGAGGTAAACTCAGTGTTTCAGGATTAAGCAAGACAGAGACAAAACAACTGAGTGCTTGTCCCTTCTTATGCAGTGTGCAGTACTCTCTAAAGAGGGACAAATAAGGAATTTGATAAAGTTTTTAAATAGTGACATAAAAAAATTCTGTTGTAACAAAACAACTTACTCATGACCTGTTTCCAAGGCACCAAGTGTTAGCTCTCTGCTCCTTTTTATTTGCTTTCTAAAGAGGAAGTATTTAGGATGTAGGCCAGATGGGTACACAGCTCTATTGTATGGTTGACAGAGAGATGACCTTGTTGCGTGTGTGTGTGTGTATGTGTGTGTGTGTGTGTTTAATCAGACAGAAAGGGGGGATTAGAGACGAGGCACCTGGCAGGTGGAAACAGTCTGTACTCATCTGATGCCCTCCTGTCCTTCTGCGCTTTCTCTCTAAAACACACACACAAAACATGTAACTTGGTCATAAGCATACAGTCGAATTACAGTGCGTACAACCTGAATTGTATCTTTGTTTTGGACCAAACAGACAGCAGAAATAAAATCACACAAGCAAGAAAGTTGACGCAAGAAAGACATACCCGCATAATCTGAGCTACTTAAAATATTCCTTTAATGACATTCTACTGTAGACTGGTATTTCCCATATTTAAGAGTGAAATTCAAGGAAGGAAAGAACACTCCCTGTCCTTAAAATAATGTTAAGCGGTTGCTAAACTTGGGCTTGGCAATGAGTTTGCGCAATGATTATCAAAACAGGAAATATATTTATATATTAGTTTAATTTTTACTTACTTAACTTTTTACTTAACTTTTTTATTTATAATGTTTTGTTCTTTTACTTTTAAATCCTGGATAGTCCCCCCCCCCGTGTAGTAATTTTCATTCTTTGTTTTTATTGTAACTGGTCACAACTAGTCACCAGTAAAAAAAAAAAGTCACATGAAGACACTGTGTAGTTTTAATGGGCCACAAGCCAAATAGAACAACTTGTGTCTCTGCACAAACACATTAAGAACATTCACCGCATAATTTTGTCCTTCCCCTAAATGGTTTATTTTAGAAATAATTAGGATGAAGAAGCGAGAAATGTTAACCAAGAATTAACCAGAAAAATGCAGCCTGGATATATGAACAATGCAGCACACTGTGACATTACAAGCCAGTTTCAGGCGATGATGTGTGCTGTGTTAGAGGGCAGTAAAAAAAAAGCTATGTTTGGCCAACGGGCTTGTTCACGCCACATCAATCAAAACAAATGTGACACTACATTTTGGCCACAAAGCAGCCATTTTGCCAGTGAAAACTTAACTTTCTTCTGTTTCATCTCTGGAATAAGACTGTCGCCTCAAGAGGCTTCACCTCTGATGTTGAAAGGTTTAGGAAGAGTTCCTGAAGACCAGTTTTGCAAGGTAAATTAAGCTGACAAACATCAAGCTCAAAAATCATGCAGCTCCATCCTGACTCCTGTCAGCCTTCCCAAAAGAGTACTAAGCACCCCATCTGTTAGGGCCTGTTCAAAGACAGTAGCTCGTCATCAGTGTTAAGTTAAAACAAACACATTAATTACCCTAATTAAGATCTGGCAGATTCCTTCAGATTAATAGTAGCTTTTACTAGATACAAGAGCGTTAATATCAAAGGAGAGAAAAGAGGATTAGAGAAGGTCATGAAGAGGAGTTGAAAGGTACAGAGACAAATGTAGGTATTTTGGGGGATGAACAAACTGGTTAAAAGTTAAGAAGCAAAAAGAAGAACGGCTGTTAAAAGTAAAGGATGAGATAAAGATGATGAGAGAAAGGATGAGAGTGTGTGCGTCTGCAGCGCCGGTGAATGCCAGTGATCGAGGAGGGCTTTTTTCGGCTGCATCAGGAGTAAATGGCTCTGCAGGCGCCTGTCACTCTGAGGGCCAGCATGGGACGATCAGCGATGATGACGGGGGCACAGACCTGTGTCAGGATGCTGAACCCAGCTGTCAGTCAAACCACTCTGCCCTATGGGATGACAAGGATGGGCTGTAATCCTGCTGAAGAGAGAAAGAGAGAAGGGCGATGAGGAGCGCTGAAAAGGCAGGAGAGAGGAAGTGGACAGGGAGCAATAAGAAAAAGCTCAGAGAAAGACAAGCAGACAGAAGGAGAAGACTGTTTGCAAACCAATTATTTTGTTTCAAATATGTGCTGACGCCATTTCACTTAATATATACAGGGAAACTACATAAATCAATGGGTGATTATGTAACCTTGCCGAGTAACTGGAAGGAAAAAATTGAAGCTATTCAATTTTCAATTTGGGCTTCACTTTTGAGCTGTTTATCCTGGGAAATAAAACATTTGATGTCCCTCTCCTTAGCAGGCAATATAACACTTTGTGAACTTGTTATTTGACGGCCAGAAAAGGCCTGTGTGAGTCATCCTCCAGTTATCTAGAACTGTAACCCCCCAGGCCTCCTGGGAGCACAGAGGAATGACCAGGGAACCAGTACATTAGAACATAATAGAAAAAGATACACAATCCCACGTTCAGTATTCACTAGAAATCCAGCAAGCTGTTTTCAATTAGTGCTCGCTGATTCTCAGTGTTGGTCTACCGCATCATTTCAAGTAAATGCAACCATAACTTAAAGCCGCAATGTTTGGTTTGGCCACGAGGAAATCTGTGCTTCTCTCCTTTCTCTTGTCAGTGGGAGTCACTGCAGGAGTCCTCCAACGTGCATTCGAGTAGTTTATGTCCTGCAGTAGTGCTGCTGTTTGTTTTGATCCTTTTGATGTGATGTAATACAAAACTCAATTGCTCAATTACAGCAACAACCAGATCATAAAAAAATGCTAGAGCCTAAACTGAGAACAAAATATGTCTATTCTTAAATAATAATACACTCATGAGAAATTTGCTTTTTGAATAATTTCATTTTAAGTTACTAATTAAAAGAAGTTTTATTCTTTGGGATGGGGAATAAGTGGATGTTTAATGTTTTACTTCTTTAATAGTTAAGAAAAGTCAGGTTTATTTGTACAGACTAATATTGAATACAGTGTCTCAGAGGGCTTTACGGTCCCTAAAAGCTATGGCTCCTGACTAAGCCTACAGTCTACAAATACATTCAGGGCATTAGAAGAAAACAGGAAATTCCGACAGCTGGGGTACATTAACAAAAAAAAAAAAAAATCACTAGACGAAAAAACTAAATAACTTAAAACTGCAATTATTACAAAGAATACAGCATACATAAAACACATTAGTAGCATATACACTATCATTTATCACTATCAGAACTATTTTTCAAAACAAGCGTTTCAAAGTTTTTTCAAAGAAGGTAAGCAAAAAAAGAGAATGAAGTAGTATGCAGATGATGCAATATACGAGGGATAGATAATAAGTTTTTGGTCTAAAGTGGAGAGAGATGAGTTGTACAGCTTTCCTCACATACAAGTGCAGTGTAACTGTTTAGGTGGTTGTGCACAAAGTTTGAGGTTAATAACTTCCATAATATTTCTGTTGGTAGTGATCAAAAATTCAAAGTCACCACTATCTGAGTCAGCCTTCCTGTGGTCATCCAAGCATCTGCATTTAAACTCACTTTATTCACCTGATTTGGCACTATTGTACTATGTCCTCCCCAAGCTGAGGAGGGCGCTTAGCGGACACCCTTTTGACTGTGATGTAGATAGCTTCTTTTGGCCTGTTTCTGAAGGTCCAAGACACCAAATTCTGAAGGGAAATGAGCTTTATTCTCCATCACTGCCAAATTAGGTGTTAAATGTAGGGTTGGGGGATGTTTTCTACTTTAGACCATGGACTTACCAATCACCCAATGTTTGGCAATGGCACAGAGTGTATAAACCACAAGATATGAATTGAAAAATTCTGCAGAGAATTATGTAACTCTACTTTGATTAATTTACTGCTTGTCAGTTTTAAGTCATGAATTGTAATATTTTTAATAAACTTAAAATAAAAAATTATCTTATGGATAAGTTGACAAGGTAAAGGACCAGTTCAGCTTATCCTAGGTACATTTAATATTACTCTAGATAGACTGCATATTCCTTTCAGCAAGATACATTTGGGGGCAATAGTCACGTGTAGTGTATTCTTCTTCGGGTCTGGAGTAAGAAATGGAAGGCTGGCACCTAGCTCCATGTGCAGAAAGATGAGTTAAAAGATTCCAAAGATTAGAATATTATATATTTATATACACATAATAGTTCATTGCCAGGGCTTCATCCAATTTCCCTTTCAACCACAGTGTTGCACCAGTGAGTGTTTATATTCACGCATCCCTTGACTTTAACAGTCTGGGTCACAATCCAAGAGGGTACACTGGCCAAAACCTTTGATCTGGAGATCAGAGTCTGCAACTAGCTCTTTGTGCCAGATATATTTGTATTTTTCCTGAGCGTGTATGTGTGTGTACATGCCTTTTGTATGTGTTCATGTGGACATGACAGGTAAAGCACATGCAAGAGCAGTGAGGCAGCTGGAGGCCGCCTTCAAAGGACACTGTGAACGAATGAGAAAAAGCCAATGATCTTTCAGGCCCCAGATGTACAGTGTCCCTGAGGTGCTCGGAGCTGTGACCTGACACTCCAACGTCCCAGCATGCTCTGCAGATGTGGGTCAACTGACATCTGTTTCTCACTACAGCCTGGGCTCAGCTCAGCTCAGCTCGGCCCGACCCAACCCTGCTGCCATATTCATCCTAATAACCACTCCCATAATCACCAGGGATTATTCTAATATTAGTGAGCGCGCACACACACACACACACACACGCACACACACATACTGACTGCTCTGATTAAGGTATAGTGCTCCATATGGTTTTTTGGAGGGTTTTGGGTGGGATTTGTATGTTTTTAGCCTTTCAGTGAAAAGCCTTGAAAAAGCCAGCTTAGAGAGGACTAAAGAGAGTCCCTGCATAAATAATATCAGAAAATAGCTTGGGCAAGGGGGGGAGGTCATGCTGGGGTGAGCTGTGGACTGCCAGCAGAGGTGCTCCGACAATAAGAACGCATAGTGAGGCGGCAGTGCCGATATCTGGCCTTGAAGTTAGGCGCTGAAGTGAGACAGCAGTGTGCTATTCTGCTTCCATAAAGGAGGGATTATGAACCACTGACAGGATGTGTGAATCAAGATGGCACACTCACTACACAACAGGACTAGAAAAAAACACTGCAGGGGGCTGTCAAGACAGACCCAGAGTGAGCTGGAAGGATTACCATACAATGATGAAAGATGAAGAAGACTGATGAATAGATAGTTGGCGCTTTAGCTATGGGGGAGGAAGGACGACGTGCTTCTGTGAAGAACTTGACGTCTTAGGCAGGGATGCCAGAGCTTAGGATTTCTAGTGCAAAGTACTGTGCTTTACTCATTCAAATAATTGCTTGTTTTTGCATTTTTCTTAATTGTAAACTATTTTTTCTAATTTGCCTTGTATGGTTGTAAACTGATTACGTTTCAAGGATTCTTGTGCTACGCATATTTCTTTTTGTGTTGTGTGTGAAATCATCTTTTCCCCCCTTCTCCAGCTTTCCTTCTTTCCCTAAGAGGTCTATTTGTGGAAGTCATGGCCTGCTGGTGTTTACGATTCTCACTGGGCCCCTACTGCTGGTGATCTTTCCCGCACACACACACACACTCACACACAAACACAGTGGGTCCTTACTGCTGACACTCAACTTCATTCTTTGCTGCAGCTGCATCTGTTGTCACCATGGAGACCTTGTTTATTACTTAACCCCCCTGCTCACAAACACAGACACACACACACACACACTCTATGACAGAGAAATAGGCAGGCTGCGTCTCCCTCTGTGTTTGATTTGGTGTTATAGGACCCATCGGATCACAGCCCCAAGCAAGCCCAGGCCCATATGCACAAACACACACACAGCAGTTGGCCTGGATGGATGCAGCAGGCCCACGCTAAACACAGAGCCATAAGCAGCACACTATCTAATCACCTCCAGGCTGGTCTGGATAATGACATTTGTTAAGGCTTTGACTCAACCTGCGTGAGTGAGGAGGCCAGACTGGCTATCTTTTCTCTCACACATCACTGATATAAATAGAGAAACTAATTGCAAATGATGCAGAGCAATGCAGCAGAACCGTCCTGGTGGTGGGGGCTTAACAATAAATTTGCAAAGTGTTGGGTGTGTTCTTGCATACGTGTCCATGTGTGAGAATAGAGGGCGTTAGTGAAAGGCCATCCTGCTTAGCGGGCGGAAGCATGCAGGCAGGTTTTTTCACGAGACGGGGAATCTGTTATGCAACATGTGAGAGCCTGCTAATCTTGCCGAACAGCCTGCTCCTCCTGGCCACCTCTTGGCCCTCATACACACACATGCACGCACACACTCACGAACCTCCTGGCCACCTTTCTAGCCATGCATGGCTACACACCCAGGTGGCCTTAATGGGTTTAAGAGCAGTCGGAGATCCTTCTGCGCTTCTGTCCAGACCTGAGCCCTCCTGTCTCCTGTCTCTGCATGTGACTGGGCAGGAGGACATGTGAGGAGGTCAAGGAACCAAGAAACCATCAAAACATACCCCAGCAGTAGCAAGTTTAGAACCATTACAAGTGAATGTAATGCAACTTGAAGTTAAATTGCTATTTGTGATTTGTTTTGACTTGCTAGAGGTCAAAGAGAGTGTACGATGGCCAACAGGGACACCAACAAAGGAATTTAAATGTTATTGTATCAGAAGGTTTTGGCAGTGTTGCTGACCCTTATTGATTGATCTGGCATTTGGCACTTGGCAGTTGGTAATTTTGGACCTTGTGTCTGCAGCTTCACATCTGAAGTAAAGGTCATTAGGTGACCTATTGGGGTCAGGCGGCTCCACTCACTAAGCCAACCCTCGGCAGCATTACTCAGCTTGTTGGCATATGCTGACAGACTCCCAGCTGAGTGGCTCAGCCTGTAACAGACGCACACAAGCACATGTACACCCACACACCTGTATTTCTCCGTGAACACACAGCCAGAGGTCCTGTCCAAGATGACCCCCAGGGGATAGACTTCCTGCAGTCTGCTCTCCTCTGTAATTCCCTGATCTCACATGTGCCGCTGCATACGGCTTCTCTATAGGGGTTTAAGTAGAGCAAGGCTTGAGTTTGTTTTTATTCACTTAGTTTGACAGAGGAGCTAGTTCCAAGTTCAGCTTATTAAACAGTTGCTTATCATTGTTATCCAATCCCAAGCTCCAATTAGTTCACCCTTTGCAAATGTGAATGAAACTCTGAGAAGTCAGCAAATTGATAGAAGTGAGGGAATATTAACCAGTGGCCCGACTTGTATAGCACAAACGCTACATCACTGAGAGAGTCTTTAAAAGAGGCTTCTTATCAGTAATAGTTGGGGTTTATTTCATTTGTGCCCACATCATTTCTTGCCATTTGGCCCTGCTGCATATTTGCGACAGCTTTGATGTGCTGCAAGGCTTCAGGCCCTCTGTACGTCCACAACTGCAGCAGGGCGGCACAATAAATACTTTGATAACAGCACAATCTGTAACTCAGGCAAAAACAAATAACACAGCGGTCCTTACAAGAGTTCTTTTGTCAGGGTTTGGTTCTGGATTCGTGAACCGAACAAAACAATTGGTTCCAGATTGAAGCGGGCTTCTGTTCTCCCCAGGGGGATGGTTTAAATATATCAGAGGAGAGAGAAGCAGGAATAACAGTGGAAATGGTGAGAAAGCAATTGAGAGAAGAGGAATGAGTGAGAAAGCAAATGGAAAATAATTCAACCATGAGCAGTGTGGGAACATTTAAAGGGGATGGATGGATGCAAGGATGGATGATAGATAAGTGTATACAATAAAATAGAACTTTTGCCATTAAAATGGAGAAAAAAGCTTAAAAAATACAGACAGCAGGGCTTTGTTAACATATGCAAGGAGACACAAAAGTAAGTAAATATAGGCTGCTGGTACACACATTTGGAATCAAATTTAAGGTTAGTTGCAAACAAACAAAACATAATCAAATGAGCTTTCATCAAGAAAAGACAAACAGTGAAAAATACAATGAAAGTTAAAGCAGATTAATTGTGTCATAAAAAAGGTTATTCCACCTCCTCAACAGGTCTACTGACACACCCTACAGTGACTGAATTGTACAACGCTGTCCTTTGTCCTGTTTTGGACAGTTTGTCTGTATGTTGACAACAAGCTGACTGGATGTTCAAGGTTAAGATGCAAGTGTGGGTGAGTTATCAGGGTTACGTAGGAGACACTTTCCAACCCAGATTTTTAGTTGAATCAAGCCTGCTAAAGATTAGGAGGAATTTCCCATAACCCACCATCACACCCACTCTAGATCTTTAACAAAGCATACTTTCCTTGCCGTAGTAGTCTTGAAGAACCTGATGACTTATTGTCACTCTTGAGGTTTTTGTTTCTATTTTGTTACTTAGATGAGAAGAAGTGACATGGACATATTCTTGATGTTCATTATGTCAAAAGACTCTCAATGCTCTCTTGCTCTTTCACACATACACACACACACACACACACACTCTCACTTTCAAGTGTGTGCTTCATTCTTGAGAGGATGTACCAAAAAAGACCTGGCAAGGGTTTGGCTAAGGTCCAGCTGCCTTCACACACAAACACTCTCACACACGCACACACACAAATAGGGCACACTTAGTCCCCATCTTAGGTGATTACATAGCCTTTCAAACTCATTTACACACACAAGCAGTCAAGCTGAAAACTAATTTGTCCCAACAAACACAGATACAAGGATACGCTCATGCACTGACACATACACACAACCACAGCATAAGCACAATATCAACAGAGTGATTATGTAGGTGAAACAATATGAGAAGAAAATATCATGCTAACACCCAAACAAACCATAGCCATGTCCAATTTCAAATCCAATTGGTGATAAGTGACGGTAATTTGACATGACAGCTATGAATCACGATATCAAACAATAAGAGTCTGATGTCACAACAGGACATCGTTCCTGTGGTGGACGTCAGGCATCAATCAACTAATCATCTCATGGTTCTTGAAGTCAAACTCAGCATCAATATGATGATGAAAGAGGAGGATTTCTCATTGGCTCTTGTCTCCCTCAACAGTTTCCAACCTCCTAGATTCTCTGCACCCTCAGCCATTAGCTGATTCAGTACCTGTTTGGTCGGCTAATTACTCATTATAAGAGTTTTTAACTGGCGTCCATGAGGATTTGTGTGTGTGTGTGTGGAGGGAGGCTGCTGTTGACGGAGCATCCATGCAGGGCGCTGGGGGAATTGAGACAAACTGCTGCTGCGATGTGTCGTTGACAGTTTGTGTGTGTAGCAGACAGACACACACACAGACAGACAGATAGACCTCCAGTTGTTGTGTCCCAGAGATGTGTCCCCGGGCCATCTGACACCCCTTCCTGTTTGGACATCAGGCCCCTGAGGACACACACAGCTGAGGACAGGACAAAGCTAGCTCCCTCTCTCTGCATCCACACACACACACACACACACACACACACGCACACACACACACACACACACGGTGTCGTCAATAAGGTCCCATATTTCAGCCTTGTTGGTGACACATACTCCTTTTCATGTGTGACTAGCAGCCCATGGTCACATGAAGGCTCCAACAGCAGCTGTGAGTAACACACAGAGGAGCATCTGTATCTACACACGAGTGTGTGAATATGTATGCACATGTGTGTGTGCATGTTCTTGTCAATTTACTCTGAGCCAAACAAGTTTCTTCTGACATCACCTTGTCTTCTCTGCAAAACTGCACCATCCTGAAAATGACTGTGAAAGAAGAAAAAAACGCAACAAATCAGTGTAAAACCACAGCTGCATCCCTGCAACTGAGTCAACTGTCACAAAGTGTAGAGACAAAATGAGATAAAGCAAGGTCTTGTACACGCTTTGTTTGGAACAGTTGTATCAAAATGTGATTTTTTTTTTCTTGTATCATGTGCAATTTGTTTTTGTTTGGGAACTAAGAATGTGCAAATCAAACCAGTGCTTAAATTTAGTCTGTTGGAAATACCCAAATACTACAGCTGGGCTTAAGAACAAGCACAACAAATTGCATGATAAATTACATTACAGATAGCGTACTGCATGTCATATACTGTAAACTTTATGTCTAAAATTAAATACAAACCCTTGTCCACATTCTAAAGTAAAGCTTATGGTTTCAGGCCATTTTTCATGGTTTGGGTTATGGCCACTGGTTTAAATTAGGGGAAAGCTTAATGCCACAATATACTATGATATTTTAGACAATAGTGTGCTTCCAACTTTGTGGTCACAATTTGGGGAGGCCCTTTTCTAATGCAACAGTAAAATGTCCACCCCTGCACAAAGCAAGGTCCATTACTCGGAGCCAATGAACCAGTAAAGACTCCTGGAAGTAACTTACCCCGACTAAAAACAAGTCAGGCATATCATGCCATGTAAAAATGTAAATTCATCTGTCGTGGTGCAAACCATACTGTTTAAGGGTGGATTTTGCACTTTCCAAACACGTTCTTTATTTCATACTGTAAGCACAACAGTTCTAAAGATCTATTTGTGTAGGCCTATGTGACTAAGCTATGTTAGCATAGGAAACGTGTGGGTAGAGGATGCTGACCTGCTAGTGAGACTCATTTCTGGCAATATCAAAAGGCACTATGTTCACTTTATGAATAAAAGAAAAATAATTATGTATCACATTTATTAAATTAAAACTAGTTTATTCATAGTACTTACCTTCAATTCCCTAAATATTTGCTCATATTATCATATTTTTATATTATCTTCTGGTCAATGTTTCATTTATTACTGTTAAAACTAGGGTGAACCTGGTACTGAACTGTAAGGGAATATGGGTGCTTTTGGCGAAAAACCTTAATCTGACAGGAGCACTTTTGCAAAAAAAAATTCACACGAAAATCTTGGCTTGTGTAGCTTTAAGAATATATGACCCTTAAGATGCCTGTCTAGGTTTACAACAGCATTTCCACCCGTGTTCTTGTGTCAGCAAGCTTTGGTGTGCGGTTGTAGCCTCGGGCACTTTAACATTTAGCAAGGCGTAGCATTTTATCCCAGCCACACAAGGTCTGATAAGAGAGAAGACATGTGGTGCATTAGTGTAGCATCTTAGCCAGCTATGCTAATAATTCCTGCTTTGATATGAGCGATCTTGAGGAGGTCGAGAGAAATATCTTAGCCAGCCATGCCAGTTAAGCAAGCCTTGATATGGGACTAGAGGTGTGTGGGAGATAGAGGAAGAAGCAGAGAGTCTCTTCTCATCTCTGGGCAGCAGGATTAGAATGTTTACCCGCTAATGTCTTTAGCTACGCCGAAGCAAGTAACACACACATATATCTATACACATTCTGACACGCATGATGTAAATACTGTACACGCAAACACAGATGAAAGAACGGACATGTGTTGCTCATGCATAATTTCACATTTATACATAAATACACACACGCACTCATATAGATCCAGTACATTCAGCTGGCCTGGCCTTGCTTTGTGTGTTTGTGGGTGCTGAGGTCTGCACCCATCTGCTCCTTGTGTGTGTGTAATCTGCCTCAGACAGGCTACAGCGCTTAAAGGGGCCAGACTGCAAACACTGCACTGGGATGAGACACCTGCCACAGGGCTAAGACCAGAGCCCTGACGCACAAACACACACAGATGGAGAGGCCACAGTTACCATGGACAAAGCAGGCACTCGATTACAGCCCAAGCGGTGTGACATTCAGGTGTTTTTGTACTGTTTAAAACCATATTGCTGTTTAAACTTGTGTATTTCCTGCTGTGTGTTGATTTTCTGTCCCTATTTTGCTCCCATCATTCCTAATTGGTTGGTATTATTCGTCCATGGAGGAGGCACGTTTGACAGTTCTATCTAACTACAGTGTTCATAATGCTCCTGTTGAGGAGGGAAAAATCTCTACTTATCCTCGTCTTGAAGTCTAGCTTTGAGCATCTGCTGTCAGAGTGTCACGTCTGAATTTAGCGAATGCCCAGGCACGAGGTGGCTGCGTTCTAAATGCCCAATGCTCAAAGGAGTGTCTGTCGTGCCGCGGCTCGGCGTGCCAAATCAGAGCTGGCTAGGAGCTCCCTATAGGCGAACAGATGGCCATTACTATCATTTATAACTTATTAGGGCCTATAATCCTACCTGCGTCAAACACGCCCCGACGCTTAGGGCTGGCTCTCTTTTTTTTCTTTTTTTTCGTCTCATTTAAAACAGTTCTATGTGCCAGAAAAGTCCTCATCACGATTTTTTTCTGTCTCTCTATCTGTCTCTGTATTTTTAATCTGCAAACTGTGTGGTTCACACATATGTGCAGGGATAAAATGATATAGGGTTGTCCTTCCTTTAAATCAACAGTCAACAGATTGCCCCATGACAGCACAGAGCTGGAAGCTGATAGTAGTGAATGGAAGTGAAGGCGCAGCATGCAGCGTACAGTCATTTCTGCCAACTGTAACGGAGAGTCATGCACAATTATATTTATTTTCATAATATTACAACATTTAAGATGTAAGACTATCATAGCAACAATGACTAACCCTTTATTTAAAGTTAAAATTGCAAATCCATGCTACTGACTGTTAGTGACTAAAAGTATTTTACATATTCCTTTTTAACAAAGTCCTGATGGTGTGCCAAAGTGATAATTCTCATTCAATGAGCTTTCTGTGTCCTAACAAAGTCCTTCCTCCTACTTTGTCAGTCTCTCAGTTTGGCTCCACAGAGGCAATCGTCAGCGATGCCTCACATTCACCACCCAAGCAGGTGTGGGCATTGACGTTTCTGCTGTGAACAGGCTGCATCTGTCATGTGGCAAAGCAGAAATAGCTCCAATCAATGTCCCCCTCGGACACACACACACACACACACACACACACACACACACACCCACATACACATGCTAGGCTCGCACACACCCCCAGCACCGCTGTTCTCCAGCAAACAGGGATCTGTGGAACAATGATTGTAAACCACCCCTGCCAGCAGTGAGGGCGATCGATCAACTCGTCTCGTACAAAGAGTCCGCGTGGCTGCTAACATCCTCCTTGAACTTCACTCGAACTTTAAAATAATCAAAACCTAGATAAGGCCGCAGAGGGAGCCTGAAACCTTTGACTCTGTGTCACACCTCCCATCTGTCGCCATTTTGCAGCAGCTACTTTGTTGCAGCCATTTTGTGTCCCTGCCATTTAGCACTCTATTGAGCTTCAGCTGGGGATGCCAAATGGCACGTGTGAAACCCCCACTCACCCACCCCACCCCATCATTTGTGACCGTTTGGATGACAGACAAATAGACGGGCAGACACGCAGGCAGACAGAGAGACAGAAGGAAGGCAGATGACTGGCTTTGATGAGCATTATGGGGATGTGTGTGGAAAGACAGACAGACGCATGTGTGTCGGCAAACAGACAGACAGACAGACAAACAGAAGGTATATATATATATAAGTGTGTGTGTATGTGTGTTTATGCGTGCGTGTGAATATATATGTATGTTAGCGAGTGTGTTTGTGTGTGTGAGCGGATGTCAGACCAGGTTGTGTGTTCCTGCAGTGGCAGAGATGAGAGGGAAAGAACAGGAAGCTGCTCTCCTGGAGACAGATGGACTGCCATGCTGTGGACACACACACACACACACACCCACACACACACACACACATACACACACAGACACACACACACAAACTCACACACACACACGGAGAGTGACACACAACAGTATAGCCAGCAAGAGAATATATCAGAGCACGACTGCTGAAAACAGAAAAACACACCAACATGCTAGCCTAAACAGGCGTCACAGACACACGCGGCACTTTTGAGGAGAAACTGATGAAATATGCAAACAAAACTATACACAGCTTAGCTCACTTCCCAGGACATCACGTGCATCAGCTGTGTCCGTCATCATCTTCCTTTGGTCTAATCAAAGAACTGAGCCCTGTTCTCTTGTTAATTGCAAGTTTCTTCAATTAAAAATCTTAGCTTGATGCCTAAAATATAAAATCTACAATGAATTGAGTTGGATGCTTATTGATGAAACACACACAACACACTCACGCTCAGAACAGGTGTTAATCCTGCCAGCCTCAGGTATGTGGTGACAACCTTCTCACACCCAACTTGAGAGCTCTGGCGGATCTAGGCTACGCCAGGTTGTCACACAGGATGTGTTGTGTGTACACATGCACACACACATAAACATAGATGTACTGCTTCTTCTTTTCACTTTTCTCTGTCTTTCTTTTGAACAGAGAGACACACAGGAAAAGGAAGGAACAAGAGAGTGAGAGAGCGAAGATGAGAGCCTGCAAAGACATCGACTCCAGCAGCGACAACAGCAGTATCACACCATGTGTTTGGGTGTTTTTGCGAGTGTCTGCGAACGTGTGTGTGTGCCCGGGCGCGTGTGTTAGGTGTGTTTCACAGGATTGCCAACACATCTCCTCGCAGCGAGAGCCCTATAGGAACAGAGACATCTGTGGAGTGAAAGGACGCCAGCTTGCATGGCCGTCTCTGGAGAAAGAAGAGGATGGGAGGAGGAGAGGAGAGGAGTAGGAAGAGGAAGAGGAACGGGCATGAGGATGGAGGAGAGTCGGCAGGAGCTCCAGTCCTCGTCTGTCAGCCGATAATTAGAGGAGGCGTCCTGTCTAGTTAAGATGAAAATGTTTAATCTGAACAAGTTGCCCAATCCAGTCTTAATGTGAAACAAGTAAACATAGTAGTCAAATTAAACCTTTATCAACTTCCCAAACTTTCCCAAGTTCCACAATATTCCAGTGAAGAAGTCAAAATCATGTAATTTTATTTAACTCTCTCTCTCTCTCTCTCTCTCTCTCTCTATCTCTCTCTCTATCTCTCTCTCTCTATATATATATATATATA
>JAPZDV010000007.1:12096899-12153867 GCA_029814665.1 Acanthurus lineatus
CTCTCTCTCTCTCTCTCTCTCTCTCTCTCTCTCTCTCTCTCTCTCTCTCTCTCTATATATATATATATATATATATATGCATACATACGACTGCCATTGAAATAAAATAATTAATACTTGGCCATCCTATCATTTCAAATGCTTTCATTACTTGTACAGAATAAAAACATTATATTACTTTTAAAGATCAACATTTGTTCAGCGCTCACTGATCCACTTTATTAAGTTGATGATGAATGCATTGAGCAATAATTGCATGTGATTCCTTCTGTATGATGACTCTGAGAGCATAAATTATAAATATAACAGCTACAGGCCTAAAGAATTGGTAATGTCTGCCGCAATAATGAATATCATTCGAGTAAGCAACACACTTACACTCCCACCTTGTCAACATACAGGTACTTGTTCAGGAACCCCTGAGTGTCACTCTATAAAGCATTGGGTTTCCTTTGTGTGACACCTTTATAACCTTTATATAACTGTTTAATATTGTTTAACCGTCGTGTTTTTAAATGCGTGGTAAGTTTTGTGAAG
Source organism: Acanthurus lineatus (assembly GCA_029814665.1). Lineage (NCBI taxonomy): Eukaryota > Metazoa > Chordata > Actinopteri > Acanthuriformes > Acanthuridae > Acanthurus > Acanthurus lineatus. Next base: position 12,097,437 of record JAPZDV010000007.1, read on the forward strand.
CAGTCGCATTTTGGTTTAGTTAAGGAAACTAACTTACTTGGTTAGTTTAAGGATAACATCGTTCATGTTTAACTTTCGGTTTCACAGGGACAAAAATCCAAGTTTGCAGAATAAAACTCCTGCATGTGACCCACATTTCTACTCTGACTTTCACCACTCGATGGACTTTATCACTCTTCACACTACGTCTAAAAGAGCACTTGCTACAAACGTCCAATTTTGCCTTGAGTTAACAATAACACAAAGGGGACTTGACCTAGCTGCAGACAGAATAGCAACAGAAAGCTTTGGTAAAAAAAAAAAAAAAAAAAAAAAGTTCACAAGTGCCCTCAGTGAATATCAGCAGATCAGCGAATAGATGTTGAAGATTTAGCCTTCTTCAACAATTCATCTATAACCCTGCAGCCAGGGACTTCCACCGCAAATGGAGTTGATGACAATACAAGCAAATGTCCTCCTTGTGTGTACAAGCAAGTGCACTCAAGCAGATGTGCACTGCAGACCTTGGGAGTATAAGCCAGGGAACAGGACACAGGTGCATCTGCTCTCTGCTCTCGATGAAAGGTCAGCCAAATTCAGAGAGGGATGCAACCTTCCAGTGTTTGTGAGAGAGTGTGTGTGAGCCAATAAAAAAAAAAAAAAAGCTGAAAGTGTGAGAGAGCAAGACAAAAACTATTATATAAAATTTTTAGTTTGAATATATTCTGCAAATATGTGTTGTGATTTTGCAGAATTAGTGCTGCAGTCTATCCTATGCAGCTTGTATTTTTTCTATAACTATCTTCCCCACACACTTTTTTTTTTCTAGATAGCCATCAGTGCCACACGTGGCTCCATATCAGTTGCCAAAGTGCATTTCCAGCGATCTGAGCAGGTATACAGGAGAAAACATGTGCAGCCGGACCAGAGCCAGAAGAGACAGAAGGTCCGCAATGATGTTTCACTACATAGATTATGCAGATACCGCGGTCAGAACGAGGAACAGACAGAGAGATGGGAAACAGGGAGAGGGAGAAAGAGAACATGAGAAACAGACAGAGAGACGGAGAGCGGGTGACAAACAAATACAGACAGAAAGAGAGGAGAGAGATGGGAGCGAACACAGAGAAACAAGCGAGTGTACGCATAAGAGGGAGAACATGAGACAGAGAGAGGGAAGTGAGGCAGGGAGGGGTGTGTGCAGGCTACAGCTGGCAGAGGGATTCCCAGAGCCAACTGCCAGTGTAGTGGAGCTCCTTAACAACTTCACAGGACTCTCAGAAAGGAGCTTTAAAGTGGCCACATGGCCTGGCCAGCACAGCAGAGCAGAGCAGCAGGCTTTACTGGGGATCTGCACACACACACACACACGCATTCATGCACAAGCATTCACACACACACAAGCTCAAACAGGACTCAGCCCGCCAGCTGCTGACAGGGACAAGAGTGTCCAGAGCGATAAATCTGTGAGCATGTGTGTTCATGTGTGTGTGTGTATGTGTGTGTGTAAGTGAGTGGGGTTAGGGAAGAAATAGCAAAAGAGCAAAAAGCCTCCTCTAGCTCCGCATGCAACACAGAAGTCACTGTATAGCATAACAGCCACAGATTTGCATGACCATGTGTAGTTAGCATGATATGCTGCCTCACCAGGGTTTGTCTCATTTGTACCTGCAAACCCTTTCATCTGCACATAAGCTGCCTCTTTTCACAAAGCAGAAATATAAATTCGTACAACTGCTGTGCCTCCTCCTCTTCCTCCTCTGTACCTGCAGTACGCCTCCAGGAGTGTAAACATGTGGTACATGCTGCTCGGGCAAAGCAGCTTTGCTTTTCGCTGTTTGATTCCTCCGATAACAGCGAGCGGCGGCTGATCATCAAATGTTTTCAGCGAGTTAAGCCGCCTAATTTCGCAATCGCAGCCTGATCCTTGCAATGTCAGTTGCTTAGTGCAAAGTAGAAATGGGGTCTTTTTATTGCTCCATTCATATGCTTGATAATCATTATCCCTCTTTTGAGGTGAACTTTGAGGAAGGGGATAGAAGAGGTTTGAGAGACGGGAGGAATGAGGAGGAGGAGGCCAGTGGATGAGATGCCATCACACATCTTTGACTCTGTGTGTGGTGGGACAAATGTTTCTCTCTTATTCCCTTCCCTCCGACCTCTAGTAGACGTTTGTCTGTCTGGATCAACAGAGTATATTTTCCAGGGGTAGTTCAGAGACAAAGGTTTTTCAGCTGGGATCGTGGTCTTTCCTTTTTTTTTCCCACCATCACTATGCTAGACCACCACTATACTAATGGTGGGGCATTAGCATTTCAAGGAGCCTCCATTAAGGAGGGCAAGAAAAGCTCCTCTCAGCGGGGGGAAATCCATTTTGTCCCAGGCTCCAACATCTGCTGCAGCCATCCAAGCCAGAAGGACGCTCGGATAAAGCCGAAGAGCCCTCTGATTTACTGTAATGACAGACAGACAGATAGACAGGCAGAACGGATGACCATATGCGGAAGCGAGGGAGAAAAAGAAAAAGACAAAAACAACTTCTGTCTCACTGTCTGTCATTTTCTGCTGCTTTTTTATGTTCATGTATCAGTGGTGGTGAGTGGTGGTTGTGATGGTGGGGGGGGTGATGGGTGGGGGTGGGGGGTGGGGGGTCATGGGAAAGGCAGGTTGCCAGATTAAGCTCTGCTGGGTAAAATCCTTTACAACCAAACTAAAAAACAATATATTAGAAATAGAACGTCCTAAGGGCAAAGAAATATATTTAAAAAAAAAGTGTCTGAGAGCAGCGGTAAAAAGACATATGCGGTCATAATGAGACAAACTCACAGGCTGAGTGTCATCTGGTCCCACATAGTAGCTAAGAGACCTGAATTAAAAGGGAGAAGACAAGTTAAAAAGAGTGGCAGAGAGGCAGGCCGACAGACGGACGCAGGGCCTTGATCCCTGTCCCATCTGTCCTGCTTCTCACAGCTCCCTCTATATTCTTCATCCCTCCCCTCTGAGGTGGTCTCCCGCTTGCCGTGGTCTAAACCTACTAAGACCCTGTTTACACCTGGCATTAACATGCATCTTGGGTGATCTGATCACGAGTGGACAGTTTTGAGCATGTCAGTTCACACCTGGCATAATAGTGCGTCACTAGACGTGTCTCAACCTCCTCTTCCTATATGCAAGTAAACATGTACGTCTTTCTGTTTGCAGAGGAGGGACGTCCTGTTTTTTAACCTCCGTTGCCCAACAGTATTAGCAAACATGCTGAGACAAACAGACACATTTCGTGTGGTGTACTTAAAACTTCAGTCGAGTAGGTGGTCCCGCAATGTGCGCCGAGATACATTCACGTATACATTACTTAAATAATGTGGCTATAAGCTTTCCAAACCCCCTCTGAATGAGGTCTGAGCAGTTGGATCTCAGTGTGTTCTTCAGGCATGAACTTAGAGCTGGCCACTTTCGGTTGGATCACCTAAGAAAGATAAAAAGGAGATAAAAGCAGAGTCAGCTTTTAAAAGACCACAATCTGATGTCAAGCTGTAGCTGCCAATCAGGTTAGGGACCCATCAGACCCAGCAGAGCTGATGAAGCTTGCCATGAGAGAATACAAAAGTGTTAGTTTCCATTTGAAGGAATCTATCAGTCCAGTCATTCAGAGGCAAAACTCTAAGTACCAGGACTTTATTTTCGTAAAGGGAACAACCAATCAGAGTTTTTTACTCACCAACGTGCTCTAAGCCAATTTAACATGCTGAATCTGTTGTCAAGTTGACTACAAGGGCTGATTTTAGCCAACTATGTGGCCAAACTGAAGCCAACAGACGCTCATCAATGGCCCAACACAGACACACAGCTGATTTATGACTTGGTGTGTCAAGGCCCTAAGTCCCTCACAGCACTATTTGCCTGAACAGCACGGAGCTGAGCTGAATCACACCCTCGCCAGCTGGGGGCCGAAGCTTTCAGCAGACGAGCACGCAGACAGACAGAGAAACATATCCAAACAAGGGAAACACCAACAGAAACTTGAGGTCAAAGCAAAAGAAGAATGTCTTTTTTTTTTTTTTTATCTTTGTAGTAACTCATATAATATAATGACACTCTGCCCTTCTAATGACAGAGCATGTTGCAATTACATGACCTTTTTCCCCACCCAAATAGAGCTTTGGTGATGTCATGGCGCCACCGCACAGATATTTTTATGCTCCTCTGCATAAAGCATGCTTGATGATAGCATATTCTCTGAGATGAACACCGCAGCAACAGCAGCAGACAACCTCTGGGCTGGTGTGACACAACGCAACGCCAACGTGATGGATAACGGCTGTTTCCAAAAAAAACCAAAACAAAAACTCACTTCAGCCGATAAACACTGTATTTTTTTTATTTTCTTGGAGCAGCATATCTGACTGTTTGGTTGGATAACTTGCAAAAAGACATCTGTCTCTGCTCCGTACCATGTTCCAGGAGGAAAGATAGAGATACAAGGCATCGGTTGGAGTTTAAACAGACAGAGGGCCTCTAAATGGGAAGGGCCTCAAAGAGTTTTCTCTCCCCATAAAACCACAAAATGTGTTCTTCTTAACAAGCCATTTTTTTCTCATATTCAGTCTCTAAAATCATGGTTTCATTTAGAAGCAGAACAATACCTGCTGTTAGAGGGAAGTAATTTTTTCCAAAGCAGTTTCACTTCAAAATGAGTGTAAATATGCTTAAGATATTACTTGACCTCGGGAAAATCTTGAAACAATTTGATACGTTTTGGAAACAGCTGAAATTATCTGCTAATTAGCTTTTGGAAGATCATTTTCATCGGTTCTGGGAAAAATATGATTTTAATGTTCTCAATACTAGATTTAATGACTTAATTAAGATATTTTTTCGCTGCACACACACGCAAACTCACACACGCACCCGCACACACACACACACACACACACACACACACACACACTCACACATACACAAGCTGCTTGGTCGGCTCAACCAAATCTGTCAAGGAGAAGGCGGGTGATGATGTCATCAAGCCGAGCCGGTGCATCGCATCAGCGGCTGACCCCGGTGATGTCGCCTGCGGTGAGCACCTGGTTGCTTTCACCACAAGAGAGCCATTACATGTCGGAATGGTGTTTAGAGTGCGCCGTCATTACACTCACACAAACACACACTCTCTCCCATATACTCACACACGCACATACACACATACACACATACAGGGCCAGCAGCTGGTACGCAACTCCAACTGGACAAAACAATAAAACTTGGAACATGACAATGCATTGGATGGTACAGAAACCTGGTCATTTTGGAAAGAGCTCTCTCTCACTGTCTGCCTGTCTGTCTCACAGCCTGTCTGTCTGTCTTTCTGTCTGTCTGTCTGTCTCTAACTCTCTCTCACTGATACCACCCAGCCCCGGTTTTGCAATGCCACAGCTTTTACGCGGCACCAGCCTGATTGATGCCTTTTGCTCTGTGTGGTCCAGACGTAAGTCATCCAGGCACTTGCTTCACTCTGTTTACTAGTGGGTTACTTCTTAAACACTGACACACACAGACACTCACATACACACACGTATACACACACACGTCATCTTTTACTCTGTCTCCACAGGTCTGTTTCTGAGCTCCATCATTCCTAACAATTATCTTTGGCGTTACCTCACAGATCGGGCACCTCAGAGTCTGGGGCTGTTACAGACAAAGCACACGCTGGCCTAGAGATGTGTTTACAAAAACTGGGGGTAGAGTGTGTGCGTGTGTGTAAGTGTGTGCGAGAAAAAAAAAAAAGTATGACAAGTAAGAGCAGAAGGCTAGCTTACAGTGTGCTACAGTCAGCAACACTTTAAAAGGAGGGCTTGAAGTGCTCTTCCCGCTACCGGATCATGTCCAGTGTCTACACACAAAGACACACTACAAACACACACACACACTCACACACACACAGAGCCAGATGGACAGCAGTGCTAAGGCTTAGTTTAATGACAAAAGGACCCTCAATCTGGACACGGATTTATCACTCACTTTAAAGTCCATCTGCGAGAAGTTTGGACTGAAAACACAACTGCTCAATCACTCTGCCGCCTTGCCTCGTGTTTGAGCAACTTAGCGACTCCCTATCTCTCTCTCCCTCTCTCTCTGCAGGCCACACTCACACACTCCCCCGCAAACCGGGTCCCATACCTCTTCGGCATCTGTAACAAGTCTCTGTGATAAATATTTGAAGTTGGGGAGGACGACTCAGACTCTCAGCCTGGTGGTGATATCATAGAGGCATGCAACCATAGGCTTTTATTTCCTGGGTTTAGTGGTGTCCAGGGGCCTGGCAGCATGTGGGGTGGGGTGAGGGGAAGCTGGGAGGCAGATAGACAAGAAGAGTGACAGCACGGAGATAGACTAGCTACCTATTTATAGCCCGGGCCATCTGCAGAGCTCCCTCTTGTCTTTGGTCATCCTGTTCACAAAGGCTTGGAGGCAGATTCCAGCAGCCCAGCGCCCAGCCGCTCCATTCACTATTCATTCCAGAGCCGGCAGCACCATATGGATCCGGCCCCACTGCTGGGCTCTGGCCGGCCTGTTTCTCCCTCTCTATCCCTCTCTCTTCAGATTGACGTGGTAATGAAGCCTGGGTGGCTTGCAAAGCGCTCTCCTTTCTTTTTCCCCCCTCTTTCTCCCTGTGTCTTTCCCCTCTTCTCACTCAAAGACGCCGGGCTTGAGCATGACCGGACACCCCCTCCTCCTCCTCCTCCTCCTCCTCCTCCTCCTTCCCTCCTGTTCTCTTCCTATTACTCTCCCTCCTCCTCCTCTCTCCTTCTGTCTTTCTTTATACGCAGCCCAGACGCTCTCCTCTCCTCCCTTTACTCACTCTCAGACATTCAAATGATCTCATTTCATACCCTGACACCTGCGAGGAGCTAATGTGACCTTAAGTGGCCAAGATGTTCTGTTGCCAGTCTTACTTTGCATCTGCATCCCCATCAGCACTGACACATTGCAATTCTGCATACTGTCGCAGCAATGAGTCAAAAAGTCATTTTGTTAATCATCAGAGTCACATGTCAGCACAGAGATTGGATACTCCCACACCATATCCTCTTTTTTTCAGCTCACATCCCCTTTCCAGCTTGACCATCTCATTTCAATGAGGCCAAACTGGCAATAAAGCGGAAATGGAATCAGAGAAGGGGATTCCACACAAGGAAACTGTTAATGATGCTACAAAGCGCGGCCCCTTGGGGGAAGTAAGAGGACTGTGAAACTAAACCCAAACAGAGCTTCTGTCAGCCTCCCTCTGTCCCACTCGCTCCTTTAGTCAGTGGACAAAAAGAGGCTTTTTACAGCTCTGTTAGTTGCAGTACTCTAAACTGGTGCACCCCAAAGGCCAAAACCCAAAAAGTGCTGTCTGTGTATCTGATCTAGCTTATTATTACAGCTTTCATAGGGCTTATAGTTTATTCCTCTGTTCCACAGACCTCCACTGTTGTCCAAAATCTCATCAATGAGGCACATTTTTGTACTGAGTGATGCCTCAGTGCAAAAATAGACAACTTACTTTATTTTATGCTTACCCTGCATACTTTGTCCCTGTTCAAAACCCCCTAACAAATATACTATTAACTCCTGTTTGAGCTACATTTGCTATACAAGCACTCAATCCGTCTGCTTTAGCAAATTATTCAGCCTTCAGATAACATATCAATTATTTGATCTGTTCTTATCTATCTGATGCAGAAATGTTCATAAACAGAGTAATAATTTTTCATTTTTTTCACGTTACTTCCAGTCTGGTTTGCAGACTGGTTTCCTGGTTCTCCGACTGTAGTTACACCTGAAGTTCGCAACAGGCAACAATATGAAACAAACAAAAGCCTCTGGCCTGCAAACCATCAAATTCATGCTGACTATGATTTCAAATCAGTTCAAATTATTTTGGGGAGAAAAAAAATTACAATTCAATTTCAGTTCACAGACCAGCTTCCTTTTTCAACTTGAGTCATGCAAACTTCTATTTTCCCTGCATTTAAGAATAACAAGTAACATTATGGGTACTATACTAATAAATCAGAAGTTAATTCAGCAAAACTGTTGGCTTGTGTAAAACCTGTCTGATCTCCCCTATAACCATGTTTCTTGCCCTGTTGAGCTTCTGTTAAGTGATGCAGTATTTTTCCTCTGAGAAAAATCACTGGAAATTGCTCCTGAATCAACAAATTTATCTGCTGACCTCTCTACAGGGAGTATAGAAAAATCCTAATGTTAACAAAATATGAACAGTGTTATCAGTGTATCGGCTTGCTTTATAAAAAGTAATGGCAACTTGTAACTGATTGACAAAACTTGGCTTTTGTTTAAATCCCACCTCCCACAGTTTTTATCACTCTGCCAGCAACAAGAGTTTTACCTGCTATTAGCAGAGAGAGAGAAAGAGAGGAAAAATAGCTGCAGCTCTGTGAATTCGTTGTGGTCATATTTTTAGAAGATGGATGACATTAAAAGTACATTAGTAGTTGTAGGTATCATTCCTCAGCTGTAGTGTGGCATTCAACTTGGGATCTGTGAAGCCTGAGGCCTAGGCCAGCCTAGTTAACCATGCATGCTGTGCTGGGCCTAACCTAATTAGGTGCCATCCCAATGTCAACACTGCTGCGTTCAGTGCCTGATAAAAGACAAGCCTTTTCTTCCTCTACTCACACTGTGAAAGGGCTACAAAGAGCCGGGTTAGAGAGACCCTACCATCTGCAAGCTCTGTATGTGTGTGTATTTGCATGTGTTTGTGTGTGTGTTTGTGTGTGTGTGTGTGTGTGACTGTGTGTGATGCATGCATGCTGTCGTTTTGCTTTCAACTTTCAAACATTCACTGTGAAATGTAGGAAATATAGCATCTGCAGGTTCTGCGACCACTCTTCATCTTTACAGGAAACTGGGAGCGACGACCGAACGTTTAAGTCAAATTTATGGCAGTTTCTGTGAAAAGACCCCATCACACCAGCAAACATAATCGCTCCCATCTCACTTGCAGCAACTAATGCACTTCATACGTACATCTACATACAGCTGTATCTCTTTCACTGTTGATTTCATGCCACGTGTACTCTGTGAATCCACTCCCACTTCAAGTCTGTGTGTGCTCTCTAATTTCATACCAATGAGTTTCACTTATTTTACCTCACATCCCCAGCATCATTAAAGCAAGGAAACATTTTTTTTTTTTTTTGCACAGAATCCCAATTAGGGTCGATCAAATATGGCTCCTCGGGCACGGAGGCACACACGCGCGTGCACACACACACTAAGTGTTGCCTTTTTAATGTGTCGTCAAACCATCCGCTAATTCCATTTATACGGATAAAACACTCTCACAAATAGATTACCTGCTACATACGATCCCCTCTTTCACTATGAAATTGTGGCACGGAGCCACATCCTCCCACTGCTTCGTAGTCCATTAAAATACAGATGAGAGTGTTTTACAGCCTGGGCCAACAGCAACGCCTCCCAGCTAATCCACCAACAAACACAAACATCAGATGAATTATCTGTAATGGAGAGGACTCTGTTCTGGCACCGCTGACGGAGAAATGAAACAAAACATGAGTTTATTTTGGTAAATATTTGGATTTCATTTTGATTTCGCTTTTCATGTACGTAATTAGCTGGCAAATATAGATCTGTATAGAAATCCTTGCTTTTTTCATCAAGAGGGTGTTGGTATCTTTAGCTGTGCTTCCAGCAGTTCTTTTGAGAACTGCTTCATGCGTAGAAAAACTGCACAGCGGAGGAAAGTTTCTTTGCTCGCGGCATTTGAAGAGTTTGTCAACTTCAGCTTTCTACAAAATGCGCTTTCAGATGAGAAACCAGCTCTCTGAATCCTTCATCCATCCATCTAACCGCGGCCACTAGCACACTTGACAGTTTCACTGGCTCAGGAGCCAAGCAAACAATGCAGCTCTGACAAGCGAATCTCTCCTGTGTCGGAATCTCATCTACTTAAAGCACTATTTATTCAGCACACATCCTTTTAATGCCGAATCTTGGCAACAGTGCATGAAATCCAGCACCTTAATTCCATTAGCTTGTTACTCCAATAAGTCCCAATAATCTAAAGCTAACTGCAACACATACACACACACGCTGGAAATACACGAGCCATAGCTGCTCCCTCTGGGGTGTTTTTAATAACACTAATAGCCTTTAAAGGTTGATTCATTCTGCTGATATCAAAGTAAATGGCCACATTAACCTGCGCTGGCTGGGACTAACTGGAGCGGAGCTTGTCATTGTGGGGAAGTAAAAAAAACTGGTGGCAATATGAAACACAGCAGGTTTTTGAGGATTTAATGTAATTACATCACAAAGATGTAAAGATGCCGCGGCTGAAGAAAGTTGTTGTTCAAATGCTTTTTCTCTCCCGCTGCTGCTTAATTTCCGAATGAGGCGCCTTATGCTTGATCATAGTCCACACACAGGGCTGAATCTATTGTTGATAAGCGACTGAAGCTTCTCTTCAAATGAGGCTTAGCAAGTGTCTTTCAAAGACTCTGCTCTTCATTTCAAAAGTGACTCAGCTTTTGTTAGTCAAAGGGTGAAGAGGGTCCTCAAAGACCCAGATGCCCTTGGTGGGAAAGAACAGATAAACTGGTAGAAGTGAGAGAGACATAAATTAAACCAAAACAAAACAAAACAAAACAAAACAAAAAACAGACAGGATGAGAAAACGATGGCGGTTTGAGACAGATAATCTGGGAGGAAAGAGAAAGGGAAGGTAATAAGGATAGCGAGAGCATGCCAAAAGAGAAAGGCATGAGAAAGTCTGTGCTGGTAGGTCTGATCCTACGTGAGCCGATGAGATGGGTGACGGGTGAGGAGGGGTGAGAGATAAGAGCCAAAGAGGATTAGGGCCGTGAGAACCTTTGTTGTTGTGATCAGTTAAAAGCACTGGCTCTCAATTATCCACCTGACCACTTCAGTGTGCTTACAGCAGCAAATCTGCAAGCGAGGGACGACAAGACACCTTCAGCGGCTCTTTGAAACAGAGCGAGCGATGCGAGGAAACGTCTGCAGCAGTCCGGATTTACTGAACCTCTCCATCCTTTCAGAAAAAAGCTGATGGATGATTGTCATGTGATCCTGGTTTGTGTCCAAAAATCAATCATTATTCACCATTAAGCTCACTGTATCATGTCTATCATTTTGTGATGTTGTTCACATGTCTAGTTAGAACGTTAACCATAGTTGAGTCAAATTATCCCACTTCATAACATGTAGAGGACAATTAAGAGCTACTCACATCATGCATTACACAGGCAGGGCAGGAAAGGCTAATTTAAACATTGAAATGAAGGACTTGAGTGGTGTTCAGTTTTTGTTTTGTTTTTTTAATTGTGTCACCTGACATATTAGCCTACATATAAATCTTGTCACCTACATTGTACAGCTCAGCTCAACTCAACTTCACTTACTTAAATCCTTTTTCCACTGTGGATAACATCTAGCAGCAGGTTAATTAAATATTTTAAATATCACTTCAGTCAAGGTTTCAAGCGAGCTAGGTCGATCAACCTTAAACCACTGCAGACCACTGACTGTAAGAGGGAATTGTGTCCATGCAAGCGTAGAAATGAGTCGGCCACAAAGCTCTCAGTTGAGCATTAAATGTGTAGTTAGGGCCATAGTCTGTCAGTGAATTAAGGCTGCAGGTTCCCAAGACCAAAGTTCCAGACCAAATCAGGTGGTTCTCCCATTCATTTTATCATGAGCAGCAGGACTAGAGTGCCATGTTGTGGACTGGTGGGTTGCAAAATTTGATTTGGTCTGAAATGGCCCTATAGTTCCCATGTTGTTTCCCAACTGCTTGAAAACTGAAGGGGGCACAGAGTTGCTATGTCAGTCAGCTATGGGAGCACTATCTACCATTAAAAATGAAAGAAAATTAGTAAAATATAGAAAATAACCCAAAAAAAAAGCACAAAAATTACAAAAAATTACAAAAAATTCATCAAAATATTTTTGATATGGGCGCTGCCACCTCGAGCTAAGGAAACCATTGTGAGCCAGAGTCTGCCAAATAGTGATTAGTGGATGGAGCCACAGTTATGAGGTCTCACCTCTACAGTTGTCTGACTCAAGTGTGAGTCATGTTAAGCTGTCGGTCATGATGTGACATATCCATTTTTAGGCATCAAATACCTTTTTAAGAGCTGTGATAATCTACATAACAAGTCATATTATTGATTATAAATTTTAAAATAATAGCTTAAAATTCTACACTGCGTTAATTTCAACAATTAAAGATTTAAACCAATATTTTTATTCCTGGCAGCGTTGAGAGGGCACTGAAACAGCGCTTAATCTTAATTTTTGGAAAATAAAACAGTAATTTTTTATTTGACTGGTCCAAATGTTTCCCAGAAAGAACCATGTAATCTGGGAATAATTACAGGAAAAAAGAGACAAACATCTGAGAAAGTCATCTGAATTTCAACTTAGTTGTGTTGACTCCTTTACACTGTTGGGCACTCACACTTTATTTATGACACTTCAGAACCAAAACATCATAAAATAGAATAAAAAGTGATCAGAGTAGACAGAGTCTTTGACCTGACAAACCTATAAGACTCTCTGCTGCAAGAACTTTATAGACTTTCTTACCGGCAGAGGAATTTTCTTGGAAAAGCTAATAAATAATGAAATATAATAAATTAAAATATTTAAAACAATTTAGGACCTTTCATTTTGGTGTCCAGTGGAAGTGCCCTAGGGGGAAATCAGTATTTTTTTAAATCCTGACTATGGCCCTTCCCTCTACATAAAATTGCCTATTTAATAACATTAAAATGACAAGAGTAAGGGAATGACTCCAGACACAACCCCAGTCTCTCTGACATGTGATCCAGGTTTGAGATTCTGGATGGCAGAGGGCAAACATTTTTCACACTTTCTCTATAAACATTAAATTACGCTTCAAAGACAGTGAACAGCATCTTGCCGGTGGGAATGTTAATCAGTGTTTTGCCAGGATGGAAGACTTTTTACCTAGTGATCAGAAAACTCCTGCTGGACTTAAAAAAAATCTATGTAATCCTTACATATTACAGTGAGTCTACATACCGTCTTAACTATGTCCACAAAGGATTCAAAAGATGCAACAGTTTCCTCCTCTGTCACCTCATCTTCTTCAAAACTCACTTGAGGAGTTATGGATGTGTACATGGCTAATCCAGCACATGTGTCACACCTGAATGCATGTGTTATGGCAGCACCTAGCAGCTAATGCCCCACCGGTGCAGCCTTTCTCCAAACACCAGACACATAATTTACCTCCGGAGAAACAACACGAGCATGGGTGGTCAGAGATGGCATAGGACAGAGCAATGAATCAGCCAGGAGTGAGCTGTTCTCTGTTTTCACAGAAAGGAGTGTGTTTCCTACATTAACTCTCTCTTCCCTCTGTGCTGTATAAATAGATTAAGATTGAGTAAGAGCGAGATGACTGCGGTCAGAGGGTTTAGGGTTATAAGGAAGTGGGCTCTGCTGCAACAAAGAGATACAGCAGAAGGAAACAGAGTCCTGCTGTATGGAAAGCTTCAAATGTTGACCCTTTGTGTTCCTGCTGTGTTCTGTCTGCACTGGTTGCAGAAGGTCATTTAGTCTCGTAGTTAAGGCCTCTGACCTTGGCCTATACACTGTGTAGCATATGTGCTTAATAAACGAAGATTAAACCCAGTCCAAAGAATAAGATGTGTATGTTTCCGCAGAAAAACAATACATAACACACAGCAGACCCCTGTTAAAGACTGCCGTTAGCTTTCTGTTTCAACCAACAAAACCAAAATTTTTTTAACAAAGTGTCGGGCAAAACCAGGAAGTTTCAGCTAAAGCCTGACAAAGTGTCTGTGCTTAGACTAAATCAAATGTGTTCTTACAACGTAAATTGACAATAGAAATGTAAAATTTCTACATAATAAACATACAATTTTAACTCTTATGTGGTTTGCAGAAATGTATAGTTTCAACATTTATTCTGACAATTGGATTGTTACCCATCATCTACAGGGTTTTTACGTAAAGATTAGCTGCTACTAGATATTTACACACAAGGTGTACCTGTTGCTTAGCTAATGTACCTGAGCTAACTGAAACAATTTATGTTAGCTTGTTAACTCAACCAGTTTAGAGTCTGGAATAAAAGAGGTAATAAGGAGCAGGCTATTTTTAAAATGTCTATCATTAAGCCAACAACATTAGCCTTTATGACTTCTTTATATGCCTCAGTTAGCAAAAGCAGATATGTTAGTAATTAACTAAGAAAAAATAACATTTCAAAATGTATGATGATTTGACTAAGACCAGTTAGCTGTATATCTTCATTCATATCTTCCTGTTTAAACACGATTGCGTTTGATTGGACCGTGTTCAAGATGTTTAGCAACCAGTTTACATCTGATTTAAGTCTTAAATAGATAAGAGGTTCTTGATTATGCAACAGACTTAGTTGATCACTTGTTTAAAATTAGCTTGTTATTAGTTAGAACTTAGGAAGCATCATATGTTGGATGAGAAAAGACAAAAGGTCCTCAGTGATTCTGAAGCTTTCAGTCATATCAAAGGGTTTTCCTTCACATATGGAGTTTCCCAGTTAAAACTGAAATATCTAAATGTCAACTTTTCTGAGAACTACTATCACTTCTAGCTCCAAAGTCAAAAATGGAAGTTCATTTGCAACACATTTATGATGGTTTTAATGAATTGGGGTTGAATATGACAGTACTTAACCTTTTCTTTCTTACAAAGTCTTAATTTAGGTCCTAAATGCAAAAATAAAAACTGTGAAAAGACAGTGACACATGAAACATGCAAGGTTGAAGTACCCTGAAATGAAATACAACTTAAGAAAGGACAGTTCAACACACAGTCTTTTAGAAACACGCACACACAAAACCCTGTGACCACAGAATCCAAGAAGTCTCAGGCTAAGGTGGTATCAGAAGCTAGTTTCAGGTCTCATATACTTTCTCAATTCCCCTTGGAATAGAGGAACCTGACCGCCTGCGCACAGGGATTGAAACGACACCAACTTCATCAGTTTACTCACTGAAGCTTCTGTCAGAGCTGTGAAAGAAAAGACCAGAGAAATAGCAATTTATTCTTACTGAATCTATTATATCTCCACAGCAACTGACTCAGTGGTCATTAACAACAAACGTCAATGTTAAAGGGTGAAATATAAGATAGGATAAGATAACCCAACTTAAGGTAACTTCTATATTACACACAGACACCACCTCACCTCCGTTCTCCCCACTGCACAAAAAAAAAAAAATCCTGATTTTGGCAATCATCTTCTGACAGTACGTTCGACTAGAAACCAGACTGTCATACTCCCTGTGTGAAAGTGGAGATATGCATATATCTGATTACTGGGGTACAGACTGCTAGCTGCAGTGACAGCTGTGCCACAGTGATAGGTGGGCGACACAGCAATGTTAACGTGTGATTGTATGCCAACGGGCAATATTGCCCAAAAGTTAAACTGCAGCCAACTTTTCCACACTGCCAACTGGTTGGTGGTTGTAGCGCTGGCCAAAAGATCTGAGTGGTTCAACTGTAAGAGAAAATAAGTGGATTTTTTTTAACATCTTCAAATGACTAGTTGCTTTAGTTTTCTGCGGTATAGTCACAAGGTATAGTATATAGGTATATAGGTAATATATATTTCAATGCCTCAGCTGTCCACCTCCATCGTCCACCGCCTGTCTCATCTCCTGCAGCCAGCTGTGCGATGTGGAGGAGTGGTGTGTGCAGGGTGGAGAAGGGCCGGCCTCCAGGGAGGCTTGGAGTGGCCACTCCACGACCAGCCTGGAAGGCACTCGGGCAGCCGTGGTGCCTTTGTCCCCCAGTCCAATCTGGCCACCTCATCCATCCCATCCATCCATCTCTCCCAGTGCTTCCTGCCTGCCCGTGTGCCTGCTGCAGCCTCTCACGTTACAATGCGAGCCAGGCCTCAATGGCTGTTGCTCAGAGAGCAGAGAGAGTCCCATCTGGACCACAGGAGAGACTGAAGAGAGGTGGGAGGTGGACAGGGAGGAGGACAGCGACAGAACAGATGTATTTTGTCAAGGCCAGACACTGGTTAAATCAGAGCTACTTTCTTCCGTGATGCAGTAGCTAGTTTTCACTTTCATGAGAAAAGAAAGAAAAGAGACACATTCCAAACATATGAACTCATGCTAATTTGTGATTGTTTCAGGCAGAGCTTTTAATGATCATAAAATGCGTCCAATAACACTCAGACTACTCAGGGATCTAAACTTCATTATTTCAGCCAAATGGAGCTATAAATTTTGACTGACTGCTAAGGGTGGACATAACTTTTTTCACATTTTGATAATTAGTTAGTTTGTGTTTTGAGGTTAAATGCAAATTTCTCTGGTTACATCCTCTCAAATATTAGGACAATAATTATTAAATAATTGTTTTTCTCACATATAATAATAAAATAGGCATGGTTCTGGACCTTCGTGCATTGGGAAATAAGAAAAAACATTTTATTTACTTATCTTAAATCTTCTAGACATAAATATGCCCAGAATAAATAAAAAACTAGCTTGTTGAATAGTAGTATTTAATAGAAATGTTTTTTGTCCTAACACCAGACTGCATTGCGAGCTCTGTAGCACAAATGAATGTTAACATACAGTATTTGCCAGCTTCTGTTGGCACTGTCCGTGTCTGAGCTGCGTGTTCACCCAGCAGCCTCCCAGTAGAGATCACGGTTCAGCCGCCTTTCGCATTTACTCCCGGTGACACAACATCACCGCTGTTTGGGGGTGTAGAAACCACGCCCCGCAGGGTCGACGCTGCTACAAGAGTCCCCGCGCCACCATAGACATGTACACTCCCGCACGCGACAGGCGCGTGGCAGCTCAGCGAGGAGAGTAGAGCGCGAGACTTTGATACTGCGGGACGGTGGAGAGCAGAATTATTTTTTTGCGGGATGAGGACACGGACTTTAAAACAAGCGGAATTTAGTGTTTTGTGTAAAGCGGTGCGGTGTGTCGCTACAAATGTGGGAAATTAAAAAGTGTAAATGAAGGCATTTAATTGAAAGTATTACAAGTAACGCAACAGCAGACTTCATATTAAATACCTTGAAATCGTGCCGCTCTTTGTTTCTTACGTTTAAACCGACTTAATCGCACTTTTCATTTGTTTTTAATCAGTATTGACCGTCGTAGTTTCTGACCTATATTGTTTCTCCAATGTTTAGGTGTAGTTAATTATTTAACTTGCAGAAACTGTCGACCAAACTTCACATGAAGGGATGTTTGAGTCCCCCTTCACAGTGCAGGGGCTCCAACTCAGGACAGTTCACACACAAATCTTTTAAGTAGAAAGCCTATTCGGTCATAAATATTTTTTCCTATAAAGGAGAAAAAGGGGTAAATCATTTGAAATCAGCCCCAAAGACCTTAGTGCAGCTGCAGGGCGGAGGATCAACAAGTTGACCGGAGCGCAGACAGTCCGACGCCGGGGCTTCAGGACGCACTCCGGCTGGCTGGCAGCTCCGCTTTGTTTTCTAAACCTTATCTGCTGAACCCAAACTAATATGTCGGTGACCTTCGCTGCCACTGAGGAATGCCTTTGAGTCTCGAAGGGCAAAAGAAACTTTAGAGAAACGTGAAAAATATCTCGTTGCTCCTTGCTTGAGCGCCTGCTGCTTTGGGAAAGTTTGGCTCTTTGGTCACTAACTTTTTTTTTTCGGCTTTCGCTCCTGACGTTTGAAAGGCTTATGATGAAGTAGCCTAAATAAATTCACTTGGCCATTCGTTCGTGAACTTTTGTAGCCTTACATGAGGTCAAACTCAGCTGAGGTTGGTCATCGCACTGCCACATCTGGAAACAAATATGAAACATGTCTCACTGTTTAATCTGGCATGTAGAGTGTTTGAGAGCAACTCGACTCTTCCCAGAATAAACAAGTTAAGCAAAAACTGATGTTAACTTGAGTTGACAAAACTTTTACTGTACAAATTCAAGAGACCTATTTCTTTTTTTAATTATAGACCAATTAACGAAATTCACGTTCTATCTTCAAACTTTACAAAGTCTCTTTAAACCCAAACTGAGTGACAGAATTAAATAAAACCAAAGTAAGAAGAAAAAAAGACTGCATTATAATTTTGCACCCTAAATCAAGATTATGACAACAGCAAGCAAGACATTGGGGATTTAAGTGGTGGGAGAAATATTCAGACCACAAGGGATATTAGACCGATATTGCAATATACAATGGGCCTAAAGCTAAAAGTCCTGTATTTTATTTTATTTTATTTTTTAAATCAAACTCTACACAAAATAGCCTATCAAAATAACAATTACAATAATAATACTCATAATGCAGGAAGATGACCTTTGTATGTTATTGCAGCCTTTTACATATTAGATTTTTATCCCTTTTACAGACTTATTCAACGGATGTGTCTGGTGAGGATTAATCTCATTTTCAAGTGTAAAAGCTTTTATGTAGTGTAATAGTGCGTTAGGCCCGGGCCATAGTTCAGAAAAATAGTTTGTTTGTGAATCCAAAGTTGTATATTGATTCAAGAGCACAGTTGTCAAATATATGTAACGGAGTGAAGTACCTCAAGCCCCTCCAACTATGTCACATTTACAGGCCTATAGCTGCTTGACTAGAGCCTCAACACACTGGCTACCACCGAAGAAGAAACCCGCAACATCCCAATTCGCGCCCCTAGCGTAAAAAAAACTTCCCCGGGTTGATCAGCTGAGAACAGCCTCTGATTGACAACCCCGAAACCCCGTCTCCATGGAAACCGCCTCAGCGGCGCCGCGAGGGCTGGCTCGAGGGCTGCTGTGAATGGGGTGACGTCACGGCGCCGGCGCCAGAGAGTCTGCTCCAAAGACAGAGCAAGAGAGGGGAGAGAGGGAGGGAAGAGAAACAGGGAAGGAGAGCGGGAGAGGGAGAGGGAGGTAGGGGTGAGGCTGCTGCCGGTGGAGGTTCGTTCGGCTCTGCACCGACGTGCTCTTGCGCCACTTCATCACCTGCCTGTCAGCCATCAGTCAGGCGAAATGTAGCCTACACAGCTGTGGGAGCGAGAGGAAGACGGGGAGAAAATGGAAAAATCCTATTGCACCAGATGTGGACACAGACTGCAGGAGTTCCAGATTATATTAGAAATGCATATAAAACAAGAGCGTCAGACAGCTGAAGGAGAAGGTGTCCGTGCCTGGTGAATATAACCGCGCGTAAAAATAATCACACAGATGGTGTTTTGCTGAATTTCGTAAAATACTGCCAAACATTTTACTGCCATTTTCCCGAATAAGATCCCGGACTGAAAGGCATTATTATATAGATTATTATAAAATGGAGCAACTTTGTTTCTCCTCAGCATCTCTGCTCACAATAATCCAGGAGAGAACAGCTTGCTCGTGCTTTTCTAAGATCTTATACCTGCCTCTGCAGGCTGTGCGCCTCTTTTTGTCCATTAGGATTACTTCGGCTTTTAGGATTTCCTCGTTTGTGTGTTTTAGATGAATTGTTGTTAAAATAAACCTAAAACATCAGGATTATAATCTCTTCCTCTCTCGAGTCTCTTTGCATTCCGACTTTTAACAATAAGCCTCTCAATGCATTTTTAAAAATTGATTTTATTAAGCCTATCGAATATTTTCAATCCACAAAGCACATAAATTGAGCACATCACAACTGCCCCTGGGGGCAATTAGTTAGTGCAGCATCAAACAGCCTCCCACCTACAGCTGAAGAATGAAGCGTGTAATTCCTACAAACAAATGACTCATTCAGAAAACATCGAAGTGTCAATAGCAATTAATCACCTCTTCACGTGCTCAGATATAAAAGTCACATTTGCAGGCCGTGACTAAATGAACTCTGACACAACACACTCAGGTGACGATCACCACTGAAGTGCACGAGACCTTGACTGATGCATTTAGATATATACGCTCAGCCACGTCAAAACACTGTAAAGGTACATGGGTAATAGTTGGAAAAATGAAACATTTCTCAGTGACATCTGGTGCACACAGAAAGTTTTAAATCAATAACTGGAGCTGTAAGGCTATAATTATTAAAAGCAGATCCATGAAAACAATGCGTGAAGTTGTGCGTGAACTCATCATAATAGTTTATCAAGTTTCTGATCCGTGCTGTGGGGCACAATTAACAAAATGTGAACGGATCAAACTTATTGCACTTCCCTGCTTGAAGCTGAGTGGTGAATAAAGTCAAACAATATGCGTTATTTCGGACAAAAATACCCGAAGTTGCTCAACTACAACCCCAAGATATATTTTCTCAGGTGTAAAAACACCAAAATTAATCATTTGACTTATAAATTGATTAACTATTTTCCTGTTGAAAGCTGTTCAAACATTTTTTCTCTCAGTTTGCTGTTCAGTCTCAGAAACTTGCCTTCACACCGGTCCGGGTTGGAGTGAATTAGGAATCATCAGGCGCACCATCAGACGCTGCACACCTCCAAAACCCGCACGTCAACCAAATATATTGCGAATTCACAAGTAGAAGAATGCGTGATTGCTGACACCATATAATTGTTCTCTCTGCAATAAAAGTTTGAAGAAATAAAAGCCTTCCCATGTTGAACATGTATATTGATTTTTATTCTTGCTTGAACCCTTTTGGTTTTTAAACACACATTTTCTCTCTGATCTTCATTGTAAAGCTACAAAATCAGATTTGAATTGTGCAGCTGAAGGTATTGGCCCGTGTTCACACTTTGCCATAGTCAATTGACAGCCTTGCGAATCATTAATTTTCTTGATCAGAAACAGGTAAGGGCTTAATTTTCCAAATTGCCCACCGGAGCTGCTGCTGAAGCGCCCTCTGGGTTCCGCCTCCAAAACACGTTGCCTCTGGTAACGCGGTGGTGAAGGGGAGGGGATTGACCACGAAGAGCCAATAGTAGAGCTGAAAGCCGTTGAGTGACGTAGCTTCCGGGACCAATCAGCGCGTTGGACCCGCATGTGTCGCATGCCCAGCCTACTGCCTATATAAACCACACTGACAGCTTGGTAATCCAGTCTGATCGCTGATCGTCTGGCAAAAACAGGACTTAAAAGAAGCAAGATATCGACACACACGAATCCTCTCGCCTAACTTAACACTGACAAAATGAAAGCAATAAGCCCCGTGCGATCCTTCCGGAAAAACAACGCGAATTTATCAGAGCACTCCTTGGGAATCTCTCGGAGCAAGACCCCGGTGGATGACCCGCTCAGCCTGCTGTACAACATGAACGACTGCTACTCCAAGCTGAAGGAGCTGGTGCCCAGCATCCCCCAGAACAAGAACGTCAGCAAGATGGAAATCCTGCAGCATGTCATCGACTACATCCTGGACCTGCAGATTGCGCTGGACTCCAGTGTCGCACTAACCAGCCTGCATCACCCCGCGCGGCCGGGGCAGGCTCCATCCAGGACCCCTCTGACCACCCTCAACACAGATATCAGCATCTTGTCATTACAGGTAATTACACCGTAGCTAGACAAGCATTCTCTATCAGGCAGTCGAAAGCCTTGTGTGTTGTGGAAGGTATTTAGTGAATTTTTATTTGTGCGCATAGCCAGTGCGCCTTTTGTAGCCTATGCGTAACTCACACAAAATGGCTTGTTGGAAAAGAAAATGGCATGTTTTTTTTTCCTTTTGTACAGACTCAGATGAGGAAGAGATTCGACCTAAATAACACTGTTGCAACGCCCGACACCTCAATCGGATGCTGCGTAAAGAATTAACATTTGGTCTGCTTGTTTGTTTGTTTGTTTTCAGTCCCCGGAGTTGCCATCAGAGCTGATGACAGATGACAGCCGGACTCTGCATCGTTAAAGCGGTAAGTAGGCTGTCCTCATGTCTGCTGCTGCATTCTGTCCAGGGCTTTTAGGCTCCGCTACAGCCTGTCTCCCAGTCTGCTGGAGCAGAATGGGCTAGAATTACCATTCACCAACCCATTTGTTCCCTGCTAATGTGGTTTCCTCGTCTCACGTTGCCGTAATGGTCCCAATATGTTTTTGCATGAGAATGCGCTGTAACGCTGGAGCGTCACTTATGACGAGGCGCGGATAGTTGGCTTGACTTGAATCCAGATATGATTTTATATGGGTTTTTTCTTTTTCATGACTAGCTTTTAAGAGCAGAAATGTAGCTTAAAGCTGTATTTCCAGCATAAAAGATCAACATGACGGGCCCCTTAACAGGACTTGAGTGTGTCAGTAAGGTGACCCAGATTAATCAAATAATTCTGTGACTCGTCTGTGTCCAAAGACATTTCGCTGGCACATATTTTGCCTCGGAATAAAATGGAAGGTATTCACTCCAGACTGCTTGGGTTACTGTATATAAGTAGCAGTCGTCAGGGTTGTATTTTACCCTCTTGTGTCTATAATGAAGAGCATCTGCAACAGGAAAATAATGGCTGTTTGGATTACTGCTACTACGATGTCTGCACATAATTGGTACAAGAAGTGGGTAGGCGCCAGCTGAGCGGCAATTACGCTGATTCTTCCCCAGATTGTAGGCTGAAGTTGTGCGAAAAGTGTGTGTGTATGTGTGTGTGTGTCAGTCCCCCCTTCTTTCTCTCTCCCTCTGTGTGTACATCTGGAGCGCAGGGTTTGCTTAGTATTGGGAGTGTTTGGTTAAATGTTAAAAACTGCGGCTTCCTCCCTGGCGCCAGTCTGTCCGGATCTCTGCCCTGTTTGCATTTTCTAAACACGCCTCTCTTTCTCAATCTTTTGCAGGTGTTTGGTCAAGACGCAAAAAACACACACAGGACCTGGGGAGCAGGACTCTCCCCCCTTCTCCGACCTCTTGTCCTCCAGGCCTGGATTTTTTCTTTTTTCTTCTGACGCTGAAATCAAGAGACTTTTGCTTATTGTGGGACAATCTTATGTGATGTGTTTTCTGTTTGGACACTTCATTATTATTTAACTTAAGACTTTTTTATTTGTGGGTCCTTTCTGGAAATGGAAGGCGCGTTATATTCCCGACAGTGGGAGGAAAAACGAGATTATTGTCACAAGGATTATTTCTCCCCTTCACCCCCTTTTCCCTCTCCTTGTTGAAGTCTTCGCTTTTTTGCGGAGGTGGGAACGTGAATAGAAAAGACTTGGTTAGTTACTGTAAAAAGTTTAGTCTTGTCTTGTCAGAATTGTTGGCACATGAAGGACTGGACGTTGTTTAAAAAAAAAAGTTAAAATGAGAGAATGAAACCGTGTGAACTCTTATCGGGAGTTTATCTTGTATAGTTGCAGGAATTTGAAACTTCTGCAAAAGTGTAATGTTGTACTTAATTATGCTGAGACTTTTTATAAAAGTAATGTAAATTGTACCTTTTTTATACAAAATAAATCAAAAACGCAATTTGAACATGTTTCATTTTGGGGAAGAATACGGTTTTGGGGGGGAGAGAGTGAGATTTCAATGTTCAGAGGACATGAAAACAGCGCGTAAAACCAGTTTTCCAGCTGTGCGTCCAGCTGACTTTCTACATTAAGTACACGACCATGACAGCTCTGTATGTACACTGAACATCTGATGCACTTCAAAAACAAATCCCACAACAAAGTGTCCTTATCAGACCTGCCCTATGTGACCTACAATAGTTTAAAACACAGAGTCAACACTTCCCCGAGGCACACATGACCCGCAGGCGCACAGTTGCATAAAAGCTTATTTAGGGCGCAAAGGCTGCACTTTTACTTTCTCACATGCTATGTAAAGTAAATAGGATTAAATGGTTTAGCGTGACAGTCTGAGCCATTCAAGCAGCGGGCTGTAGGCTGTTGTTTTAGAACAAAAAGTAGGCAATTATGGAAATATAACTTTAGGTAAAACTGGGCCGGTGATGCGTTACTAATTCCAAAAGTAACACCAACTTATTACTTTATTGGGGCAGTGGTTCTTTTTTTTTTTTTTTTTTTTTTTTTAACCCGTGTTACCATTCGTTATACTAAGTTTGCAGAATACAACTCAAAACTTTCCCGTCATGTGAAAAACCAAACAACCCTGGAGTCTGATGTTTATTTATTATCGCCCTGATGAAATAAAGCAGTGAGAGCTCCTGATGACAGAACACTTTGCTGTTTGTGGCCAGTAAAAACAATATGAGCACAGTGAACCAAATCATGATCAGATTTACTGCGGTGATGATTCAGCTTCAAAGGAACTCATCTTAAATGCTCTGAGGAATTAGGAAGTGTATCGTCAGGGTGGTGTGAAAGACACAGCCATAGTAAGAGAGGCAAAGGGCGGCTAACGTGAGCTACTGAGTGACATATTCATGAAAACTGTCAGTCATCTGCTGTCCAAAGTACAGCACGAGCCCTCAAATATTTTTACACAGACTAAAGCTCTAAACCCCCATTTGGTGATTTTACCCCAGAGACCAATTTGTCGGATCTTTTTTTTTCTATTTTAAAAGGGCAGCTGTAAAAGTCTGTTTACATTAAAAACTATATGAATCCGACTGTAGGTGGACTTTGACCCCCCTCCTCCCCCCTTGAGAGACTCTTGCAGGTCCCCGCACCCGACTTTGACAGTTGAAGTTGTTACCCTCAGTAGTTTATAATACTGACAAGCAGAGTCCGTGACACCAGCCTGAAGCACGTTTGTATGGAGAGTGCGCCATCTATCGGACAATACAAATCCTGTCAGTGACACCTTTCTTTTTTTGCATGCCATCCTCTGTTATCTCCTTAACTCCATTAGTTAAAATATTAAATTACAGTAGAAAAGGTTCTTTGTTTAAATATTTTAGTTCATTTACAGTGTAAATCCAAGTCCATGAGGCTTCACTCAACAAAGCTAATTTTCCTGCAAGAAAAGAGAAAGCGAGACTAATTTCAAGGGTCAACATGGCAAAAGGTTTATTGATACATAAAACACTGTTTGAGAGGATCTTTGGAAAAGGCAATCACCGCTCTAGAGACTAGTACACGCTCTACTTCTACCACAGAAACTGCTCACAACACACTGCACCACTTTGGCTGTCTATTTGAAATCTTCTAACTAGCGTAAAGCACAGCACGACACATCATGGACAGAGAGTCCTCAGAAACAATAAGCTTTCTCAGCTGAGGCTACATTTCCTGAAAAGCACTTTCTCTTCTTGCAACATGTGACATTTCATCACTAAACACATTTTTTTCATATCAGCACCACATTTACATGAGAGAGGAAATCACACTTAACAACAAAAGGCCTAATGACATTAGAATAAGTTAAAACAATCATAATTTGATGTGACTGATTCCAAATGAAATCACATTGTCAATTTATATTTGGTGATTCTTTTTTTACTAACCGACTAATCAAAACTTTCTAATGCACTAATCTTGATTCACAACAACACTTTCTGAACAGCAGAACACAAATCTACTCTAATTCTCTGGGACACGTCACAACACCAACATTAAATGTCACAGACCACATCATAAACATCAACAACAGCCTACATGACCCTTCTTAGAATACGAGCAGCTTCTCAGAGGACACTCTCCCTCTCATCTCCAAGGCTGATGGTGCGAAGGTTCTGGTTGCGCATGGTAGTGGCCGTGGTGTTGGCCGTGCTGCTGCCGGGCGTGATGATGACAATGGGTGAGACGATGCTGGAGGGGGAGGGTGTGGACTGTGTGCCCGTGACAATAGCTGGCTGCTGGTGGCTGTTGTTGGTGTTGGTGTTGTTGGTGGTGCCGTCGTTCATGTTGTTATTGAGGGTGGTGTTGCTGTTGGTGCGGTTGAGGTTGCTGACCCCGCTGGACGGCCACCCCTCATCTGGACTGCTGGCCATCAGGCTGGCCTCAGACGGAGCCTCGGAGCAGATGGACATGCGGGCCACGGTGGCGTCCTGCAAGCCGCTAAGGCTGCTGGGGAGGAGGCCTCTCTTCTTCACCAGGCCCTCCAGCTCCAGCTCAATCAGACTGGGTTTCAGTGCTCCTCCGTCTCCGTCGGTGTCTCCTTCAGCCTCCTCTAGGGAGCGGTCTGAGGAGCTGTCACTGGAACGCATCCCTGAGTCGGACGAGTCCTTCTTATCCAGGGCAATTTCGGTGAGGAAGCCAGGCTTGGTCAGCAGCCCGGTGGGCTGGCAGCCTCTCGGGGGGGACAGAGAACTGGCCTCTCTATGGAGGAGAGGTGTGGTGTTGTCAGCTTCCTCCGGGCCCGAGTCTTCATCGTTGGGAAGCTTGTGGTACAAAGCCCCGGCTCCCTTCTTCCTGGTGCCTGGAGTCCTGGATGATGTACTGTGGTCCAGCTTCTCATCCTCTTCGCTGATGGGGTCTAGGGGCTGGGCATCGGTCCCTGAGGGGAAGTCTGTGGCATCACTAGCCTTGGAGCCTCTCTTGGTGAAGGACTTGCGGCTGTCTTGATCAGCTCCTTCCTTGGCCTGAGGAGAGGCAGGAAGATTCAGTGAGAAAAACATGAAAATATTCAGTATCCCGTGTTACTGGCTGAGAGGCCTCTGAAGAGGGGATTCCTGTCTCTCTTTTATGCCAAGAGAAACAAAGCATATAAGCTAATAACTAAGAAATGCAAGAAGCAGTAATCTGCCCTTTCTCAACTCAGATTAAGACTTTTGCCAGTGCACAGGCCAGAGGACTTAAACAATTACAAATACAATTTTGAAAACAATAAAACAACAAACCACAAAGTATTTTTAATATATAATATGACAGTGGGAGTTTCTATGCTGATTTGACTGAACTACTTATGCTGTCAGTGACACAATGGCAAAAACTGCGCAGTGTACTTGTGACTGTCCACCCACCCCTTTGTCCTCTGAGCTGGCAGCCTGAAGAAACTGTCCGGGGTGGGGCTGCACGGGCCTCTCTCCCCCTCCACCGGACAGCTCCAGCTGGGACATCTGAGCAATATACTCTCTGTAGGCATCACGGTACTCAGCCTGCTGCTTGTCTGTCAGCTTGCAGATGTCATTGGAGGATTCTTGAGAATTGAGGCTAGACATGCTTGAAGTGCGGTGACTCGCCACCTGACAGGAAGAAGGAAAGTTTAGCATAGTTTGGTTAAGTAACACCTTATATTGATAGTAACTGCAGAGGGAGGGTGTATGGTTGTGGGTTGATGACCTAAATCGAAACCTGAATATAAAATATATAATAATAATAGTAATAATAATAATAATAGTAATGTAATATAAAAACGTTGCACCTACGTCAGGGCTTAAATGCTTTAGTTGTACTAGTAACCAATTAAAAAACTCAAAATAAGAGAATTGGATTCAGTAATAGTCACTAGCAAACACACAAATGAAGTGGTGAGAAAGCCGTGGTGCTTTTTCAGTGTTGGATGATTTGAATTTGAAGATCACAAAGTGAGATCATATAAAATAGCAGCAGAGCCAGCTGTCTATGTGTGAGTGTTTGCTCATGTCTCAGAGATTTTGCAAATTGGGAATAAGGAAGGTGAAAATAACAAACAGGGGGCCCCTTGACACCTTTTCATGCGCTGCAGTGTGTGTGTGTGTGTGTATTTTTAATTCTGCAATGTTGAAGAGCACCATAAGCTTCCCCTGCCGCGCTCTTTTCTCACTCAAAACCACATTAATGTGAAACCAGTGAGGTCAGCTACACACACCGGCTCACTTGCAGGGGACTTGTGCTCACGCGACAGTTTGGGGTGTGGGACCTGGCATTCTCATTTGCTCACATGTATGCTTACATCAACATATATATACCTCTTTATCTTCGTGTGTGTGTAGGTGAGAATGATGTGGCAGCACATGCACACATGCAATTTAGTTTTGTATTTTTAGTTGTGTTTTTCCGCTGAGCTCTTAGCAGGAAGACTGACCGGCCAGTGTGAGTTGTTGCTGTTTCTCGGAGGCTCCTCCAGCCCTGCTCCACTGAGCTCCTCGAAGCTCAGGTTGAGGCTGAAGGCCGCCGCCTCATGCTGGGCTCCACCTGAGCGTCTGATGGGCTCCGTGTGGTGCACGCTGCTGCCCTGCTCGCTTGCAGCTCGGGACTCATCCTGAAGCAGAGCCTGGCTTTCAGCAAGGCGCTGTTCCATCACCTGGAAAAGTATATTGCAATATATCAGAGGTCGTCTGACTTTTGTTCCGGGACACAGAGTTATTCAAAAACATGTTTTTTAAAGTATGTGACATAAAAAGCAAGTATGAGAGGCGGTAACAACAAAAACATGTGCTCGCAAGGATCAGCTGTTCCTTAAGTAGAGCTATTCAGCTGTCCACTCCTCCCTAACAATAACCTCTCTTCATCCAGATATCAGTCAGCCATCTTGAACCAGATGTCTCTGCTGGCTGTGTCCTGGCAACACAACACTGGTTAGTGTACTGAGTTGTAAAGGCCACTGCACTTTCCAGCTGCTCCTGTGCGAGCGCTGCACTGGATCTCCTGTAAAACACGACCAATCCAGGGCTCTGGTTTGGTATTAGGAGCACAGACTGACATCTGATGAAGCGGAGCCGGCTACATGTGTTAGTGATTTCAGCCCCGGCTCAGCCGGCCAGACTCCTGGCTGACTGACTAGGGCCTTTCTCGTAATACGGATTATAAAATCTCCATCCCAATATCTCTGCTGCAGCACATGAGCTCGTATTACAAGTTGCTGTCTTATGTCTTTTTGGAATAAACAAGAGCTGATATATATAACAGGGGGAACATGGAAGGGCTGAATGTCTGAAGTATCACAGAGTGAGGAGACTGTATGTGACTGGTGAATGTCTCTCTTTATCATTTGCTGACTTTGATTAAAAACAAACAAGCAAAATTATTCTTCCACACAATTTCCAAAATATTATGTTACAAGTAAGATACTCATTACAGCCATGTTAAACCAGACTTTGAGGCAAGTAAAGACACTCCAGAAACATAATTTAGTCTGACCATTCCCCTGAAGAGCTGCCAGTCGCCGAAGTTCATCTCCATCTCTTTCTTCAGCTCGTCCAGGTTGCACTGAGACAGCACTCGGCCATTTATGTTAGCCTGCAATAGACAGGGAGGAGACTGAGAGGTTTGTTTACCGACTGATTGACTTTATTAACTTGTGCAAAGGCCAAAAAAACAAAACAAAACAACCAAACTGGGAGGCAGCATAGTGAGGAATAGAAGCTATACAGAGTATGAAGAGAAAAAATACATTTGTTATCTGCAAAAGCTTTAGAAAACTTGTTTTCTAACTTTAATAACTACCATTTTAACATGCATTGGTCACATTTTGAATGTCACTGACAAACCTTTTTGATGGTGGAAGTGTACTGAGGTAGCATGTTGGTATCAATTCCATCTATCTGCTTGACACGCTCACACACCGCATCTGTGTTCATAGAGCTGAGCAGGACTGCAGGTGAAACCTACACACACAGACAGACACACACACACACACACAATTAGAACATAAACAACCTACTCAGAGTGTTTTGTGAGTTAAAGCTACCACTGCAAACTCGCACTCTGCTAGATTAATCATCATTCCTGACACATTGATTAGGGCAAAACAAGCAAAAGTCGCTGGCAAAAAGACGTGCAGACTTGTTTCTGTGAGGCACACGGAGGTGCAAAACCACAACCCCACACAATAACTCTCTCTTTCAGTCACACAGTGTTAAGTGAAAAACTAAACAAAGTTGCCAACCTATCCAAATACACTGTTACCTTGCCTTATTCTTTTTCTTGAAGTATACACAAGCATGTAAATTGTGCACCCGACACTTAAGGGATGGAGTCTGTGAGTCTGCGGGTCGCTGCTGAGTCGAGCAGACTAATGTGGCTGATACTAATGGCCTGTTGATGCTCTACGGCCTCACACGCAGCCAACATGCGTCTAGCTGGCACAAATACTTAACAAATCTTCCTCTTGCTTTCTTCACTCAACCTTCTTGGAGTCTGCTTGTCTTTATGAACCCTAACTCTTGTCTTTCTTTCCCTTCTTCCCTCCCTTCCTTCCTTCCTTCCTTCCTCTCACATTCCTTCCCTCTAAACTTCTCACTCTCTTTTCCATCCCTCTCTCCTCCATCTCCTCTTCCTACACTACTCCTTCTCTCTCTTGTCATCTCTGCTTTCTCTCTCTGGGCTATTAACGCCATTAAGACGCGGCTTCAGACTAAGCTCCCCAGCTTTGTTTCTGGTTTCAAGGGAGAGAAGAGCAGAGCTTAGTCGGTCTGTGAGTAGTTGTTAAACAAAAAACCGAGCAGCTCACACAATACAGCACACAATAGTAGGTGCCAACTTCCTGTAGTGGTGGGCAAGAGGAAGAAAACTGGCACTTGGTGATTCTAGCTACTCCTCATGTCCACAAAATGAGGGATTTACTCTAGAATGTTACTATGTTAGTGAATCTACCGAGCTACAACAGGAGGAGATGAAGTTTTGCATTTACTTCTAAGTAATGAGTCTACAGTATCTCTTTCTACAGCATGCTTGGTAGTACTGAACCGGTGTGTTACAGGAGAAATGAAGTGGAGATATGTGGAAGATAAAGTAGAGGGTTGGATGCGGAGATTAAAGTGACCATGAAACCAAAGGTGTACCTGCTTCAATTTGTAAGGCAGCAACTTTAAATGCTTGATAAGGAGACAAAAAGGAGCAGTCAGACAGTGAGACAAAAATACACAGAGATGTCTTACATACAAAGCTGGGACTGTACCTGTGAAAAAAGGAGGGAGGAGGGGTACAGAGGCAAAAAAATAAGGACTGACAAACAAGCAGAAAGACACTAGCACACATGTTGAACTCATCATCGGTGACAGAAGAGACACTGACAACAGAGCAGACAGACATTTATCTGTCGTACAGCAGGGAAGGAGATGGCGCCTTTACAGCAGCCGCATGTCAGACTGGAGAAGAAGAGGCTATTGGAAGCAGAATTATTACACAAGGAGATTTTGTTTTTCACTGGAGTCAGCAGGCTTTTACGGTCATAATCTATGCAGACGAGACATAGACAGAGAGAACGAACCGCTAAGAGAATGAGACATCTCTCACTCCGCACGAAAAAAAGCAGAAGTTCCAATTCAGGGAACACCTCGAATGTGACTGCTCGATTCAGGCTGCAAAACGTGTATTCTAAGAACGTGAGCGAAGGCATAAATGTCTGCGTGTGTTTGTGTGAACCCTCCCAGTGTGTGTGTGTGATAAGACTGTAATTACAGCTGGGCTGAGCTCAGGGCTGGGCAGAAGGATGGGGAAGAGGAAACAGAGCCCTGTGAGGGAGGAAGCGTCTTGGTAAGGAGATAAGCTCTACCGGCGTTGGGCTCATTGTCAGCGTGTGTGTGTGTGTGTATGTGTGTGTGTGTGTGTGTTGCCAGCCCCAACAGTTGCTCTGATGATAATCCCAGCAGCCCGAGGAATCCATACTCACACTTATATCAGCTAAGCAATTACACTGGGCTAGGCCCGCTTACATATCAAAAGACTCACACAAATGAGCGAGCGTGCACACACATCCACAGCGACAGATTTGCAGAAATACAGACACATGTGAACGCTACACAAAGAGATCAAGTGCTGGCCAGAAAGGGATAAGATGGGCTAATGTACATAGAAAAGTCAGAATGGGATGAAACTGAGAAAATTTATACTTATGAGGGAAGGGGGAAAAAGCCTGAGGGAAGATACAGGGAACAAAAAAATGCTAAAATTTAAGACAGCACTGACGGTTTAAAGAAAAGGAGGATTGAAGCAAAAATGTAAAGAGGGAAAAAAAGACAACGAAGGGAAGGAAAATTAAATGGGAATCTACATCCAAATCTTTCATATGGCTACTTTAAATGCTTGCTGGCAGTACCCTGATAAGTGGCTTTGTGGAGTAGAAATCTCCTGAGTAGTGCTATCTTCAAATTGTTCTAATAGTGGCTGGTGTCTCTAATAATGTGTGAATATCTGGGTGTAGAGATTCACTTCTTGTCATGTGGTCCTGAAGTGGGTCTGAAACACTTTATGTCCATTTATAAGAGAAAGGGAACTGCTACTGTGTCATTCTGCATGATATATTTACTTACGCTAAAGTTTGTGACAAAAAACACATCTGACGGTTAGCGGGCGGTCGTAGTCACACCGGATGCAGCTTAAGTATTTATTTTATTGTAAGCACTCTGCAGCGAGCGGCAAGTGCGACGGTCTACATTTGTCCTCTCGCCTTTTGATTACTACAACAACAAAATTAATGATGTGCCAAGCATATAGGCATGCATTTTATTCGTGCAACACACTAAATGACAAATGAGGTTTAAGCCTCAGGTCAACAGGCAGATAATGAAGGACTAGTTGCAGATTTGCATATCTTTAGTACACCACAGCTGTAACTACATGTTACCATTGTGGGTTCAGAGGGACAGGAGGGGAGGCCTTCTCTGGTATCCTCTGCTATAACATCCTGACATGAGCAAAGAATAAAGACATGGATTGTACAGAGAGGAAGGTTCATTAAGGGATGAGTTCATTACCACTCAGTTTTGGGAATAGCCTTTCTCTGCTAACTCTGGGTTTGGTCTCACAAACTGAGAACCTCCGTGTCAGGAGTTAAGGAGATGATGGGAACAGGGGTAATGAATACAGGGGGACTGCAGTTTGATCAGGTTTAAAATTGTAAGGATAAAAAATGACATCACATATAGGAAAGGGAGACAAGAAGGATGAAAAAAAGAGTTTGCAAGAAAAGTAGTGTTAAAGTGATTAAAAAAAGGGATGTCAAACTTAGTGGTATATTCAAGCCGTAGATTGACACAGTGGATCTGATGGCCCATTGAACATTGAGTGACGTAACAACTATATTCTATGCCTATGTAAGCTTAATTATATTGATATAATTATATAAAAAGGGATCTGTTGACTAATATTGCAAAAAAAAAAAAACAACAACGAAAAAAACCAAAACAAAAACAAATCTTGAACAGGAGATTAGTACCAACTGTTAAAATTTTATCAACCACCCCAAGAATGCTGTTGCACAATATAACTGCCACTATAACATTAATATCTGTGACTGTAACCTTATCAATCCAGCACTCTTTTCTCTACTTACAAGTCCATTGGTGTTGTCCTTAGGTTGACCAGGTGGTTTAATGTAGGAGCGTGAGGATGAGGGGACGTGGTGGGAGTAATGCCGTGGCAGGTGATACACATGATGGGGGAAATAAGGCTATGAGGGTAAAAGAAAGGATTGTGGAGAGGAGAAATGGGAAGGGAGAGGAGGTAAAATTAAAATGAAAATCAAATGAGGGAAGTTAGACACACAAACACAACAAAAGGTGGCAGGGAAAAAAAAAATTCCTATTGCCAACTTGCTTCTTCTTTCTCAGTAATGTTTCATGTGGGTTATTTCAAGAACCCCCGTTCATGTGGCACAAACACCTATTTACCACAGAGCGAGTCAATGTTACACTGTGAATAGGTGAAAAACACTGAGCAATTCAATTCGTAGGTTTAAAAAAAATGAGGTTGTTTTTCAGGTAGAGGGCACTTTTCCCTCTTGTGGCTGTCTGAAAGTTTTTTTCATAAATATGGACACCTGATAGGCTCTAAGTTGTAGACAAGGACTCATTATCTGAATCCAAGTCCTTTTCTCACCCGGTTGTAGAAGGGGTGCTGGGGGCCCGTCATCCCACTGAAGTAGGCACTGTGGGCCTGTGGAGGCAGTGGTCCGGCAAAGGAGCCTGTTGGCGTGCATGCGGCAGAGTGCTGACTGTAACCTGACTGGGGACGGGGCACTGAGTCTTGCAGGGGCAGCGTGGGATAGGTCACTCCTCCCATGTGCATCTGCTCCCTGGCCGCACGCACATCTACAGTAAAAGAGGAGAGAGCCGGGGGAGAAAAGAACAAGAGGAAGTGTTTATCTGTTATGCTGATGACCATGACTTGGCTGTGACTACAAAGACCCTTTAGATCCTCTCACACATAAATAATTTAGCTTTATTTCATTGTCTCAGGAGAGTTTGAATAGTTTTTTATTCACAGAGAAAAAAACAATTAAAATAAATCAACATACATAAGAGCAATATTTCCTAAAATTCAGAGAACTCTGGTGAGCACAACAAGAACATTTTTCCTGAACATGTCTGCTTATCCAAAATATAAGACGATCAAACAACTAAAGAGTGCAAAGAAAACCAGCGCAGATGTTACAATTACGAGAATCTTCAACTGTGAATTTCATTCTCACTTCGACTGCTATGACTCTGTTTGCTTACAAACCAGCAGGCGGCTGATATTCTGTCTTTTCCAAATGATATGCCAGCCACGTGCTGACTCTGGCACATAGAGCACCTTGTTGTCCCTGACAAATAAATTCCCCCATGTAGTCAAACAAAGCAAACCATGTGAAGTCATAGTCACTACCCGCGTAACTACTTTACCACATTTCTTTCGTATAAATCAATTCGACTTTGAGAGGAGCCGAGTTGGCGAAGAGGAAGGAGCTTCGCTAAAACCTCTCAAATTAAAGTTAAATAAGCC
The DNA here is from genome assembly GCA_029814665.1 of Acanthurus lineatus. Lineage (NCBI taxonomy): Eukaryota > Metazoa > Chordata > Actinopteri > Acanthuriformes > Acanthuridae > Acanthurus > Acanthurus lineatus. Next base: position 12,131,889 of record JAPZDV010000007.1, read on the forward strand.
CAGAGACAGAACAGAGTAGCTCTGTGTGGCTGGCAAGAAAGTAAGAAGCAGAAACAGAAGCAGGCACCAGAATGTCTCCTGGTTATACAAGTGGCTGCTGAATGACACGCTGAGTGAGACCCAATCCAGCCTGCGAACACAATGGGGGCCTTATGATGTGAGTCAGGCTCATGGGCGGGTATCACTGACTGAACTGCCCACTGGCTGGCCACAGGACACTGGGCACCAAGTACCGACTGGCCGCGGAGGGAGTGGAGGGAGCGGGATGACTGGGTAGGAGCATTGGTCACCTTCTGCTCTCTGAGAACACGTGTGGAGGTGAAAACACCCACACATTTTTGAGTGCACACAGACACACACACACAAACAAACAGTACATGTCTGTAGCTACATATGTACACCAACAGACTTTTAGGACAGGACTCCTGTACTTAGAGACTGGTCGTCTGCTTGTGGAGCTTGGTCAGCTGCGCCATCCATGACTCAACGTTGGCTTAATAGAACAGACTTTGTGTGTGTGACTTTGTGTGTTTTCTGTGGTCTCATAACACTATGATGCAGCAGCTTCACACTAAGCGTCATTGACACTCCTATGGGCTGAATGGACACTGACGCACGGTAACAAAAGTACAGTGTTGCTCTTGCTTACAGTTTAATACTGATGCACTATTACGTCACTGTAGCTACAAACTGTGAAATTCGGTGTGGCACTGGAGGCAGATTGGTGACAGTGAGTAAAAATATTGTCCTGATCCCACAGCGATGAAGCGGAAACCTGCACGACATTTGATTGTGCGGAAATGAGAAGCAAGCAGTGGGTTTCTGAGAGCCCCTGCAGTGGGCGATTTTAGAGCCGACCCTGCTGCAATGTTATGAGTAATGTCACTGCCAAGTGAGCTGGCAATGAATTCAATAGATGACATAGAGAACTAGTTCACTGTTTGTCCATGCTATTGTATACCAAACCCTTTTATGTACTTTCAAAAAATCAGTACAATTAACCTTTTTCTTTCTCACACACACAAATAAAAACAGATAAAAGGAGAAAGAAATCAGAAAAAAAATTGCTGTTTAACTCAAATGTAGTTTTTGATGACAAACAGTAAAATTATGCTAAGATGGTAGTTCATATCTGTTTTAAATGCATGCAAAGATTTTTGATGTAGAACCTAAAAGATCTGTAAATACACCAGTCAGACTTTGTGCAGTGTAAAATTGCAAAGTCTCTGAAACTGTATCTTGTTAATCATGTCATGACTACTCTGAGAGGACAAATAAACACTGAAAATAAATTTAAATAAATATGGTTATAACTACATGCAAATGTCAGCAGGAATATACTTTATGGAATCTTCTATACTGAAGATAGATCCCTCGTTGGCTAAAAATCATTGAATCATAAGCTGTGGCTTTCTGACACAATGTCTTAGCTCATGATCCAACTTATTTGGTAGTTTTGAGGCTTTAAACCACATCTTGTTGCTGCACAAAAATGGTTGTTGTTTTGTTGTCATAATAAAAAATAAACCATAGCCATGACAACTGAGCAACTGAGCAACTTAATTTGCTGAGGAAGGCCACTCCATGTGACTGAAGCCTTGGGTTTTTGTTTTGAGATTTTTTTTTCTTCAAACTGCTGTTTTCAAGTTCAGTAATAACTATGCTCAAATGTGTCTTCTTAGTCATCAGATCTCAACCCAGTGAAAAACCTATGGGAAATTTTGACATGCCAGACGGCACTTTTCAACCCCATCATCAAAGCTCTAAATGAGGCAATATCTTTTGGAGTAATGTTAGTCCCTGCAGCAGAGCCCCAGAGTTTTGTCAAATCTATGCCAAGGTGCACTGAAGCTGTTCTGGCAACGCATGGTTTCCCAACACCTAACTAAGACATTTTATGCGGTTTTATTTTTTCTTTGATTTGTTTATCCATCTGTATAAACACTGAATGTGTAAGAACCTGCTATGATCTCCCTGAGTTTGGGGTCCAGGTTGACGGTGCAGGGTAGAAACATCTCCACATCTCTGGCAGTGAGAACAGGTGTCCTGGATGAGAGGAAGACCTCAAAGCTGCGGACGTCTCCGTCAATCTCTAACAGTGGCTCCACATCCTTAGTGGTTGGGATGTTCTTGGAAATTCTTCAGAGAGAAAAAAAAAACAGGAAGAAGAGAGGGTTTTATAGTTAATTTAGAATTATATTAGCCATAACATCACTATAAATACCTAACGATTTGGAGAGCAAGACTACTTGGTTGTTGGAACTTAGGGTCTTTAAATTCATTTATCTGAAAAAATATATATAATAATAAAAGCAAACAAGTACTATAAACCTGAATTCTGCAGCATTTTACTGTGGAAAACAAAATACTTATGAAAGACAACACAGTAAGTTGTGCAGTCTAACTGGGATATGACTCAATATGTCAACAAGTCAGTTTAAACTAAAATCTGAAACCTAGTTTCTTTGGAAAACACAAAGCTTCATGTTCTAACGAAAAAAGAAAAGAGGAAATAGCAAGCAGTACTGTTGAGATTGAAGAGATATGCAACGGTCATCATCATCATGAAAGCAGAGAGATAACTGGATTTAGAGAAGGCAAGATAGTGAAAGGGGGGATGTTTGAGGACAGATAGAGTGAGGGATGTTATCTTTTCTCAGCAGAGGAGGAAACCTGAGAAGATGACAATCAGGGTAATTTAGCAAGCAGCAGACGGAAGCACGTCATGATGCACTGCCACAGTTAACATGATGTTTGTTATCACAGACCATAAGTAAACACCATGTTTGGAGAATGTTCCATTACTGAATGATATAGTTTTTCCTGTCTATACTACAGACAACCCTGTATCATATTAAGAATGTCAGATTAAACACACACTCCACTCTGCAGAATCACTTAAAAACAAAACAAACACAGGCACTATACAATATAAACTAAAGCTTTAACAAGTAGGTTACAAGTGTCAACAGTTTCTCTGAAATGATCAGAGCTGAGCATGAATACTGAAATGTTATGAGGTGGAAAATCCAATTTCAGCTGCACAAGGTGAAAACAGATTAGATTAATCAGAGACAGTGGAACATGTGGCTAAGGCTACAAGAAAAGCGAACACCAACAACCCAGAGCCATCAGTACATCTTGTTATTCCCATCATTCAGACATGAAAATATGAAACTCAGAGTGACTTATGACACCGTCCATTCATCACCAGAATGTGCCGCTCTTATCAGATGAATGAGGAGACTCCAGCAGGGAGCAGACATTTTTCTCATCACTGCCTCCATTTCTCACCCGAACCCTTCATCATTTTCTCATTGGATACTTTCCTCTCCCTGCATCCTGCTTAACCTTCCCTCCTTCCAGTTCAACCCCAACTCAGCCTCTTCCATATGCACCACCCAGTCTATTTACTGAAGTACTTTGCCGAGAACACAGGCTGATGAGCTGGGTATTTCCCTGAGCCTGATCTGTTTTTGAGAGTGAACACAGGCTGGCCTTTCTGTCACTTGATTGGATGATTAGAACCATAGCTGCAGCGTGTTAGCTAAGTCAGAGTGAGGTCAGCATCTGGCGAGGGTTCAACACCGCACACTGTTTGCTAATAATCCAAACTATTAGTTAACCTATTCCAGTTAAACTGGCTGAACTGTCCCCCAGTTAGCCCAGTCCAGCAAGGTTCTCATACTTCAGTGATGGGTGGATGAAAACAAGACCTTCCAAGCACATTGCACGGCAAGTTACATTACTTCCATTTTAGGCTCTTAGCTGATATTCCAATCCAGACTGCTTACAGTGAGTAAACAGGTAGGGGTCCAGTCTTCTGTTCAAGGACATTTTGGCAGGACAGATGGACGGAGATAGACACATCTGCTATCTGCTGTTGCAGGGCTCAAACCTGTGACCTTGTAGTTACAGGATGTCTCTAACCAAATGTACAAGTCTGGCAAGAATGCAGAGATGAGAGTGTCTTTCAGAGATATTTGATATGCTAAGAAGTGAAAAAGAATAACTCAAATTTGTAGATATTAACATTTTAGAGTTGCCATCAAAGAGTTTATAAAATTAGTTCATGTACCAAACTCCCTTTAATCTCCCTTTAAATTTTTAGCTAGTTGAGTGGAACCTTATGAGAGAGTAAATCTATATCTTGACATCTGTGTTTCATTTATACACTTTTTACTAATTTTGTTTGCTGCAGAGAATCATTCCTCAACACAGCAACCCAGGTGGGTCAACCTTACACTACTGTCTCCATCAGACTTCCAGCACGAACACACACACAGAAAAGGCTGTGAGCAGGGAGGACACAGAGGCACAGCTGGGCTCCAGTGGACAAAGCCCTCTCAGTGTTCCTTCCACTAGAACCTTTAACAAGACCCAGAAGGTCAAGGATGCTCCATGTTGGCACATGGATGAACCCTGCTCATGTGACCTCTGCTGGGGAGGATGAGTGGGATCTCTGAAGGCACAGATGTTACCTGCATGCACACACACACATAAACAGCATCAGAAAGCAGCGCCGGCCCTAATTCAAACAGCATCGACACAAACAACTGTGTTATGTCCACCGCGTAACACCTGGGCAGTGAGGATGGGAAAATTCAAAGGCACAGATGAAGGGTGGAGTGTGTGTTTGTGCGCATGTGCAAGTACATGTACAGTATGTGTGGGTGTTAAGTTCCTTTTCCCATGAACTGTATTAACCCATTTGCAGACTGAGAAAAGTCTGTGCTTTTCCCCATTTCCAGCTGGCTTACTGCTGTTTATTTGTGGGTCTGCAAACACAGACCAAAAGGAGCCAGTGACTCACACTCACACACACACACAAACGCGCGCGCACACACTCACACAGGGCACTTCCTTTTGCTATATAGAGAACACCCTCCAAAGACTTTCTAAGGACTCTAGATTCTTTTTATAGGACCATTTAACATAACTCAGTAATGTGTACACACACTTCTGTCATACTGTGTAAAAAGTCAAAAAGGACATAATAATGAAACTTAAACTCGAACCTAGTGAAGTCAGACAGTTTTAGCTACTTCATTTTATTTGTTTAATTCATTTATTACAGCAAAATGTTTAAATAGTTGATAATATAACTGATGATTTCAACTGAAAAAAAATCCAGAACTCATCCATCTCGATTTGTTATCACAACTTTTGGAAAGCAGACACAAGCGCTACATAAAAATATAACTGAAGTGTACATTTCCAAACAACAATAGCATTAAGAACTTAGGTACAATGGCAGACTTTTTGCTGACCTGCGTTTGCTCTGGTAGCACAAACAGCTGCATTCTCCAAAGATAACAAGGAGCTGGTAAGAAGAACAAATCAAGGACATCTATCACTGAGGTACACCCAGACAGATGGAGGGAAAGAGGGAAGTCAGAGGTCTATTCCTGACGTTCCCAGCTGATTGCTCAGACATGTCTGCAGGAGCGTCTGGCCAGACACAAATCGGAGCTCACACTTCAACACTGGCCTTGTAAGATCATTGTTCATTTGGAAGAATCATAAAAAAGAAAAAAAACACAAGAAAAAAGAAAAAATGACGAGAAGGAAACAGAATTACTGGAGTACTGATGAACTGACAGCTGATAATCCATTGGAGTGATACTGACCAACAAGCCAAACTGCATGGTTGTTACAGAACAAACAGCACCCAATAAAAGACAAGAGCAGCTTGTCAATGAGGTTTAACTATGTAAATGACACCCTTTGAAGTTAACTAATGATGAGATGTTGGCCTTGGCATTAAGCCATTGACACAAATCACTTCAGACTTAGTCATCCTCGCAGTGAACAGACGAGACAGACAAAATGAACAAAGCCATTCTTATCAGCAATCAGTTGCCAAATGACAAGATGGATGCTCGGGTTGGAGTGCCAAGGAAACCGGCGTGCTACTTTCAAGCAGACCGAGGACGAGTGAGATAAAGGCCTTCAGGCATCTCGGCAGCCGTTCCTACACAATGGGGCCATTGACAGGACCCAGCTTATAGCTGCAGTAGTACAGGCACTTAGGCCCGACCACTCTCTGTGTGGTGTGGCCACTGGGAGCTTTCTGGGCTTATCCAAATGCTAATAGGTCCCAAAGCTGACTGGAGCGTAGCCTTTCTTCTCCTCTCAACCTCCCACACGCTGCAGCTGACGGGAATGAGCAGAATTCATCTCTCTATCCCTTCCGTCCGCTATTTGGGCACTGAAAGCATGAATGTGCCACTTGACTTTGCTTTACAGCTGCCCTCTGTGCTTACAAATGACATGCACGCGCAAAGCACAAAGAGGTGGTCTTGCTGCCAAACATTTCCATAAAGGGGCCCAAAGACAGAGAGAGATGCCTGCAGAACAGACAAACGCCTGTGCACATTGTGTTTGAGAAGCTCAAGAGTTTCAATGTCAGACACTATGTGACCAGAACAACAATGTGTGGGTGAAGAAGTTAACCAGGCCCGCGTCCGGCACATTCCTCTCCTGGTCAGAGTCATGTTGGAGCCGCTGGCACGGTGTCTGCCAAGCATGTGGATGAACCCAGTGAGGCCCTTTCTGGGAAAACAGTGGACAGGCGTTCAGACCAGCAATCTGGCGCGTGGACTCGCAGCATCAATGCAGAGAGAGGTTATTGTTACAGTGAAAGATGCCAAAGCCTCCACCGCCCCTAAGTCAGAGGGGGAGAGCAAAAACATGTTTTCACTTTAGATGACGCCGTGTTCTTTGTCTCCTTTAAATCCAGACTTATATCCTTGATTTGAATCAAATGCTTCATGTGATGTGGACACCCACTGTCTCTGCTCTCTGTCTCCAACTTTTTCTCTTTCTTGCTTCCTTGTCTTGGCAATGCCAAATGCCAACTTGTGACAGCGTCTGCTTTCCATATACATCTGTGGCAAAGTAAAGTTAAATAATTGAAACTCTCTTGTACTAAGCTGGACCAGTGCATCCCAAAGCAAACCACACAGACAAGCAGGCTAATGGGAAACACACCAGTCTGATAAAAACTGAACTGCTTCGAAGTGGCCACCCTTTGAGATGGGCTCGGGACTTTGAGTGGTTCCTTGAAATGTTGATTAAACTCATGTGCAGCCCTGAAACGGAAGCTCCTTGTTCCAGACCCTAAATACCTTCAGTGAACCCTCCATGCAGAGTAACGAAAGCTTTTTTTCTTGACAAACAGTAAAACATTGAACTCTAGCTTGGCAGTTTATTGGTTTAGTGTTTGGAGCATCCTACGACCATAGCAGAATTCGTCCATTGTGACAATAATTGTGCTATGGAGTTCAAATCAGTGCATGTGGTTGTTTGATAGCTGTAAAGGCCAAATTATATGCCGTTTGATGCCAAATTAAGTGGGGTGGACTGCTAAAGTGAAGACAAATGTGCTCTTCTGCAGCAGATAATACATCTGGAACAAGTCTCTTACTGAGATGAAATCCATACAGTAAGTGATGAATGTGACAAATAAAGCTTGGGATTCTCGGGCTGCACCAGTAATCCTCCGGTTAACTTCACAGAGTGGGATGAGTGCATCACAAATAAGATGAGAGAGGGATAGGAGAATGTCAATTAGCGCATGAGCATGGGAGATAAAGAGCTAGACAAAGAGAGCATGCTGTATACTAAAACGGATTTTTACACAAGCTCCTCTACTCCATTTTGAATCAGAGGCAGTAAGAATGAGCCTTTTCTGATTATTGAGAACTTTATTCAGAACCTTGAGGAAACAGCTCAGAGACAAAAGCAGACGGATTTGATGACTAAGTTTTGGTGCTAAATAGTGGCAAGTTGCAAATTAAAACTGTTTTAAAGGCAGCGTTGGAAAGGAAAAGGATACTTGTGGTCGCTACTAAATATTGGCTGACGGACTCAATCTTCAGCTTGCCTTCTCCAGACTTGCTTGCCTAGTCTTTTGCCATTTCAGAGTGGTTTCCACCCACTTGCACTCACACACCCTAAAAAGCCCTGACCTCCATTGGCTTTTGAAGGGTCAGGATGTTACTGTCAGTTAAGGGCCGGATGTGTGCGTGTGCGTGTGTATGTGTAACTATCAAGGGTGCCCGTGGCTCCTGCGGTGGCTGAGTGGCAAATCTCGTTGTCCCCTTAAAGGTCAGCACTGAACCTTGCAATCCTGTGCTGCTATTTATAATCAGTTCCCCCACCTTCCAGCGGTTCCAGCATAGAGAGACAGCAGAGTGGGAGAGATCAGCAATACTGCTCAATGCCAGAGAGTTTCAGGCAGATACTCCAGTCCTTTCCTTCCATCTCAGTGTCACATTTAAATATTAATTGAACCTTGTCGTCCCTGATGGACGACTCAGTGACTAAAGAGTAGAGGCCAAACAGAGGTGTATTAGAACCTCTTTTGCATTTGAAATGAAATGTTTGTACAAAAAGGGAACAGAGCAGCTCTCTTGTTTCAGACCAATTAGACTAATCCTTCGACCTCTGCTTTCAGGCAGAAATGAAAAGAGCTTTAAGGATTTTCCAACAAAGAATGCTGCATGACGTTCTTTGCGTACTAACGTTGTGGCCTCTGCACACATGAATACACAATCAAAATCAAAATCACCCAGCAGACACACTTACACACCTCCTCCTGTGTCACCTGTACACACTGGCTGTGGCTGCCATGAGGTTATTTTTTACATTTTGAGAAGCTCAGCGGGGGTTGAGTGGTGTGGAACTGGCTGTGGCTGATTCATTACTGAGTCACCACAGCCAAACACCTGAGGGATGGAGGAACAACAATGCAGGCTGGGCTGAGATGCACACATACACACACATACACACACACGCACACACACAGGCATACATGCTCAAATGGAATCAGTAGAGGGCCAGTTTCACTGTATAAACACCCATGAGGTACTTGCGCATGAGTCTGTGTGTGTCCACCACCTGGACTATCTCACTTAGAGCAGCAGCATCACTTGAGGCTTTTAATAAAACTAAGACACACCAATGGCAAACTCACCTAGCAGTAATCCTGCTGGTATCTGCTCTGATCCTCCACAGTATTCCCACACTTTGAATTCTTTACCTCGTTTTACCTCTTGAGACTAGCCTCTCTTTTACTCTCACTCTCTCTTAAAGCCCTTTCTTATCTAATTCCAAAACTCTCCCATTTCCATCTTTATCTCACGCCTACCATGCTTTCTTTTTTGTCTCCGTCTGTCTTTATCTGCTTGTCAGGCAGGTGGTTTGTCAGCACACTGGTGTGAAGAATCAATGCCGCTGTCCTATCACTGATGACGCCAGAGCTCTATTGAGACACTGGAGGTTTCACAGCAGCCTTAACAAATTTACACACATCTTCAGGCCTCTCAGCAAAGGCAAGGCAATAAGCAACAGCATTTCCAGTTTTTCTCTGTCTTTCTCTGAAAAACCTTCTGAGGGGATTCAGCTAGGGGACAATGAGCCCCCTAAGAGGAGGAAACACAGACAGGGAAAAACCATTTCTGAGCATTTACTTTGCATCTAGATGATTGAAAAATGATTGAATGCGACATGAGCTCAAGTGAACAATAGACAGTGAAGCCAAGAATAAAGAATTTTCATTTGAGGGCAGGAAAAGTTCAAAAGTATTCATCATAAGAAAAGAATAGGATCTTACCATTTTTGTAGCAAGATATTTAAGAGCTTATTAAAGGATTCCACATAAAGAGAATCACCCGCATGAGCTTTGGAACGGCACTTTTATCCCGGCACATAATTGCAACCAAATTACAATAATTGTGTCAATTAAAGTAATCCTGAATGAGAAGAGAGCGTCATCTTAATGTTTCAGTACTTGGGATAAGAGTCTCTCTAATTAAGACTGAATTGCCTGGCTACATATTCAGTCTGAGTGCGATTAGTGGGGGAAAAAAAAAGTTTTGAAGTGTCCGAGAAGTGCCTGGCTCTAGTCACATCACTGAGAGGGGCATTGTTTGGTGGATGAATGCAGGATTAGGACACAAAACAGTAGGGAAGAGAGGATGAAGGAAAGAAAGAAACAGTTGATTCTTGACAAGCTGTGACCTATTAAGTAAAAGCATAATGTGTATCGAGATCACAAGATTTTTTTTGTTTTGATCCAAAAATATTGGCCAACACAGAGATGCTACAATGCACTTTACTTCTAAACACTACAGTTTTAATTGACAACAATTTTTCTGCTGTGTTTTTCTTCCTGTGTTGTGTGAACATGTGTGATTAAGCACTTGCATGCAGTGTGCATGTGTGTTTGTTGAATGAAGCCTAGATCTCAGGGCCTGATTAATAACACTGATTCACAGAGGAGTTGGGGGTGACATATGTTCTTGCACTGGTGTGAGAGCTAGGTGTGTGTGTATGTATGTGTTGCATGTCTACCACATGCACCAGTGTTTGGAGTGATCGCCAGTATTTTGTGTGCAGACGCGTGTTTCATCTTAAATACTTGTGGTGGAAAATAGCGTTTGTATGTGTGCTTGTTTCAGTTACAACATGCATGCATTTTCTTACAATTTGTGCATATGGTTGTGTGTAAGTGCATCCATAAGTGTATGGCAAGCAATAGATTGTGTGCATTTCTGTGTGGGTGTGTGTAATGAAGAGAGGATTCAGGTGCAGCGCCAGAAACACCCTCTGTAGTGCGGCGGGGGCATCCTGGCACAGACAGGGCACCAGATGTCAGAACAGTGCAGGAACCTGCTCAGTGGACCAGTGACACTTTTTTTTAAGTTCTAGAGCTGAAAACGGGCTCTGGGCAACCAAGAATAAACTCTCTGAGGGGCTGACTGAACGCACTACATACATCATTAGGTTCAAATATGTTAACCCCAAACAACCAAAACACAGAACTATTTTCAAACACTACAGTCAAAAAATTAAAAACTGATAATTAGAGACACCGACTGAGGCTGTTGCCTGAAGAAAGCAAGAACAATCTTTTAAAGATCCTTGAAGGTAGGGCTGCAACAAATAACAGAGTATTAATTATAATCATTATTTTGGCTTCACACAATTAAATTAACTTATTTACAGCAATACTAACTCTTACAATCCATGCTCTGCTCATAAAAAACCTCACTGCATATCAAACCAAGTGCTTCCTCAACCAGGGGGCAATCAAGATGTTTTGGCTTCACTTTTGGGGTCATGCTGTTGCTTGCACATTCTGCACCGAATTCATGACTTGTGTCTGGGCTGCAAGACAACATTACTTACTTGTTTAGCCACCACAAACTGTAATGTGATAAATACATTACAGGCCGCCGCAGTTAATGAAAGCACTGGTGTCTAATTTTCATTTTCAGTAAAGATTTTTGGTTTTAATTATATCTTGCCTCTTGGAGATTCATTGTGAATGAAGACCTGTCTAATTTTAAGGCAAATCTTGTACATCACCAGCAATGTAGCACAACATGGCAATGAAAACAGTGCTCTGTACATGTTTTAAATTTGGAATTTTCCTAATTTATGAATAATCAAGATAAACAATCTTGATCTTAGTATTAAGCAGAATAACCACTATTATCATTTTGGCTAAAGTTCTGACATTTTCCAAGAATGCAGGCTGACATCTTCAAATTGCTTGTTTTGTTCAATCAGCAGTTCGGAATCAAATGATGTTAAGTTTAGCATTGTTGAAAAGAAGAAAAATCAGCAGACTGTCACAGTTGAAAAGCTGAAACCACAAAATTGGTTCTAAATTTTGCTCAAGTTTATTTCTTTTCAAATTTAATTTTAGTTTCTATTGAATTCACAACAACAGTAAGACACTGACCTCTAAGAAGACTATTACTTTTTATATGTGGATCTTACTAGAGAATAAAAGTAATAGAGGTGGACAGACTTCCAAAGGCATAGAAAAGGTCATAACATTGGCTGCGTGTCCAACAAGAGTGTTTCTTGAGCAACATCCAGAACCTGTACGTGCTTAGTCACTTGAAATTACTCCACTGAAGGGCTTCTACAAAATGGCTAAATGTAATGAAATGGCTCTAAACAACATCAAGAAAATAAAGAATACAAAAGCCCGTTTACTGCTTTAAAGCAATAACCATGAAGCAGGAAAGAGTCAGGTTAGCTGTAGTCATTAAGTCTCTAATGGCAGCTAAAACAAGGAACAACTGACTCCTGAGAAGAGACGATACTGAGAAGGAAGAAACGATAACACTGAAAATGATAGTCACAAGGCTGCAGGCTCCAAATTCAATTTACTGGTGATCAAAAAACAGCATTTGAAACACAGATTTTGGGTTGTTAATTTGACGGCTACAAATATGAGGGTCGGTCCAAAACACTTCTTGTTTTGTTTTCTATTCCATTTCTGTCAGTGTGCTGGGGAGGCCACCATGCTGGCTCACTGCTCGAGGTGTAATGCGTAGTTTTCCCTGCGGAACTAGTGAGACAAACATTTTATCAAGGCTTTGTTTGTGCATGTGTGTGCGTATGTGAGTAAACTTGATTGCTTTGAGTGAATATCTCCTACAGACAGTGCCATCTTTGTTACACAGTTTTTTCCCTCCGCTACTGTGCTTTAGTCTGGACAGCCCCCCCCACCCCCGCTTACCGTTAATCATAGAAATCGCTGAGGTTATTAACCGATTACACATTCTCCATCAGATTAGGAGGGCTGTACTGGCCCACTCCCGCTACGGGAGCGTTCAGGGAATTAGTGCTACGAATTTCTCCACAGCCATTCATGGACAGTTGTTATTGCCAGGCAAGTTGCTAAAAACAGCTTTCAGCCGTTTTAAAAGCGTGTGTGTGTTTGAGAGAGATATGAGGGAGGGTAAGCGTATGTCTATTTTTTCTACTTTCTCTGAGTTTAGGTAAATGCTACAAAGAGAAGCTGTCATCTCCATCACTAAGAAGAAGCTCTATGGCACTCATGCAAAATTTTTTATATTGTTTAATAGTATATGGGTGATGAATTTAGCTTAAAATTAGAAGGCTAGGTAGAGCACACAGTGAAAACTGAGGCTGTCTCTTGATACTGAGCCAGATTCAAAGGATTAAACATGTATTTTTTTACCTGTAGAAAGATTTATATGGAATATGATCTGCATAATATAATATTTCTGATGCTCTGTGTACTGTGGCCTTCTGAGTTGTAGCAAGCCTTACAAAAAGGAGAGGAGAGGAAGTGCATGCTGCCTTGTGACTGAGATGCAGGGCGACAGTTGACCTATAAGGGGCTGACTCACCCCCACGTTCACTTCACCACTAATATATTCACTTAGTAACGCTCAGGGGATGTGCAGTTCTGCTGTGTAAAAATGGTTGAGCACAACAACGCAAACATGTTGTTGAGTACAACACATGTATGCCTATTAAAATACAAAGAACACACAAGGTCTGAACCACATTGATATTTTGCAAACAGAATCGAGTAAAAATATGCTAACTATAAGACACAGGAAATGGTCCACTGTTTGAATTTCGGCTACGCATTGAGAGAGCTGATGTGTGTGCAAGTGACGTACGTGTGTCTGAATACACACTGCTAAAAAAGGAAGCAAAAAGAAGTAGCTATCTATTTCTCAAACAGAAAGACAGTCGAGAGAAGGGGGCCTGAGGTTCTGAAAGGCCAGTCAAGTGCCCATCCATTGCTAAGGGAAAAAGACAGATTATCTCATCCAGAACAAAAAAAGGGACCTGAAGAGTCTGAGATCATAAGAAAGAGGAAGAAAAGAGCAGAGAGACAGAAAAAGACACATGGACAGAGGCCTGAGCCTTATCAGTGTAAGATTGGTGCAAGAGATAAGGCCTCTAGGCAAGGCGTTGTGTTTAGCCTGTTGAAGGCTTCCTGTCATCATCATTAGGGCCACTTCTCCGAAAACCACTGAAGAACAGAGCAGCCATTTGAAAAGACATCCAGTGAGGAGGAAGATAAAGACAGGACCGCTGGTCAAAAACAAGTTGATGGCTGTATTAGGTCTGATGCTGTGGTAAAGGCGCTTCAATTCAGGCCTTTCAGTGTAAAAACACTGCAGAATTTCATTGCTGTCCCGGTGTATAATTATATCTCCCAGTTTTATTTTCCACACTAATTATGGTTGAAATATGAACATTGATTTTAGGATGTCCACTATACTTAAACATGACAAAGATATATAACAGGCAATAGTAGCGACCTATTTTCCTTCTAAATTACAATGAAAAAGGCAGACATCACAGTATCTAGAAAAATAATCAAGTTACAATGATGTCTTCTGAATAAGACACTACTTGTTTTACATCATGAATTGTACTCTGTCCTGCCCTCATACTGTAAAACCTCCATATAACGCTTGACTGTCATTTACTAAAATGGAAGGTAATGCCTATTGTCCTTTGAAAAACAAACAACGAAAACCTAGTCTAATGAGGCAGTGGTTTCCCTTGGAGATGGGGGAGGGAGGGTTGTCTGCTGAATCTAGCTGGCTGACTAGCTGACAGTAACGGTCTGTGACACTTCACTGCCGCAGGAGTCGTAGGCACTAGTGTATTGTGACAGAGTGCAACCTTTAAAGGCCAGCGACTGATGCACAACAGCACCCGAACCCAGAGACTCAGCCTGTGTCGGATCTCCTCCTCTTGTCTGTGGTGAGCACGCCTAAAAGCATCTGTGACCACACACATACAAAGGCATGAGCAGTCATGCTGTTTACACACAGGGTGACGTACAAGACTTATCCTTTTCTGCTCAACCAAAGACGTCTGAGCATCAACTGTCTCTTGTGCACTTTAATGAGACTGCATACTTTTGCGAATCTGGAGATGTCAAAGCTATAATATAGTCATCATTTTCCTTGTGCATTATGATCAATTACAAAATCTGTCTGTCAGTTGCCAATTACTGTGGCACTCACAGCCAACAGCAGTAACTGTGAACGAATGTAGCCTATATTGAGAACAAAATCCTATACTGCCACCTCCTGGTCAAAAGGACTTCTGTCAGTATTTTAAAGAGAGAACATAAAATAATGATTATTTGTCAATTACGACTCTTTAATTCTGTTCTGGCTTTCTGATAAGGACAGGACAAAGAAGCAACGTTATCAGAATTTATTGCCATTTTATGGTTTAAAAGTAGCCCCAGCCTGCTAATGTCATGCCATCAGTAACAAAAAACGGGAAAGAAGAAAGACAAAAAATAAAACCAAGAAAGTAACTTTGCAGGCTTATCAAGAAAGCTTGTACTCCTTGTGGATCTGAAAAGTAGCTTTAAATGGTGAGACTATGTCTGTCAGTATGTGTTTGTACCTTTCATAGATGGTCTTGAGAGTGACCTGGTCAGACACTCCATCAGTCTCCTCCAAAAACAGGATGATCCATGATGTCCTGTAAGGCCACTCCTCTGTCAGGTTGATCCACGAAGCCAGCCGGTCCCAGTTAAAGAGGATCTGATTTGCCCGCAACAGACGACCTGGTAATAATGGACGCATGGAGGATTAGTGACCTCAATGGTAACCTTTCTCCAAATCTGCCTAAGAAAACAAACCTCTCAAATTGTGCTTCTGTTGATTAATAATCAGTCCAAAGTTGTGGCAATAAGAGGTGGGATTTTAACGGAAAAGTCATTAGTTTGAATCAACCACAAATCACGGAGATGATTTCCTACAAGTTTTTTTTTCCTTTTTTGCTCAAACATGTATTAGCTGAGAGAGAAATACACTCATCCGCTCTGAAAAGGGAAGAGCAGGTTTTGTATAAAGAGCAGCAAATTTTTCCTTATTGTCGCAGAGACTGTCTCCAGTTCAACACCCTGGATAATACTGTTGTACTTGATGGAGTGACTTTGCGCCTTGCATCAGCGATGCTTGTTGCTCAGACTTAGTCATTGATTATTGACAGTATTCCCTAGATGAACTTTGATGCAAGGATGTCGACTGTTTGGTCAACACTATCTTGTTGCTGAGGTTTACACTCCCATGACATGTGTATTTGCGTTTAAAACTGTTTATGTTGCCCAAATTTATTATTTTCATCCTATTAAATTTGTGCATATATTTCAGTAGTATGTAGCTTTAAGAACTATAACTTCTATTTTGTTTCACAACCCCGTGTTGACATGGATGAAAAATTTATCTTGATACCTCAATATTATGTTTCTGCTGAGAAGACTCATTGTCTCAACTTTCACACAAGTTGGTCGACATCAATCTGCAACTTTCTGAGACTGCTTCTCAGTTCTGTTACGATGGGAAAAACTTGTTACAATTTTGTTAATAAATTTTTGTGCATGAAATAAAATTTCTAACCTCCAGTCATGTTGTTATTGCAAATGTAAATATTATTTTTTACTATTATTTTAAACGTCTTTTTATTACATGCCTGCAGATTTACGAGCCAAATGCTTCCTCCAGTAAAATGCTTGGTGAAATGCACTGTCTCTACAACCACCTACTGGCCCCTACTGGTCTGGAATTAAATCCCAACAGTACTTTGTGTTTTATTTTACTTCTCCATTCACCCAAACCACACAGATCCAGAAAAATAAGAGCTGAATAACTTTGATGTTGCTTTAAAGACAAAATGTAATTACAAGACCAGGACGGTCCTTTAGCAGAATACGGTCAATTCTTCACCTGTGATAGAGACAATGTTGAGCAGCCTCCTCATGGTTTGTGGGCTGATGTCACTGAACCAGTCCTCAGTCACTAACAGCTTAGTCAGATCGAAGGACATCTGTCTGGTGATGGTCCTCTGCATCTGTCGACGCCGGTACGTGTCCTTAACAGAGTACAAAGAAAAACCAGAGACTCAAATTAGCATACGATCGGCACTGTTACATGTTTGGATTAATAAATGTTTCCAGCTGGCTTGGCAAGATTAAAATGTCTCCAAGACTACAGTTTTTATTTATCGTTTAAATGCAGCTTGAATCATTCACTCTTGGCATTAAGAAACAGGAGAATCTTAAAAATTGGAATTGCATTAGAAATGGGGTTCTATGAAATGAATCCTGTCACAGCATCAATAAAAGCAAAATATAAGTGGGACAGAAAAAGCAGGCCCAGTCTTACAGTCACAGATATAAAACCAATATAGCCACAGGAGACATAAAACGGTGATATATTTTACCAGGACGTCTTTAAATATATGATTTCTCCAAAGACAAATTAAAAGCACAAGTGAAACAGAAGCATAACATTACTTCCAACTCTGTAGAAGTTTTGATAACTTGTGCATCATTACTGCCACAAGCTGTGCATCATGAGATAGGAGGGAGGTATTTCAGGGTCACCATGTGATCTCAGGCCATGTCACTGTAGAAACATGTGCTTGAACAGATTGAGGAATACATGTAGACGTGTGTGGGGGGCCTAATGTTTCTATATTGTTGACTTCCAGTGCAGTCTTTTCAAGTTTGAACGTACTTATATGCAACCCAATTATACATCCATGGGCTATTTCGCTCTCATTCAAATTAAATTATTCTATTTTAGCATATCAATGGTCCTTTTTTAGGAGCATACAAGCAGTTACAGGCTATAAAAATATCCCAGTAAAAGTCTGAGACTTGACCCTGCGAAAAAAACAAAGTTTTCTTTCATTTCACCGTAATGATCAGCTTCTTCTCCCTTTACTTCTCTAGCGTCTGTGCTTTCATGAGAAAAACATAATTGCCTGTGACTGCAA
Organism: Acanthurus lineatus; assembly: GCA_029814665.1. Lineage (NCBI taxonomy): Eukaryota > Metazoa > Chordata > Actinopteri > Acanthuriformes > Acanthuridae > Acanthurus > Acanthurus lineatus. The sequence continues at coordinate 12,149,490 of JAPZDV010000007.1, forward strand.
GTAAAAATCAAAGAGACACTGTCCAAAGCTGAACAGTCATGACACACAGGCAAGCTATTGACACAGATGTACCGGAGAACATCTGTGATGATATCAGACAGCTGCCATGGTCATGAGCCAAGGCGAGGCTTTTGGTTGACTTTGAAGTCGTAACGCTAGTCTCATGACCTCTTTCTCAGAGAGATGAAACATATGGCCACCACTCAGTCAAATCTGGGAAGGTCTATCATACAGGCAGTCGTGTGTGGCAGGCTTTTCTTTTTGATTTTACAGAATTTTTATTGGTTGATTCAGATTATATTTTTGGTGTTTGCTTACTTTTGCTGGTTTTTCTTCTCCTTATTTATAAACTGTTCAATCATTCTGTTCAAATTAGTTTCAGAGTGTGGTTCCTTTATTTTGTTTTATAAATACTGAACATTCCAGGTGATAAATATTTTGTGTATAAATGTGATTCATTTCATTCCAAAAAATGGAAATAAGATGGCAGAGATAATCCTGATGTCATCCACAACTTGAGGAGCCACATGAAAATGGAGAGCCACTAATTCATTTTCCCCTCCTGCCCTCATTTTAATCTCCACTTGTAGAAAGAGGGCCCTCCTGCCAAGAGTTAGCTAGTGGCGGAGGGCAAATAAAAAGAGCATGCCGCGTCAAAGTAAAAGGCCAACACCAATAATTGAGGGTACTAGATAAACCCAGGGTACAAACAAATGTCAAACAAACAAACAAACAAGGGAGGGAGGCGGAAGGGAAGGAGGGGTAGTGGGAAGGTCTCGCAGGGGGGAAGGAAGGCATCAGCGACAGCAGTAGAGTCACTTAGCCTCCTGCCAGCAGACCTGGTGCCAGTGTTTTGTCACAGGGACCCACTGCTGCTAGGCCTTGTCATTAGGCTGTGGCAACGCAGCAGGAAGGATAAACAGTCATTACATCAATTACAACAGGAACCTTGGCCGCACACCGAGCACCTCACTCTTCTCGTCTCGGTGTGTCTCCTTCTGTCCTCTGGCCTCTGCACCGCCTGCCAACAGCACAGATCTACTCCCCCACCCCCACCCCCACCACTTCGGGGAGGGAGGAGGCCGAAAACAGACAGAGCAGTGATGGTTTGTAGGGCAACATCTCCAACACCAATCCAGTGTTTTATATTTAAGTTTTGGTAAGCTAAATGCATTTTTTTGTTTGATTAATGTCAGAACATCAACCATTCTTTTTCAGGCTTAAAAAATAGCTTATAAAATTTCTACATTACATGAGTATTGTGGGAATTGGTGTTGAAGGAAAACAAATTTATTTTATCTTACAATACATCTGTATTTGTTTTAGTTCTGCATAAACTGTTTACCTGCAATTTCTTGATATTGTTGGCTTTTTTGATTCGATTGGGTTCATGTGGTGTGGGAACGGTGTCTATTTATGTCAACAAGCAGATTAAACAATGCGTGATATATTGGTCTTGATAAGTCTGGTTTGGACTTCGTATAATTCTACTCTTGGACTTGTATTTTCCTTATTGTCTGTCTAACTCTAAACTTTTCCACCTGCATCTCATATTGCATCTATCTATTTGAGAGGGGTCTTTTGTTGTGTAGGGTCACAAACTTCATGTGAAGCTTTGACCCCCATGTGATATTAGCCAATACAAATAAACTAGACTAGAATAATTACCCTGCGGTTTAGGGCATTCCTGCTGCCAAACTTGGCCTGATCTTGGCCAAGGCTGGTCAGAGACATCTTCCTGTCCATGTCCTCATGCCATCCTGCGGAGAGAGAAAGGGAGAGAGACAAGATAGGCCAGTGCCTTAGAATAAAAAATAAACAGGTGACAACAAATTTTGATGATCTATTCAAAACTTCATTTATGTGCATACAACACCATGTGTTGTTTATCTGCCTTTCTCCTTACCTTCAGCAGGCAATGCTTCTCCATTGGTGGGAGCTACCATGCAGAGCTTTTTGGCAGTACTGAGGCCTCTGCTGTTGAGGAATACTGGCAGGTGAACAATATTCCTCATGTAGTCATGTCCATTGATGTTGGAGTCTCTCAGCACACTGTTGAGGTTTTGGTTAATAGCTTTGATAATAATATGGGGGTCGCTGGCAAAGATAGAGATGAAAGGACCTTTGGAGAAGAGCACTCTCATCTGGAATGACAAAGAAACCATAAAATAGAGCTTGAAGAACATCTATCACCACATCTTGTTATTCTAAAAAAATTAATTTTTCCAACCATTATCAGTCTGAATAATCATAAAAATTATTTGGTTGAGTCATGCTAAAAACTGAGCACTAAACACAACAGATCCCACTGGGGAGTGTCCACTTAAATGTCAAAAGGAAGGGGTTTGGTGTGAGAGCTGACTGTCCACAACACATGGTGTTGGGGAATTCCACTCTGCTAAATAAGGGACATTGTCCCACAGTCACAGGACATCAATTTGTGCTACATGTAAACATGGTTTATTAACCCCCCTGGCCAACACCCTCAGCCTTGCCCCACAGGATGATGAACCTCTGTTCTAACAGCAGCTGTTAGTACTATCATCTCAGGCACTATCACATGATTTCTGCATCATTAATGCACATTAATCAGAAAGAATAGTACACAGAATGAGGAAAGAAGATGTTTGGTTATTTATGTAACCAACAAAAAATGGATTTCAGGGTGCTGCTTTTGTATCTCTCTGAACTGAAGATGGTTTCTGGGAGACTGGGAGGTGCTTTCAGAGATGAGAAGATTACATTAGCACACAGAAGGTTGCCATCTTCTCTGGGATTACTTCACTAAATAACATCATTTGGCTAAAGGAAATTCTATTACAGCAGCTGAGTGGATAAATCTTAAGTTGGAGGTGAGCTGAGGCAGCTGGGAACACCATGGTGGCTGCACAGAACTGGAGATATGGGAGTTCTTGTGTACACAGGTGAAAGACCTATTGAATGTTAAGGCCACAAGGCAGCTGCTCTACAACAGTCTGTCTCATGGTTGTAAATTTGCTTGAGTGACAGGTGTTGAAAAACGTAACTCCTACAAATTATCTTGTTATCTGCAAAGAGGAAGTTGTATTCATGACTTATGTGCCCATGCACAGGATCATGTGCAAACACACACCGTGTCCAGCATCTGTAGCACTTTGTCCTGCTCACAAGCGTCCAATCCATCGATGATGACGGCCATGCGTGTCTGATTCTGAGTAAAGCCATCAATGGTTTTGGCCATTTTTGACATTAGCTCCACTTCATGCTTCAGAACCTGGTGAAGTGGAAAAATAAATGGTTCAAAATATATTTAATTATCCATGTTTATGTGAGAAGGGAAATTGATTGGATTAGGAACAACAGCTTCATAATTCAATAAGCACATGGAAAGCCCCTTTAGCTATCATAACAGGATGTTGAATGATATCCACTTGTCCTGGATTAGCTACAATGACTAAATCCAATTGGTCTACCTTCATAAATCCTTCACTCTTGAGTTTATGCAAGTTGTTGGCAGCACTGTGCAGTCGTTTCCTCTGGGAGTTGAGGATGGAGTCAGCTACCTGCCACCAGGTCCTGCAGTTAAGCAGGAGGGCCAGGCCCACCACACTTGCCATAGCTATCAGCACTGCATTTACTGTCAAGTTTTTAGAGTCCACCTGGAAAATAAAACCATTGAAACTGGTTACTTGAATATCCAGCTACCTAAAGGTTCAGAGGCTTCCTGTTTTATAGAAAGGTACAAGGTTTATTGCTCTAACTCACCTTAAAGATGGCCAACAGGGCCATACCAGTGATCAGGCATCCAAGTGTCAAGGCAAACAGGATGAAGGAGGGAAGACAACATGTTTTCTTCCACTTCTTACCTGGAATATGAGAGGAGGGTGGAGGATGAAAGGAGAGTGATGGGCTTAAGAACTATCAAAGACTCAGGTATTCATATAGAATAATATGAGGAGGTATGCAATGAGTAAAGAAAAATCTGCTGAAACGCTTCATTCAACTCACTGATCATATTCACAAGAGCTCTAACCTAAAATGCATTTTTGATCTAATTTTGTTGAGAGGAAATTATATATAAGTCATAAGCAACACAATCAAGAGAACATGGTTGATTGTGTAGTTAAACTGAAATTTTTCCTCTTTAAATTTTGGTTTCATAGCTCACAAAAATTGTACAGTGCACCTGCTTATTTTAATTTGCTAGCCATAGACTGATAATAAAGCAAACTCATAACTGCAAATGCAATATTCTTTTATATCTCAACAACAGGTCAGCAACAGTTTTTTGTGTTTGGATAGAAAGGTCAAAACTAGTGGTGGGACTCGATTAAAAAAATAATCTAATTAATTAGAGGCTTTGTAATTAATTAATCTCAATTAATCGCATATCAATATT
>JAPZDV010000007.1:12153967-12192579 GCA_029814665.1 Acanthurus lineatus
GATTTTTACACACTTATGTTCGTCTTTCCGGTCACTTGTGTCGTAGTTTCCAGGCTTCTGATAATCTGATTCAGACTGATAATCAGATAGACTGCTGTTATCCGAACTGCTTCGTCTCGTAAAATACAGAACCGTGTCTTTAGAACTACATTTTTATTAGTGGTTGGACTCGATTAGAAATATTTAATCGTATTAATTATAGGCTTTGTAATTAATTAATCTCAATTAATCGCATATCAATATTTGACACAGGAAGCAACATTTTTTGTCATTTTGTTAAAGTTATTTGCTTTTTTTTGGAGACGGATTCAAACTCGCGTGGGGAACAAAGCTTCAGCACATGAGACGCCCACCCTACCAACTGAGCTACTCCAGGAACTCTAATGTGAAATGTTCCGCCCTCTTTCCAGTGCAAATTGCGATTAAATGTGTTAGTTTTTTTGTCGCGCTATTTTTTCTGTACTTAATTAATCGTAATTAACGTGATAAAGTCCCAGCCCTAGTCAAAACATGACTGACATACAAAGTCAAACACAGTGCTGTCACCTTGGACTTCATCGTTTTTGAAGACCCTAAAGAGTCTGGTGGCCATGAAGCCAAACTCCCTCTCACAAGCATCTGAAAGCGTAGCAATCATCTCAGCCATCGAGGTCTCCCCTCCAACACTGGACAGACGATTATAATCTGTGAACAGGAACCTGTGTGACACATGAAAAAGAGAAGAGAGACTGCAAATTGGACTGGGGCCAAAGTATTCATTTTAACTATGTTGCAATAATAGATGTAATTGTTATTGTCATAAAATCCCCTGTTGTGTTTTACAACTCATAAGAAAAAAGCAGTGTGGGGCTGCAATTATAAAGGGTTTACCTTTTTTGTCTTGGACCTTGGGAACTGACAGAAATCATTGTGGGTGATTTTCCAGCAATAAGCTCTGATGCCTGAACTGGTTTGATTTAAGATTTCCTGGAACTTTGTTGCTACCTACAGTATCAGCCAACAAATCAGCCAATGAGCTTAGCAAATGTAATCAAAGATCAACAGAGGGAGTTTCACAATGCAAAATGACCTGTTGAATTTGACATGCCCAATTTGGTTCCCACCTGATATTTTGTTCCACCTGAGAACCAACTGCTTAGGATCCAAAAATTATTTACTTTTGCTTGAAATTGTTTAAATAAGCTCCTCAAATAGGAACACAGCTGATTCCATGTAAATGTGTGTGCGTGTGTGTGTGAGTATGTGTGTGTGTGTGTGTGTGTGTGTGTGTGTGTGTCACTATCACCTGACAGGCAGTGCTCGAGTGGTCTGCTCAGGAAGTTCAGGGGGGTTGACAAACATCAGTTTGAGCAGCAGCTCCAGGTAACCAACCTGGCGAGCCAGACGGGTGCTGATGACCCAGGCCCAGTTCCAGCTCTCCCTCTCACGCCGACTTCCAAAGTACACCAACACTGAAGACAGGAAACCATTATTACAATTATTTTGGGTGCTGTTTATTTGTTATCAGCTTTGAATAAACACATATATAACAATTTTCTATTAATCCACTTTGAACCCCCTTGATGGTCCTGAAAATTAGATACAAATTGTGCCAATATATAATTTAACCCTTTTCACAGAGGCTGCTCCCTAAGTTTTGCCTAAAACCCTAAGTTTTTATATCACTTTTGCATTTCTAGCATCATAATTGTCTCCTCACCGAAAAAGATGTAGAGCAGGGCGAGGAGGCTGAGGGAGACAGCAATTGCCAGCTTGGGATCAACAGAAAAACCCAAAATCACAGCCACAGAGCCGCACAGCAGCAAGGTGAGGAAAACCACCAGCCAAGAGAACTGGAACAATGGCTCTATCTGCTGGCCTGCAAAGGTCTTCATCTCATCTGCAGTGCAAGAGAGGAAAAAGAAGAAATAAAGGAGAAGTAAAACAAAAGAAAGAAATATAAAACTCTTAACAGATATTCCAATTGAGTATGAAGGGGAAATTACAACATAGCACATTATATTCACACACGCATTATAAAATCAAGTGTTTCAGAAAAGAAGAAAATGAAAAGAGGAACTATTCACAAACAAATTCCCACACTTGTTATGTTTCATCTTTGCACAAGAGTTTTTTAATGCTGGGGGTTTACACACCTTCCAGTTTCTTTAGAAGGAAAGACTTGCCGCTGCCCCACTGAGCGTACAGTCCAACACAAATAGGTGGCTGCATGGTGGGCTCGCTTAGGATGTCTGCTAGAGCACTGCTATAGAGGTCATAACCCAACATGTCTCCGTCTGACTCAGTGGGGGAGAGGTGCTCTGAGAAAAAGAGAGAGGGTAACACAAAGATTAAAAAAATAAACAGTGCAGAGGCAGCAGTTTTATCTTTTGCCAGTTTCTGTACAATAAAGTTAAGAGCTTGTTCTGTCAGAAAGTTCTTGCTGAATGAAATGGGTCGTACTGGCTCCAAATATCTGCGTGAGGATGCTTTTCTGGTGGGTGCAGTCAATGTTGTATGGCGTCTCTCCAGCTTTGTTGGGACGGTAGAGCAGGCGGCCATCTTTAGGGTTTCTCAGCAGCAGCTCAGCCAACTTACGGCTTCGCCCTCGGATGGCAATGTGGAGGGGCGTGTCTCCTTTCTGAGTGAGGAAGAAAAATTAATGTTCATATCACCAAACTAAATCCTGCTTGTTATGACATGATTCTTTTGTGCAGGTGTGTGTGGTGTTAAATGTGCTGGTGTGTACCTTGTCTATTGCAGACACCTTGGCACCTTTATCCAGCAGCAGTTCCACTATCTCAATATTTCTCATTTTCGTTGCTTTAATAAGTGGAGTCTCTCCCTCCTATGAAAAAAGAAGTATACATCAATATTCATTAATCACTCTTAAATTAACTTTGCACGAAAAAGTCTATAAACATTGAATATATGATTAGTCAACACTACACAAGTGAATTATGATATAACTGGTGTGACAGCAATTTTTTTCTTCTTGATGTGCTGTACCTTAGTGGAGCTCTCGGTGTCAGGGTTACACTGCAGGATGTCTCTCACCATGGTTGCGTTGCCTTTCTCCACTGCCCAGTAGAGGGCAGTCTTTCCATCCTGATGTGGAAAGGACAAGGCAAATACTAGCATGTTTATCTTTAAGAAAAGTAAACTGTCAGAAATGCAAAAAGGCATACAGACTTGTGTTCATTGCTAAGACTGAAGTATGTATTTTTATCGATCAAGTATATTTATAACACTAAGTATTGTGCATAAGGAACCTAAGTATGCCTGTTTATATAGCAATAACACTTGTGTATATTTGTGTAATTCAATCCACGGGCTAAAGTTCACTTAAACAAGAAACAACAGCACTAGAGAACACAAGAAGGCCTCCTGCCTGTCTTTAAACATCAATGAGGCAGTGAAGATAGTAAGAAAGGAGCTCCTACCTGGCCCCTGACATCGATATCTGCATATTTGTTCAGCAGAGCTCGAACTATCTCCACATGGCCTCCTCTCACTGCTCCAATCAGCATTGTCTCCCCACTCTGAAAGATATGGTGAAAAGGGGAGAGAAAGACAAGATTTGTTTTTCTTGAATGACTTTCCTACATCTTTAAAAAGAAGCTTTTAATGTTGCTGTAAAGTGGCCTTACCCTGTCTGGTATATTGACATAGGTGCCAGCATCCAACAGGTCCTGTACAATCTCAATGTGCCCCTCCTTGGCAGCAATGGCTAAGGCTGTGTTGCCATCTTTGTCGGTCATGTTGACATTTGGGTTCCTCTTTAGCAGCTCTTTAACAACCTCTGTATAGCCACCTTTCACTGCCACAATCAGAGCTGTCATTGAGTTCTGCAAAGACACAGAGAGAGGAAATTAATCAGAGATTTGAGGGTCCATCTAATCCCAACATTTCAAGATTACATATATTTCTCTCTACTTAACTCGGTGTGCAGATTTTTTTGCTAAAACATTCAGTAATTTACAGCTACAGATAAATTGTATTGATTAACTATATTTCTCATGTTATCGGTTTATTTTAGCAGCTCTGAGAGACACTACAAACTCAAAGACAATTTATTGTTGACAGATTGTTTAGCAAGCTCATTACCTCACATATTTTTCCAGGCACTAGTGTCTCTTAATTACATATAAATCAATTTCTCTGCAACATAAGCTGCTATAGTTCCATCCAATAATTGATGCTACACATCAAACTATCACAGCGTTCATTTTGTGTCAGCACAGATGCAACATGACTTGGAGGAGCACAGATGTGCTGTGTCATAGATGCAATCAATTATTTAATATTGCAGTGTGCCAACACGTATCTGGTGCTTGGGAGCATTAAATCTTGATTGTATGAAAAACTACACCGGTGAAAAGAGGCCGCTTTGTGTGTCATGGCACCCATGGTGAACCCAAAATAAAATTAGACTTGCTTAGCTGTTAAGCTACCTGTTCAAACTACCAAACCAAATATTAACACTGTTTAGAAATTATTATTCTATGTAAAATGATTGTGGGTAAATCATTGTAAAGTATGCATTAAAGTTTACAAGGTTGTGCAAAGTCAGACTTTTAGGATGTTCTTCATTCAGTGTAAATGAGTAATACAGATAAAGCATTCACAAGAAATCTAAAGTCTACTTACTGCTCCTTCTTGGTCCACGTCAGCTCCATTGGCTAGAAGGTGCATCACACTGTCATAGTGGCCCTTCCTGGCTGCCCAGATCAAAGGAGTGGTACCATACTGCCAAGAAAGAAGAAAGTATATGATATCGTCAACAACTTGTGGACAACTAAATAATTATTCAGAAAGGACAATAAATTAAGGCAGGATCATTTAGGTTTAAAAGACTTACTAAATCTCCTGGCGATTAAAAGGGAGTAAATGATGACATCTGTCAGTATGTAGTTACCTTGTCTGAGCAGTTGACCTTGGCTCCATGCTGCAGCAGGAGATGAACAATCTCAGCATGGCCTCGACCTGCCGCCCAGATAATGGGGTAGACGCTGTACTGTTGAGGCAGAGCACAGGGGCGAAGTCATGCTGACAGTAACTAATGGTCAGTGTCAAGCCTGTGGTCATGCTAAAGCATTATGTAATCTCGCATGACTGAAACAGCAATTGATGAGGAGGCATCGGACTGTGCAGGTGAAGAACAAGCTTGTGATTTTATTCACAGTTTGGGTATTCTGATTTAATCTGGCATTTACGGCTATGTTATATCATTGCACTTACATTGAGCAATTAAAAAAATCATGTTTAAACACTTTATTTCAAATTAACAGCCACATTTATGGACTTCTTTCTGAGCTTGGTTTCAGTTTATTTAATAGAGCAACATATTCAAACACTGTTATGGTGTTACAGAGTGTTTCCAGTCTCATTACCTGACCAGTGATGTTGGGGTTAGCACCTTTTTCCAGGAGCAGCTGAGCCACATCTGTACGGCCTTTATATGCTGCCCACATAAGAGCAGTCCAACCTCCCTGAGTAGGATACAAGCACATAACACAATTAAGTTAAAGTAAAAAATTATGAGGATAGAAACGAAGATCTGTTCATGACTACAAAAAAGCTTACTTACAGAATATATTGAAACATAATTATAGGTATTATTTCTTTATGGGAGAGGACAACATGAATATTAAATTCTTTACAGAATAGGTAAAATCTAAGCAGATTTGTGGTAGGAAAATGTGCTATTTACAGCTGGTGTGACACACTTTCCAGTGAGTGATCAGTATCACACAGTGTGGTTTATTATAATCCCACTGTGATGACTGGCTGTGATCTATCCTGTGCAGCTTAGACATGTCCCGCATGGCAATGAGTCATGTCCAAAAAGTCACAGAGGCAGAGGATTTGAAATCAGCTGTCAGTGTCTTGTCACACATGACAAAACTGAGCCAGGACATCAGTTGTACATTACAACTAATATCAAATATGCTTAGTCCCAAGTAATGAAAATCTCTATCTCATCTGAATGTGGATAGTAGTCTGCTCATGAATATACAGCATAGCTGCCAAAGCAAGCCTGCACATAACTGTCTGCCTCTAACAAGTCTAGATGCAAAGACCAAATCATATCACTGGCCCATGTAGAGACTACCAGAGCTCAGCAAATGGGATTAGATCTACAGAGGAGACATCGCACATAAAATAATTTCATTTTATGTCCATTTCAAGGCTGATGGATCATCCTGTTCAACCAGCACTGGAGTCATCACATTGTTCAGACACCAATAATGTACATATAATCAAGACATAACTTTGTTATGTTTGGACTGCATTAGGCTACATATCAAGAGTGATCTTAGAGTACAAGTTCTGAAGTCTTAGTTTACTGTTTAAAGTATATTTTCAAGTTTTACAAATTGTTTTATTGATTCATGTTGTTTAGCTTTTGTATATTTTTCCACAAAAGATAAATTGTGAAGTTAGTTTGGGGACCAAGAATATATTACTATCCCAATCTTTTCTTTTGATAACTTTCCAGGTATTGAAGCCATGTTTTAACAGTAAAAAGTATAGAAACAGACACAAAACCATCCAGTTAGCCACCAAGTTAGCCTTTTATTTTTTAGCTTGGCTTACTTAATACCGACAACACTGTACAGCCATCCTCTACAACTTGATAACATTATTATAGAGCTGCTGTGCTCAGGTGTTAGAGAGAGTTGTCTGCTTGTCAGAAGGTCGGTGTTTGGATCCCCAAATCTTCCCAGCTGAGTGTACATTTGTCCTCAGACAAGACACTGAACCCCATATCCCCCCTGACGGCTGCTCAATTTGTTTTTGAATGTGTGTATATGAGCTTGTGATGATTAGTTTGGCACTGTGTAAAGACAGCATCTGCCATTGGTATGGGAATGGATGAACGTGACTTGTGTTGTTAAGTGCTTTGAGAAATCATACGACAATAAAAATACTACATAAATGCATTTCATTTCCTATTATTACCTTTTAGCATGCAGTTTTGAATAATGGCATGTAACGATTATGTTTTTTGTTATATCAGAGAAAGTTTTAGCAGCAGATTAAAAAACCAAGAAAAACCTTTCAATAGCTCTCTTTATCCTTACCATGTCACGATGTTCCAGGTTTGCATTGTTCTCGAGCAGTTCCCTTACCACCTCAATGTGGCCCTCCTTAGCTGCCGAGATCAACGCCGTCCAGCAGTCCTGCACACACAGACAACCTGTTACCCTTGGAACCCCCATCAGAATCCAAATCCAGTTGGACAAACGTCTGCCCGAGCTCTACGTGGGACGCCTAGGTAACTTTCAAAGCACTGTACCTACCAGCTGGTCATACCAGGTGCTCATGGGAACACGGTGGCGCATGGACGTACAGAAGTGTCAGACAGTTACGTTTAAAAGACCAGAGTTATTGAAGTACCTAATGCTTCTCCTTTTTTCCTCTACGTTAGTGCGAGAGTGAGCACGTTTGAGTGTGCCATGTGTAATGGCAGGTTACATGTACGTGAGATGTTAATGAGAGGTGTACTGTGTGAGCATGCATGCTTACGCCTAAGTGGGAGGTTATATGCATGCGTGTGTGCGTGTGTGAGGGGTGGCTCCTGAAGGCACAGGGTGTTGGCCAGCAATTGGATCCTGTCATTTAGTTAGAAAAGCTATGGTAAAAGTGTGTAATAAGTTGTCATTATGGCTCATGATGGCTCATAATAGCTATAGACTAAGCCCAAGCATGGTGAGTTCAGCAAGATGGAACATCCATGGCCACTAGTTCAGCTATGTCTTTTTTGTACAGAGGATGGTGTGGTTAAAATGACCACATTGTTTTTCACCTGTGCCTGGACTCAAGTACGATCTAATAAAACAGCACGTGTACTTGTGCGTGAGGGGGTGTTCACATTAGAGACGCTGTATGTGTATATGTGAGGTGTGTGTGCATGCTTACAACATCATCCAAGTTAACATTGGCTCCTCTCCTAATGAGCTCCTGTGCTATCTCCAGACTGCCCTGCTCTGCTGCCACCATCAGGGGAGTCTGTCCATTCTGGAACAAGGAGGGAAGAAGGTAACAGAAACTGTGATACAGTTTTTGCACACAAGCCAAATAATTGTACTTTTTTTCTCTATAACCCAATGAACTCATTGGGAAATATGGCAGGAAATGAATACTGTTTGATGATTTAGCTCTAATCCCATACTGTAAAACAACCTGATAATAGATCATTTAATGCAATATGGCTTACACATAAAAGGGTTTTCTATTATTCAGGTTAAAGGAAAAAACAGGCGTAGATTTATATTTTTATTACTGTCAGCAAATCTTATACACTACCAAAACCAATCCTCTGATACTTTCTGAGAGCCTGCCAGTGACTCTCACCTCTGAACTCACTGAATGCAGACCTTAATCTTCAAAAATTAGTCATCATGATACTAAAAACAGCAAATAATTCATGCAACAGCTAAAAAATCAAGTTTTGAGCAAGTGTTATTGAAACAGGGAGTAAATAACGCATATGCTGGGGACTATTTATAGAGGTGGATGTGGTTCACAACCAAGTATGAACACTAGACAGTTTATGTGGAACTGACATAAACATAAATTACATTGTTTATAAAGTCTGAATAAAGAGCAGGTCATGCAGTACAGCTTCTTTATTTGTTTCATTATACTTTTGCACAAAAATAGAGGTCTGTGAAACAGAGGATGGAGTCATATCAAATTTTGGCTACACAGACAAGTAGGTACAGTTAGGGGAAGACTTGGCTTTCTAAGCACTTACAGCTTTCCATACACCCCTCTGAACTCCATTTGTTACTTTCAGTGTGCACTTAATTAGTGCAATTATTTTGTGCTATGAATACTTGGTGCCTGAAAAATATATTTACCCCCTATTAGAAGTTCATGTTCTATTCTTTTACATCATTAGATAAACAAGGGTTTATTGCAGACATTTTGATACTAATCAAGAGGAAAAAAAGATGTAAAATCAGATCTTTGATTTGAATAAAGACAATGTAACAAAAAACATCCAAAAGCAAAAACTTTATCAATATTATACATAGATAACTTTAATGAAAATATGAACCCCCAATAAGCCATACACAATATGAAGGTGTTTTTTTCTACATTACACATTCTTTTTCTACATTAGAGATTATATACTAACTTTTTCTAAAAAACATGTTACTTGATCTTGAGCCTCTAATGACTTCACATTCTGATTTACTACAGTAAAGCTGACTTACATCACTTCTGCTGTCCACATCTCTGAACTTGTCCAAATGTGCTTTGATGGCAGCCAGGTTCTCCTCCTCCACGTAGCTGAACAGACTCTGAACAGCTAGAGAGGTCATCTTCAGGGAGGTGGTGGTATCCATGACTGACTGCTAACCTCCTGTACACCTCTGTGAAGCGAAAGCAAAGCAGATTAGCATGCACAGAAGGCTAAAGATACTAATGGTATCTATGTGGCCTGCACAGCTAAATGTACAACACTACAAAGAGGGAAGTGCAGTCAGTAAATTGAAGCCAAGAAGAGGGTGTGGTGTGTCTTTGAAGTGATGCTCGGGCATAAACAAGTACTGCCCAGCTCAGCTCACACGCATAAACTCACCCATACAAACAGAAACAGAGGTTCCATCTTTTTGCCCAGTTACAAACATTGCAACATATAGCTCCACCCAAAACATTTTGACGGTGTGTTAAGCATAAACAACATTGAATGTGAAGATTTTCAAATTATTTTTATGTGCATGAAAACAGTGCAAAGATAATATGTTTATATGTTTTACCTTGTTAAATTAATTGATTTTTGAATTTGTTCTATGCATGGAGTATAATTCATATGCAGTTGTTCTCAATTTTAAATGAATAAAAGGAATTTTGAGGGGTATTTCCTAATTTCATTGTCTAACTTTCATTGTCTAAGTTTTGTTTTAAATCTCTTAATTCCAAAAGTTGTGTCACTGTTTAAATACTGGATTTGACCATATATAAAAGATCAAGTCCCAAAGAGTTCTGTATTAAATAAGTAAAAGACATAAGGTATAGACACTGCTAACTCTGGTTCTTTGATGTTAAACAGCATCAGAGCTGGCAACCTAGTCTAGCTAATCAGCCAGATATGGTGGTAGTTTTGTTAAGATGAATACAAAAGCCAGTAAAATTAAAGAGGAGAGATTAGTTTTGTCTCTTGTGTACTGTTTATTTACTGCAGCCGCAAGTTGAGTGATTTAAAAGTACTTTGGAAAAAAGAGAGCACTTACAATATACCTGAGCCTTTTGATCAGCTACTTCTTCACTCTGTTTGGCCACCTGTCTTATCCTCTCTTATGTTGCTTTTGTTTCTCTCTCTCTTTTAAAAAATCACACTTCATATGCTTTCGAGAAACATTCTAACTTAACATAAAGTTCCATTATCAGGCAATGTGCTGTTTATTAATGTGCATACTTGGCTAATACATGCTAATTTGATTGCAGATCATTTGCAGCCCTTACTGGCTGGATAAGAGGAGTAAAGATTCAGCAGTCATATGTTATGTTTGCATATGTATATATTTCTTTTAAAGTAAAGGCAGATTAACAGTGTAATTTGATTGTACAAGCATCAGTCTGCCTTCACCATCCTACCAAACACACATGAACACCCACTGCCATAAAAAGTTTCCTCAGCCTTTAGGACACAGTTATATGGGTCAAGGTAGACCAAAATGTTAAATTAAGTAACAGCAGGACAATGCATCGGCAAATGTTAATTACAAAAGAGCTAACAGGGGGTCTTGTTTCAACACAGTATAGTTCAGTCTTGCCTGCTCATGCAGAAAACATGAACTGAAATTTTTCTGCTCGGTATAATGAAGGCAGAACAATCACAATGTCCACTAACAAAAGTCTTCTAAGTCATCAGATACCAATGTAGACAAACAATAGTCTTAAAACTTTGGTCCATTAATATAATGATGCCTCGGGACAATTGGTGCACTCGACTGCATTCTCCAATTATATATGGTCATCTCCTTTTTACTTTCCACCACTGCCTTAAATTGGACTTTTCTGGTGCTTGTGTATACTTAACAAGAAAAGTGTTCCCAAGTACAAAGGGTGCACAAAACTTTACTGAAACCGCTTTACATTTATGGGAAAATGGCAGTAAGAGGCTGTTGTCTGCAGTTGTCTGCATCTACCCAATCAAGTGTGACAGACTACTTTTGGTAGATTATCTATAATTAGGCTCAACCGTTCTAAGGAATTATCTTAAATCGAGACATGGACTTGCATGTTCCTCTAACAGCTAAGTCATTTCAGCCATTTTTACCCTAGAATTTAAGAGTATTCACAATAACACTTCTGCGACTATTCAGCACTGACAAGATTGCTTCAAAGAATATATTTCAGTATGTGTGTCAAAGCTTCCCTGACACTATATGTATTATTTCACCAAACAAAAGAGGCAAAAGAAACCCCCTTATCACAATCCTTTTTAGCTGTAACAGGAATTCATTCAATCGATGACAAACTCATTAATGATTCATTAAGTTAAGCTCTTCCATCATGGTCGGACTGACTTCCTACCCACATTAACATAGAATTTATGAGCTGCGCTCGATTGCAAGTTGCCTGGCAATGAGTTTTGCATAAAGACTTGAAAACATGCTGCTCAATATTTCATCACAATCTGTTCAGCTCAGCTTCAAGTCAGTTCTTAAATGTCAGGTGACTGATAGGCTGTCAATGAGGCCAAATATATCAATTTCAGTTAAATTTTCATTGCCTGAGCAATTATTAACTACATATCCTTATTTTTTTCTATAGTCTGACACTGTGTCTTTAGTTAGAGATCCTCTATTGGCTGATCTCCAATTTCAGACAGTGTCACACATAAATAAAAAAAATCCTTTGTTTACAATGAAGCCTGTTGACACACCCTCCTCAGCTCCTTGTCTCTCAGTACAATGGGTGGACTATGTAACACCAAACAAGAACCAATCAGTTAGCATTTTGCTCGTTCTTTGCTGAGCAGTGTTCAGATGGGAACTCACGCACATCCTTCTAACAGAACACAGGCTAAGTAAAAAAAAACACATGTAGAAATGGTACAAGTCACTGAAACAAGTGATGAAAAGGAGTGATACATACTAAAAAATATTAAAATGCTAAATACGTGAACAGAGAAACCCCCTTACCTCAGTGTAGGTTGAAGTTTACATTTATTTGGCCATTCAGCACCTATCTTTGTCCTTTGCCCACTCGCTCACAGTATCAACAAGCACTGCCGGGCTCATGCTCAGCATCCCCCCTTCACTCAAGACTGAATATTAGATGAGGGGGCTGGCCTACGCCCATCTCTTCACAACACAATAGACACACGACCAGATTTTCATTCATTTCAATGCACTGGCTCTGCACCAACTAATACAGATAAAAGGGGAGAGACAGTTTTGATGTTGGGCTAATTTTTGCGATTGAAATGAGTAATGCAATAAAAGTAACATTTATTTTTAATGGAAGCTGTCACTGACAGATTATGGCTTTTGAACTTGAGTGTGTTTTATTGACTCAAATGCTCATCAAGCCAAAATGGTAATGCAATCCTTTACCACTGTAGGTTTTTTAATATCTATCATTATTGCTCAAAGCAATTTTCTTAACCTTTGGATGGACTGTAAAATGTTTTAAAAAAATCAACAAAATATCACAACATGTTAAATTAAAGGTCTTAATATTGACACAGTAATAATTTAATAGATCTGACAATAGGGTAGCAGCTAACAATTAATTTCATTATGGATAAATCTGTCAAGTATTAACCAACTATGGTGACAACAAATTGTTCTGTCTAACAAACCATATGAAACCAAAAATGGTATGGAAAAATATTTACATGTAGGAAGCTACAGTAAGTCTCCAATGATTTTTTTAAAGCTCCAAAAAATCACTTAAATCAATTCAGTTATTAAAACTGATGTCTATTAATCTTCTGTTTATTGACTACAGAGACGCTTACCATTGATAAGCACTTTTAATGTATATCTTAAGAATCCCAAGAATAACACAGGATTTTTTTTTATAAATGGAGATTAAAGTGGATAAAATGACCAAACAGGTAAAAGCTTTCGTTGCCCTTTTCCAAGCCTTCCCATAAAAACATCAATTAATAATAGGAATATTTATCATAATCCCAGATAATACTGCTGTTACACAAAATACCAACATTATTAATATAAATGTACACCCACATCTACTTTGGGGTCAGATATGGTCCAGTATTTATGTAAAAAACAAACCACTTGATATCAGCATGAAAATCCCCAAAAGCTGCTTGTCAGCTGTCCTGTTATCTGAACACACACAAACGTGAACTTGGGAGGCAACACTGGATACGATCTCTAAATTTAACCGGTCAGCTCTTCATGGCTGGTCATGTGGGTATGAAACTGCTGAGGGTTCAGTTCCCTGACACATACCGGGGACTGCTCCAAAAACTGACATATTTACTGAGCTGTCTGGTAAACTTTATGAGCAAAACCTGAAATAAACCAGTCTATGACCACGAGTAGAAGGTTTAACCAAATGGTCACATGAGAAAACCTGGTCGGAACATACTCCTTTGAGAGCAGCTGCTTGAGAGAAACCAAATAGAAGTCTTGGCAAAACAGCCAACCGGGAAAGTGTTTCATCAATGTGGTGATAAACATGGTATATTGTATGTTCTCTGCTTAAATCTGCAACATCAGACAAAAAAATTAATTGCGGGCAGGGCACATCTGCTGCTCTGAAGTAACTGCGTATTTTTGGGTTGTCAAAAAAGTCAACATCTGGATGACACACGCACACACAGAAGCTCACACACACACAGTAACACACATTAAATGTAAAGATAAATGTCAAGCTATTTTTTACTTTCTGGTGTCTAATGTAAGAGGTACTGAAAAGAATGTTATAAGTAGACCGACTTCCCGTATTATTAACGTCCCTGTCACCAGGAAACAGCAGAAAACACTCACAAGCGAAACTCCCAACGGCTAACACGTTAGCTAGCTTACAGCGGCTAACGATGGCTGTCTAACAGGTCCTTAAGTCATTTTTCACCTCTAAAAAGAAAAGAAAAAGTAAAGAGCACAACCTGAAGTCCTCTTACCTAGGCTGGGCTGTTCTGTACCAGCTTGTTATTTAATCCCAATCCGGGGAATATAGCCAAAGTACCTATTTTTTTTTCACGCCATATTGCTTCTTTCCGTCTATGTTTTTCACGTTAACCTGCAGCTGCTACACTAAAGTTAATAGCTCCGCCCCCTCCACTAACCATGGTTACAGTGTCTGAGCAGACGGGGTCAGGAACCCCTCCCCCATTTTTATCATGGTTTTGTCTCATGGAGGGACTCCATATGAAAAAAATCCCTGTTGATAAGTTTAATTTTCAAACGTTTTTACTATAAGGTCATAATAACTATTAATGTATTTTCACCAGTAATTATGATTATTAAGTGCATTCACTCAAATTTTTATTCCATGGACATAAAATTACCTAACCGAAGATATAAGGGTGTTTAATTAGAGTCAATTGTGCTCCAGCTCAAGCAGCTACAACACTCAAATGGTGTTTTCACATTAATTCAGTAGTTTTATTGATTAAATATTGAAATTTCAGAATAATCCATCACTTAGAGCAGCCATTTTTTCTGCATTATAATTGCTTTTTTTAATACCGTACTTCAAGTGCATTCATAATACAAGTGCAATTATAAATGCAGATCTCTTATTTATTATGGCTTATTTGCATTGTGGCATTGTTACTTTATATAAGGAGGATATTTAAAGGATCTAAACACTTTTGCTGTGGCTGATTTTTACACACTACTTCCTGTTATCTTACTGTGTGTATTAAACAGGAACCTTAAGACAACACATTACAGTACTGTATATGGTGATAACCAGGGGAGGGCTTATTTCAAGAGTTTCTATAGTGTGGGTGCTCATTCTTTAAGTAAGCCAGTAATCTGCCCACACACAGGCATTATATGTACC
The DNA here is from genome assembly GCA_029814665.1 of Acanthurus lineatus. Lineage (NCBI taxonomy): Eukaryota > Metazoa > Chordata > Actinopteri > Acanthuriformes > Acanthuridae > Acanthurus > Acanthurus lineatus. Next base: position 12,168,956 of record JAPZDV010000007.1, read on the forward strand.
TTGGTGGCTTAAATGTAGGTTGGATCAAGTGGTTTGGATAGATTTGCATAAATTTGACATTTTAAACAGTTGATTTGAAAATGTTTTTTTCAAACTTAGTAAACTAGGAAGGACAGGCTATTGTCACAGGTACATTCTTTTAGAAAAGTACATATTAAGTTCACAAAGCAAACTGTATGTGCAAAACATTTTTACCTACATATGACTTTTCAAAGTCGACACGTAGACTGGTTGTAGAATTTTAGTACAAGAGTTGCTCATAACATCTACAAAAGCTTTGGCCAGTTATAGTATTAGTTCTTAAACAGAAGCAGATAAAGGATATACAACCTTAATATGATCATTTGTTTGTGCTTTTCTCTCTGTGTGAAAATGGCCTTTTTTCACCTGAGTCAGTGATGAGTTACATGGCTGAATATGTGATGCTGAAAAAGTTGTATTTGCCGTACATTAACATTTTAGTGTCATCCAGATGGCACTGCAGGGTCTTCTTTATTTATATTTTTCTGCAAAATCTGCTATACTGAACCATTACAGCAGCTTGCAAAAATATAATAACCTCTAACTTTGTAATTGTCCCTTTTCACATTTATCATTTTAGCATGTTGAAGCAGAAAAAGCATAGGTGTAAATAACAAAATTAATTAAGTATGCATGAGGTTTAGGTGGGCCATAGTACATGCTGGCCCACAGAAATGACTCACAGGGACATTTCATGGAACTGAGCTTACATTAACAACATTTGTTCTACCTGCTGATATGTCAAAGCCTGCTGTGTGGCTGTAATTATGCACAGTTACACCAATTCAGGGACATTATTTGTAGAACATTTGCTGTGCTGCATCAGTATGACTTGGATCAAATGATAGAGTTTTAATACTAGTGTTACTTCCCAGCAATTTCAATTATTCGGCAAAGGAGGTAAGACATAAACACCACACGTCAATTTTAGTGTTTAAAAATAATTTCTCTTTATTTCGCCACATAAATCAGAGTTTTAATGTACTGTTATACAAATCTTTCAATAAATCTCATTCTGACACAAAAATAACCATTATGTTACACAGGCGCACACACACACATACTATATGGACACATGCACACGCAGGCACACAAACACACACACCCACACACACACACACAAAACAAAATGCGCCATCCTTGATTTGGCACTTTGGACATATGGAGCCGTTTGCATTGTTCTGCTGGTTTGGGTGGCCATGCAGTGCAATAATCGTTATGTTTGTAGAATGACATCCCTTTCCCTTAAGTGGGCCACACACGCCTAAACAGGGCCCAGGCTACAAATATAGTTCACATGAGATCACATCGACACGTACAGATCACATGAATACTTGTACACACACAGTTATGGCAGGAATATGCAGATGTTAGAAAATCTTAAGAAAGAAAGGAGGTCCACACTTTAAAGCTCACCTCTGCTGCTTTGTTATTTTACAGAACACAATTGCACCAAATCATCTGAAATTACAGACAACTCTTTAGATAAAAAGCAGCACATCTTCAAACTGTTTATGATATTGTGGGCTTGAACTCACCAGACTATTTTCTGCTTAAACAGATTTGTAAAAATGTGTCTTTTGACTGTTAAAACAACAAAGCGCCTTTAGTTTGAATCCTCTGACTCACAAATTTTCACATTTTCCTGACTAAATCCATAAATATGACTAGTAAGTGAAATAAATCACATGGTTGGCTGTTGGAATTGCTGTGTGTTGTAAGGAGTGAACTGAATCATTTGAAAGGCTTAAGGTGAGCATGGACCAGCATGGAAACCAGTGTCTTTTACACCCTTCATTAAATACACCCTGAAACATCCACTATTCTAACTTGAGTGCACACAATATGAAATAAGCCCATTCATGAAAATGGCTGGTCTCTTTCTTTGAGTTTTGTACAATATAATGATGTCACATACATAAATAAGTGTATCAGATTTCCTCAAAGACAAATGCAGATTCCACACTTACATCATTTGCAGCCCGAACACAACATGTGCTTTCATGCACTGTGCAAACTGGAAAACTTTTCTTATAAATTCATCTGGCTTTTCATAATTATGGCTATAAAACCCTCTGACGAATAAGTCTTCAGTGAATGTGCTAATCTGATTAGAATACATTTGTAGGATTTAACACAATTTTTTTAAATGTACCAGTGTTCAACAGTGATGTTAACAATCCACTGTTTTTCCCCAATTAAACACCTTTATTAGTTTCTCTTAAATCATTCTGGAGTCTTGTATTACAGAAACATGACATTTGCTCACAGAGGAAACCTGTTGTGTGAAAAAATATGAACACATAAAAAACTTTTTAAAGAAAACAAAAATCACAACCATGAACCCCAAGTCAGATATCCTTACTGAAAAAAAAACTATATCATGACAGGGTAACTAAATCCCTTTGAAACATGAAAGAACACACATCCAACGAATCAAGTTTGTCCAAAAAAATGCAGCAGATATGAAAATAAAATATAAAAACACATCCATTTAGTAACTCTTGAGTGCCTCTTTTATATTTTCCACTGCTGGAGGCGGACGAGATCTGAATTCCACATCAGGGACTCTGTGTCAGGCAACGTCAATACATCCCCGAAAAATAAAAAGCATCAAGAACGGACTTTAAATAGTGTTGTCACAAACATCTAAATACAAAACACGTACAATGTGAATTCTTCTCCAATAAAGATTTTCTTAAAAAGACATAGAAATCAAACAATGTTTTGAGGATCCTAAGGCCTGTTTGAAATTGGCAGCTGATGATAAAGGTTATGTTTCTTATACATAAACACATTTTTTTCCATTTCCAACTAACAGAGGCTTGTATCCAGAAAATGACAAAAACCCTCCACATACTGCACTCCTGCTCTGTTTGTATAACTACCACCCCAATGATGGGACTGCATTTGAGTTCATGCAGCGTGACATCCAACTATTAATTCACCAGACAAGTACATAGAGGGTTTAAGGCAGCTTGGAAGTCTTCATTTCCACTAATGTATTGTAAAGTAACCGCTATCACTCATTAGTTTACACCGTGGCCACTGTTACGTCCCGGTCTTGTATCCATGTCAGAAGTGTGATTGCTGTCATCCTTGCTACTTGGACGTTTTGACAGAACATTAACTTGGGTTTTCTGTCTGATAGGACTTTCAGAGCATCAGATATTTGGTTCTTCATCAGGTAAACAGACTCGCCACACCCCAGCTCTCAGTGGTTTCTAGTTCGTCTCAAGTGTTTCTGCTGCTGAAGGAACTGTGCGTTGTTCTCCTGAGCCTCATGTGGCTTTGTCCTTCTGGTTGCAGTTGTTGTCTGTGCTGTTGTGCTCTGTCTGGTTCTCCTGTGTGCTGTCCTTCTGCTGGTTGTCCTGCTGCTCTTTGGCCAGCTGGCGTCTTGATTTGACAGGTAGGACCAGTATCACCAGGAGACAGAGGAGGTGCAAACAGAAGTACCAGGACCTGCAGAGACATCCCAAAGTGAGTTATCTCGACACAATTTTTTCTTACTAACAGCTTTAAAATAAAAATAGACAATACTCAGTTGATTAACTGCTTTGGTCCAGACTGAAATATCTCAAAAAGAAAAGCAAAAAAGGCCGCAGGAAATTGCTTGAATTATCTTGAATGCTAACTTTGCTAATAAAGGAAGAAGACAGGACAGCCTTCTGTGTCAAATGAACCTAAATATAGAAAAGAATCTACCTTATCATACTATACACGCTTTTTATGCTATTGACCTCAGATCTTAATTTTTTTAGCTCTGCCTCCTCCTTCTCCAATATCCCCACTGCTTTAATGAGTCTGCTTTATATTGGCTGTTTAGCAGTAACGTGCTGGTTTAACGGCTGCTCTCATCTGAATGACAATGACCGTTGTTGGGCCTTTATTTCACGTCAGTGGCCGAGCAATGTTAAGGCAGCTCATTTTATTTCCTCCTCATCAATCCTCTCCATGCCTTGCTCATTAAGCTGTCTCATTAACTGTTACAGCCTGACAAGAGGGAACCAGGCTAATGAAAATGTGTTAGTAAGTTCATTCACATGCTCAGCAGAACATTCATTTTACAACAGCAGTGTACCAAACTCACTCTACTAATTACTTAACAGAAAAACAGAAACTACAGTATTATGTCCTGAATACTGATGTTTTGTTTGATCAAACACGTAATGTAAACAGTGCTGTTTAAAGTGGTATTGTTACACAAATCAGTCAAACATACATACCTGTAGAATTTAAGTGAGGGCCCCACAGCCAGCAGGACAAATGGCACCACTGTGTAGCTTATAGCAATCTGAGTCGATGCCCACGTGACAACATCATAGATGCGCTTGTGTGAGTCAGAAACCAGGAAGTATGGTCTGATGTTGTGCCTTACCTGAAAGAGAAGAAGTAGTTCTAGAAGTAATTTCAAAGTAAATGAATCTGTTAACTTTAAATTACATCCCACTCATTCTAATGTACAGTGAATCAGACATGAATTGAACCAATTGACCTATTTTCTGATATACTGCGCTGCAGCGGGCGCTACTCCTTAGTTCTGCCTATCTGCTCATCCTTCTTCTTTTTTCCATCTTAAGGCTATTCAGAGAAATCTATCTCTGGAAATGTCCATGTGGCTGCGGCCAGTAGCTCTACGACGTAACTGGGTCAATGGTCTCCTTGTTCTCTTTTAAAGAACAACAAAGTCCCTGCAGAAACTTACCTGCACAACCAATTTACTGTGCTTGCATTTCAGTTAATCAACCCTTCCTGAGTAGATTATCCACAATTACAGTTGGAGTTATTTTGCCTGTGCCATCACACTACTGTCTCCACATAAATATCCTCTTGTCTCCTTTAACAAGACAAGACTGAGGAGGCCTGGATCAGCAGAGATTTGTGGTAATGGCCTCACTCTGAAACATGAGGTTAAAATGGTATACTACTTTATCATTATCCCCTTTCTCTCCATCAAGGGATTCTGTTGTGTGGTTGTGGGTGTGCTAAGTAGTGGTGAATCTTTAAGAGCTTTTGGACTTATGCAGAATGATGAAAAAAAAACAAAACATCTAATTTTCTGGCAAAATACCCTTTAGATTGTAGAATGTAACCTCTATGATATGATCCCAGGCTGCAGTAGCATAATGGACCACTGTGGAATTTCATTTTGATCTATTAGGCTCAATCTGGTGGTAAAAAAAAACCTACTAAAATGGCTGATGAATAGACAGAAAGAGTGCGTGTACTCACTGCACGTGCAGCCATCGTCATTACAATACCCGTGCAGAAAGTCAGGTAGTAGCCAGGGTACACCCCATGCCATATGGCTGACAGTAGGAAGGTGGCAGCAGTGGGGTTGATGGGACAACGCTCGTAGCACACCCTGCAAAGAAGACCAATGTGTCACACATCCAGTGTTTATTCAAAACACTTCAGATAGGAACAAATGAAAGGTTTCAATTCAGGCTTACACTCTTTGAAAAAAAAAAAAGCTCCGACAAATAGTTGTTATATTTTAATAAAATTATAGACAATAACATATATCATGACTAATTTTTTTTTAATAATAATAACAGAATTACTTGTGATTTGTGTTTGATTTTTGATGAAGTTTTTGACAGTAGTTTTAATCTCAACTATAGTTCTTGGCAAAAATCACTATCTGAATGCTAAACTTGAAATATGCATCACTTATTTATGTGCATATTTACATACTTCAGCAACCCTCTTCTGCCAGGACTTTCTCACAAAAACTAAGCAAAGTACAAAAACCATCTTGAATGTTTTTACCTTTTGAGCCAAAGAGCTGTCTGGATATTCCAGTTGTCTAGGAAACTCTTGAAACTGGTGGCAAACTGAAATTGGACCCCAAAACAATATAGTTTAAGGCTTTAGCTGAAAAAAGCCTTTTGTGAATATAATAATTATAATTAAAAGAGTCTAACCTCAATATCCAGAATTCTGAGATTTGATATCAGGTCCCACCGTGGGGAACCATCTTTGTTGTATCCATTGAAGCCAAACCCAGCAGCGTTGTTGATGGCATCAGCTGCAGGAGAAAGGTATGAGCATTTCTGAGTATTTGAATAGTAGCAGTAGGGGATGACAAACTCCTTCCTCTTAGAATACATTAGTATGTGAAGCCATGACAGAAACAGACGGAAATAGAGCATCATATGTATTTGTCATTAGCAAGAAGAAAGAGCTGCAGTTTTCAAGTGAGCACTAGATGGCACTATAGGGTCTGAAATGCTGCTACATAGGAGTAAGACCCCTTTTTTTTAGGCTGTATCTCATCTGCCTTATAAATAACCAGATTCTCCAACCCAAAACAGTTCAGTGAGTTCATATTTCTTCATATCCACTTGGTGAGGCAATTAGACTCTTTAAGAGTATGGAGAACCATCTTAATTTAAATTCTTAATCGCCAAAAAAACTATTTGTATAGTAAGCGATACATAAAGGTGAAGTTATGGTCATCACTAACTCACCGAGTGTCCAGACAAAATAGTACTTCGGTCTCAAAGCCAGCATGGCCAGGTAAAGGTAGATGACCTGCAGGTAGAAGGGTGTAGAGCTGACAAAGTCATCGTCTATGGAGTGTTCCACTGGGAGCAGCTTGCACAGCGACAGATAGATGGCCAGAGAAATGGCACATGTGCACAGCTTGGAGATGACGTCATTCTGGGTGGAGGAAGAAGAAGAGAGTCAGATACAGATAGGCATCCTATTATACTAGATGATATTCAAAGACAGCAATAGTCACATTAACCAGTGTGATAAAAACTTCAGGTTAACATAAGTCCTTGAGAGTTCTTTCATGTTTTATATTCAGCAACATCTGTGTTTCACGCTGTTTCTTACTCTTCTGAGACAAAACACACACTCAAACCTTGGCTTACAATAAAATTATTAATGTATTATGAATAAGAAAATACAAATAACCTTGAGGTTCAGACATCTGCGTCATTAAATTCTCAATAATGTCTTGGTTTCTGTTTCGCTAAAGGGAACCAAATGAATTATACTTGTTATTCACCCCTTTAACAGGCTCTAGGACTATTTAAAAGAGAATAGCATTAAGTATAGTCTATTTCACAACAGCTTTTGTAGACTTCACATGATGTACACACTTCTGATCATGAGGTTAAAACTGTTTTGTACCTTGGATGAAGGTTCACTCTGCTTGTACTTTCCATTCTCCTTGCCGTTGGCGTTCTCCTGGTGGCGTGGCTGGTAGCCTGTGCCTTCAATGAAGCCAATGTAGTCGTTGTAAGAGCAGGTGGGGCCTGCCAAGATTCCCATGAAGTTACAGTTGTAGCTCATGTACTCAAGCAAGCTGGGCATCCGCCTTCAGGGCCATGGGGAAGAGTTGAGACCACATTTATTAGGAATAACAGGAGGAAACTGTAGTTCTAAGTTCTATTATAATACAGTAGGGATGGTCTATTTTATAGAACTGTCCAGAAAAGACAGGAGGGCTGGAGTGTTTGACAAAGATTTAGGGGTCTCTTGCACTACCTTGCTAAATTTAATCTACCAGGTGTGGAAACCATCTGAGTAAGTAAGTAGAATCTCATTTAAATCTTCCTTTTTTTCACGATCTCTGCACTTCCATTTCTACAAGCCATAAGACTGTTAGGGACAGGATTCTGCAGCCATAATGCAGGACAGATGGGGGAGAGCACTCTTACAATACAGGTCACATGAGCATAGTGGAAGTGTGGTTTCCTGGATACAAAGTGCCTAACAAGTGCTCAACAACACTAGGAGAGCCTGAGAGGGGGGCAATTTGATGATTTTCTATGCAGATAACAATTATGCCTTTAATCAAATAAAGTGCATTTCTTTCAGACTGAGCTCATTAACTCTCATTTAAGACCACGTTGGCTTTGTAATTGAGCTTGATTGAACGAACCCATTCATCTGAAGCAGTAAAAACATACCTGAGTCACATACCTGATAGCTAGGTATTGCTGACTGGGAGTCAGCTGCCCCTCTCGCTTGGTCATACCTACAAACAGATGCAAAGAGATACCAAAAAATACATTTAACTGTTTGTTTATCTCTGGAAATCATACCCACAAGAATTTAACATAAGTTGTTCTGGTCTTACTGATAAATCTACTAAGGGGACAAATTACATCTTAGACATACTGACAGCTGTTAACTGGAGAAGGTTAGTACAGATCCGCTCTGTTCTTTGGGTAAATTGTCTGTGTAAACCTGTTTTTAATCAGCTCTGCTCTTTGTATGTGACCTCTGAGTTCGCAGCTCATTAGACTGAACACTCATGGCCAGCTTTGACATCACGGGGCACATATAAGGTTGGGTATACGGCTCATCATGCTAGGCCATGTGAAATTCTTCTGCTACTCAATTAAACATCAACCCAATCGGTGAATAAAAAGATGAACTATTAAGCACCCTCTCTGCGCCCTTAAAAATCTGGTGTTTTAGCAGCTGGGATAAGTATTAAATTGAAAAAAAGGTGGCAAAATACTGTGAAATATATGTGTGTCTATGTATAAACAGCAGGCAGGTATCAGGGTGTGGCCGTTCTCTGAGGATGGGGATTACAGTTTATTTTCTTATATGTTATAATGAGAATCAGTGACCTGAACAAAATTTAAAACATTACCCCACACTGCACACACATGCGTTCATGTGTCCGCCAACACACACACACACACGCACCAATAGGCAAATTATAAGACTGTTGATTGTGTTCAGTCTAGAATATCCTGAGGGGACTTAAGACTCAAAGTGGGATGCATAAAGCCTTGAGCGACTCTCATCATCCTCTCAATCTCTAAGCTGCACTCTCACACTCGATCACACTTTATTTTAACCTTGGTGTCAAGTCTCCAGCGCTATTTATTGCTCATTAACGCGTGTGCTTTTTTCAGTTGCAGAAGGAAACTCTTCATTTGTTTCAAGGCGCTGGCTCATTAGCATGGCACAGGCCTTTTCATCTATATCCAGTTGCTTGGTCATGATGATATATAATTAAAGCATTAGTATCCAGTGTTTAACCATACATTAGCTTGCATTTAAGTCAGTTATTAAACAGTGAGAGAGGGAAAGGCTGCATACTTGGTCGTTGCCCCATTACATAACTGTGTTTATGCTCTCTTTCTGGTTCACTAGTCTACTGTCAGAACTGACAACTGGCTCGGAAACATGGCCACGTGATCTGTTCTTTAACTCCACAGAGAGTTGAACCATTCTCACTAGTGTCACGTCTGCCACTTGCTTTAGAACACAACATGCTTTAGAAACACTTTGATGCTTGTCTTACCATCATGTATTTCAAATGCCAAGCTCGTAATCTTCTGTGTTATAACCATCATGGGGCTGATAAAGAGCATCAAACAAGAAAAAGGGCAAGAACAAGTTAATAATGGGAATTTCAAAACACAGTGTTTTGCTTGACAAGGTGACAAGTTTTAATATGTATTTCTATCACATTCTTAACCTTTATTTCAAATGATTGCTTTTTGTTTTTGATATTTTAGGTTGGAAGAAGTTGCCACATTAAACTGCTAGTCCCTGTTTTTGCACTTCACATGGTCATACATGCCAACTCATTCAGTAATAATAGTAACAGCTTTAAGTACAGTAATTCCTCCACAATGGGAAGTTTCCTCCAGCCTACTTGTAGATTGTTTTTGAACTTCCTGTAGCTATTCTTTCAATTCTTCTTCTCAGTTCTTTAGGCCAAAAGTGTTCCTTTGCCATTAAGCCTTCTTCCTCTTGACTTCTCTATCACACTGCAATCTTCTCTCATGTGCTCCAGCTTGCATATTTGACTTTCCGCTGATGTTTGCTTCAGAAATACCAGTTCCTGACTACATTTTAATTATTAAAACTGCCGGTGACAGCATCAGTAAAACCACAGAGTCAAAAACAAGGAACAGGCCAGAAATTTACTGGTCTTTTAAATACAACTGTTTCAAAGTATTGATGAAATATGAAGACTACTTGATCATGTAGAACAGGGCACGTTTGGCTCTAAGGACCAAACAGAATTCGATATTTTCAGGAAAAACATAGGGACAGGAGATGAGGTAGCTGAAATCTTTACTCTTGCAGAGGCAGTATGGGTTTGCATTTGGTTGCTTAGTAACTAGCCACCCCCACCCTGCTGGGAGTGCAGGCTGTCTGCTTGAATTGTCAGACAGTCTGGAGGAGTGGGAACCAACCACAAGGAACTACAGTCGCTATCGACCTCCTCCCGCCGACACAGTGATGTGACACGCTCTTGTTTCTGTTTTAGCACAAACTGGTTGAGTCATTTCCAATGTTACTGGCAACTTCTCTTTTTAGCATAATTTGTGCTCTATTTAGCATCTTAAGCTTGGATCGATGTAGGTCTTCATTTTTTAATTTAGTCGGAAAAAGATGTGTGAGTGTAGCTTACCCAGTAAAATCTGCAGAGTACATGCCGTAGTCAAACACATAGACTCGCGTGATCTGACACATTATCAGATAGCCAAGCGTCACAATGAAGCAGTACCTGCAAAGCGAGAGGAAGAAGGGCAATGAGGAGAAATCAGTTATTACACTTTGTATGTGGGTCAAAAAAAAAATACAGAAATTTTGCAATCAAAGCAAAAAAAAAAAAAACACCTTTCAAATCTAAGTGCATATGGTATAATATCTAATTGGATGGCTAGTGGTGTGCAGGGCAACATCTTCACAGTGAGAAGTGGCTTGTAATCATTATGCAGCACAGCAAAGGAACAAACTGCCTGAAGGTGTTAGGAAAGCACCAACCATTGCAGTTTTTAAAGTAAGACTAAAAACCTTATTCTCCTCAAGAGCTTTTAATCAAATGCTTATAAAACTGAAGGTCTTGTAATCATTGTATTAGTTTTACTTTTTATTTCTTTATATGTGTATATTTTATATTTTCAATCCTATACTTTAATTTTGTCCTTACATTTTATTTTCTTCTTTTCATTATTTCAATGTTTTTTGTTTCATTTTTGCATTTTGTTGTTTGAACTTTATTAAATGGCCCCTTGATCTACCTCTGTGTTTGAAGTGTGGTTTACACTTTATATGAAGTGTACATAGAATCACCATTAACCAGCTCCTCATTAGCATGCACATCAGTCACATAGTGGCACTTTAATAATTATTTAAAAAGTGCTTATTAATGTTCTATTCTGCACAACAATATTTTATAAACTAATGAGCTAATAACTGGAGTTATCTATTAATAACAGCCTAATAACTGCTTATTGATGCTGAGTTAGGAAGTTGTTTACAATCTGAACAACCTAACACTGACCCCTTCATTACTTTAACCCCCAGCATAAGGCTTTAATTATTACTTCATAAACACTAATGACAAGCTTCTGAATTGCTTCCGAACTCAATCCACACAGCGATACGGACCTTTTTAAACAGGGCATCTCATTGCACTTTTGACCTCAGAGTTCTGAGAAAAATATTACAAAAACAGCGGCCTTAAAAACCGGGCAGAGCTGTGGAAAGAGGTGGGGTTTCAAACATTGAACAAAAGGGCCAAAGAGGCTCCCCTAATGTGTCACAGTAAGTGGTTCAAGACAACACAACCTTTCAACAGAAGAACCAGCGACAGAGCACCACTAACGCCTGTTGTGCAAAAAGCTGTTGCAGAGTCAGCCCGAGTCAAAAGCGTGCTAGCTAGAAGTCCTCTGCTGCCAACAATAGGAGGATTGTGCTGCTCTGAGAAGGAGTACAAAACTCCAGCTAAGGCGAGCCTGCGCTGCCAAAAAGACACAACAGGACCTCTTGATTCTGAGAGCATACTGTATCTGCGTTCCAAGAAGCAGCCAAGACATCACCTGATCCCTACTGCCAAGCATGTAGCACACAAAATACAACAACCCACTCAACACAGCTGCAAAATGAAATGTTTGGGACCTTTCTAGATCATCCTCAGTCTCCAAAAGCTCAGACAAATTTTATACCCTACTATTAATCACAAATCCTAGAGAACAAAGAGAGAAAACATTACAATACAATCCTGTTAGTATTCTAAGATCTCAATGTTTATAATCAGCCCACACTTGGCACATTTTTCAGTGTACACACTTTTATTTAGAGTCTAAGGAGACCACATAGCTCCTTATTAAGGCCTTAATATTTCCAGACCTCATATATGACCAGACCTGAATATGTTCAATGGACACATTAACTCTTACTAGTTAAAAAGTGTGTATTGTGTTAAATAATTTATTTTTGGAACAATGCTGGATTTTACAGCTTCCTTCTTTTTAAAAGACTTTTTTTAGCTGTTATTTGACAGTCAGAGACAAAACAGGAAGTGTGGGTAGAGAGGAAGGAGATGACACTCGACCAAAGTTCATGGATGAAATGAGGAAACCTTACAGTTTTTGATGCTGACTCCTTAAGTTGGAATTTACCTTACATAGTTCACTGCTGCCCATAGCACTTCTTAAGATGTGAAATAACACCAGTTTCAGAAATAATAGAAGACAGAAACTTTTGAACAGCCCAAGAGCTTTGTCTCAGTTTTCATTATTAGAAAAATATGAGCCTGGAGCTATGGGTGTTTTCATTTAAAAGAGAATTACAGTTACATAAGTGCACAGTCTGAGCTTAAGTGACCTCAGTGGGAATCAAAGCCAAACGGTTCAACTCACATGTTCAACCAACGAACTCAGAGGGATTCTCAGACCCCCGCTTTGCTTTGTTTAACCTGTTCAGATTAACTGCCTCAGATGTTCTGGTTCACTGACGTGATTGGATTCTAAAGAACATCCCCAAAACATGCCACTGTTTAAAGTTTCAATTTCAGGTAATTGGATTTATAATGGGACATAAAAAGAAGAATTAAACTAGACTTACAAGCAGGTGCCCTATGGTTCAAGCATCTGTTGCATCATAGAAATGAAAGTGCACAACCCTTGGGACCACCAAGATGGTAAGGCCGTCACTGCTAGGATTCGTTCCAATGCTGGAATCTAATGGCCGAAACTTGTTTCATTAAACCTTTTAACGCTTCATTCAGTAATGTCTTACCATTTTGCTACCCTTTGCAATACACTTAAAACAAATGGGATGAAATTAAAAATGAAAAGGTCTGAAAAAAATTCATTTTTATTTGCATTAAAAGCAACAGAAACAATACCGCCAGCAGATATTTTGGCAATTCAAGAAAGGTTCAGGTTTTTCTGTTGTCTCAGCAAACATTTTCAATCCTTAGCAACAACCCTATTTCATCAAGATCAGCTCTCTCCACTGGCAACACACAGTTGCAGTTATCAGTGAGGAAATGAGCTACAGCATGTGCTGCAGCAGGTATATTTGAAGTAGGCCCACCAGGAATCCTGTCTTTATCCTCATCTGATTTGTGTCTGAGTAATTCACAGCTCAGAAGGGGGTGTGTTTCATTTCCACTGGAGGCATTTCAGATTGGAGCCTGGGACTAAAGTAGGCAGGCCTCCCACTGTGGGACAGCGGTAGACGGGTCACCATGTAGACAAGGAGCCACGTAGCAGCTGCAGGTATGGATACACAACTGTGCGTGTGTGTGAAAAACAGGCTATAAATAAATATCCGAACACTCTAAGACCCGTCTCCAAGGTTGTGTACACATAGTAAAAAGCCTAGAGGCACACTTCATGCTTACACAGATCCAGAGGAAATTTCCATCTGTTCAGCATGCAACTTAGTAGCAGCAATGTGCACACTTATCACTGTCAGGTTCACAGTCATGCTTTCATACCAAAACTAATATGAATTCCAATTAAATTTGCATGCTTATGTCACAGAGAGAATACAGTTTCTCAAATGCATCCTTAACTCGGGCCCTCCTGAGGATAAGTTGGCTGTAATTGGAGCTGGAAATGTCAACAGGGTAGGAGAGTGAAAGAGTGGGTGCCATCCTAGAGAGCTAAGGTTCAGTGCCTCTGTGCTGGGAAGAGCCTGCTCTACTTTAGTGCACTTAAGCTGGTAGGCTGGGAGCAGGACTGAGATTCTTGACAAATAGGCACATGGAAAAGCCTCAACCCATCACCCTTCCACATCCTCCATGTCAAAACGTGTCCGAGAGCCAGTCAGCACTGCTTGCTTTAATTGTGGTTTCCAAATTGTGAGTAAGAGCCCAGCGAAGAGGTCACAAGGTGGATCTGAGAGGTCACAAGGGGATTAAACAAACAAATGAACAAAGAAAAAAACTATTTCTGCAACACATAATTGTGTTTGTTTTTTAGACTTTCCTCTAATTTCTGCCTCATTTCTCAAGGATTTCTGTCTAATTTTCATCTTCAGTGGATCTCAAAGATCAAACAAAGAAAGGAAAAAACAAACTCTTTCATTAAACTAGTTAAAAAACAAGTAGATGAGTCATGCAAGGAGTGGTTTAATAGATGCTTGATGGCAACCCTTGTCTAATCTTTCAACTGTCTGAGTTATTCTAACTTTGTTATGGTTTTTCTTTAGCGCCACTATTGATTAAAGTGGGCACTGGCGTAACTGTCACAGTCTTTCCCAGTGGTTACATCATATCAAAAGATTTTATGGTTCCTTATCTTCTCTTCTTGCTATTAACCAGTAGGCAGTGCTGTGTTCACACAGGCTGGATGATAAGCATCTGGAACGTTCCCTGTCTGCTCACCATGCTTAACAGGTGAACTGTCAGAGAGGGTGGAAGCTGGGGGGAGTGGCAGAGGGGACGGCTGAGAGATCCAGAGCTGCGCTACAGTGAACTGTATGAAATATGACTCCTGACTACTGAACAAAGTAGTCGGTTTAGAGCCACACCAAGCCAAGGTTTACACTCCCAGACACTCCCAGAGTCCTGAAAAAGAGATTTTTAGCAACTCCATAAAGCTGTCACACTTTGCCCCCAAAGGCTTGGTATCTGAGTGGCAGAACAACAAATAGGGAACACAAGTCCTGCCTTAGAGAACTGATCTTTTGGAGTGGTGTACTGCTCAGAGTGTTTCCAAAGTGTGTCAAAGCCTAACAATGGCCACTGCAGCATGAAAATCCCATAGCAGAAGGTGTTTGTAAAGGTAGAGGTGCATACAGTCAGCACTATACTGTTTCATTGTTATCTACTTAGCAGTGTTATTGTTAGCAAGGGTTACAGCATGTTATATGATACTGAAAAAACATAATGAGGAGAAATGGCTGACTGGGGGATTGAGAATAAAGATTACACACCACTAGGGAAAAGATAGATAAAATGCAACAAATATTGAAGAGTAGCATGGAGAGAATTGAACAAGTTACTGGTCAGGATTAGTTTGGAAAGTAAAGGATGTAAGGAAAAAGAGCTGAGTTAATTGGAAAGGAAATATTCCTCAGAAGTTGAGGGAAATGAGGTGAGTTATGTTAGGACCAGGGCTGAATGATACAGACTAAAAATGATATCTTAGTATTTTCAGGCTACAATATTGTTGTGATGATTATTTGTGCTTTTAAAGAATATTAATGAGATTACATTACACAACCCAAGCAAATACCTGTACATTTTTCAAAACAATCAACAGCAGTGACAATAGGGGACTTAACAAAGTAGACAAATTGGTGTACATACAATTAAACATATGCATTGACATATCTGAAGGTTATAGTTTATAGAGCAAGTTAGGAAGATTTGCAAAAAGTTAAGTGCTTCAAGTTGCATCTCAACCTGTTGTTATCATAATACTTCATTTGTTGTACTGAAACCAGGCAAGGTTCAACACCCTCTGCAAACAGCACAAGCATGTCAGTGCGTCCTGCCTCTTTGGCTCTCATCCAAAGGTGAACTTAATCTCTGTATGGGTTGTTTGGTGTATTGCTTTCATAGTTCAGCTTTGGTAACAGCCACAGTTTTCAGTTTCATATAAGCTACAGCAAGAGGTAGTGGACACTGCTTATCTATCCACTTACAGGCCTGGAATCAAGTCATTTTTAAGGTAGGGCCACTTTGGCTTTTGATAAAAAAAGAAATATTTTGGGGCACCGCAGTCAAAAAGTAGGGCAGCAAGGCTAAAACCAAACACTAAGTGATAAGTACATTGTACAAAACCAAAAAACTATACAATAAACTACTAAGAGCCAGTGCACTGAAAAACAGATCTGAGTTCATTAATCTCCACAGAAGTGATTCCATGCACCAGCCTTTTAGCTGTGGTTTAATTCTCCCTCTGCAAATACATGAGGGGCAAGATGCTGGCTTAAATGCACATTAATGTTGTCTGTAGAGGGTAAACTTCCAGGAATAATGTAACACAAATTTCGATGTAAAACACTGCTACATGTTGACATGCCATACAGTGTGGATAAACATGTCCTCTGTTTTGGTTCAGTGTCTCTCGGTTCTGAATCTTCTCTTTCTGAGGTCAGTCGTTATAGTGATTAATGTTTTGTTAGCATCTTTTTAAAACTCTCCCCAGCGGGCAACATCTACTGTTTACACCTGCACTCATAACCTTGAATTCTGGTAAAAATAACATCAAAGTCAATGTGCTTGTATGTGTGTGTGTGTGTGTGTGTGTGTGTGTGTGTGTGTGTGTGTGTGTGTGTGTGTGTGTGGTGTTGCTGATGAGCCATGGTCACAGATGGAAGCCTGGGGGCAGAATCATCATCGTCATCGTGACCAGGAACTGTTTTCCATAAATTACCTGATTTGTCTCGCCACAGTTTCGTAATATACCAAAAATATTTTTAAACTTCTCATAATGTCTTAAAAAGATCTCAAACATTGTGCTTTAAACCATCACTTCAATAATTTTATCCATGTCTTCACAATTTGTATTTATAAAACAAATGTGTTTGTAATTAAACTGTTTACAAGAGCACAAAACTGTTTACAAGATTCAAAAGTCCTTCATAAATCTAATCATTTTACTTTAATATTTAACATTTTTTTTCAGAAGGACACACTCTGGGCCCCCTAAAGAGTTTTTTATCCACCCTTTACAAATCCTGAGGGAAGTAAAACTCTGATGGCTCAAAAAAGCAGTCAAACAAAGCAAGACGCAAGCAAGAGATTGTTTTACAGTTGAATTGAAATTAAGCATTTACATGATATAATATCCGATCTGTAATATCTCACACAGTTTTGGTTTACTGGCTTTCACTAATGTTTCTTTCATGCTTTCACTTGCCCTTTGAGGTTTAGACACAAGACTAATGTGGCATTTTAAAATTCTGTGGGTTTCTGACACTTCCAGGAACCATTAGGAAAGAAAACCATTTTTGTTGGTAAATCTGCATCAAATCTGCATTTCATTTGTGCTCCTCTTGCACTTACTTGTGCATGTGCTCCAAGCCAGTGAAGACCATCATGCTGTATGACAAACCACTCTGCACCAGGAAATGGAGGGAATACCTGTGGGGACACAGATGCCATGAATGATTTTGACAAGAAGTTTTTTTCTTGGCATGGTTTCTTAGTTTGATATTTGCAGGAAAAAACTTTTTATGACACACAAGCATCTTCCTGTTAGATTACAGTAGATTTTGTTCCCTCTCAGTATTACCATCAATGTCTTCCTTTGTCATTTCATACTGTCATTAGGAAGAGGAAATAACAGCGTTACCAAACCACAGTCACACCATCAGCCATGTGAGGCCGGACCTTTTAAACCAGCAATGTGTCATCACCGGTCACAGGGCAGAATCATGATGTTCGCTGTCACACTATGTTGTTGTTGCTGTTTCATATTTCTCCTTTTTGAAAGAAACCTCAAACTTCACCATTACAGTGGATTGGGCATGAATGTGTTTCTATCTTGATCAAACTCTAACTTGTATTTGCATCTCTTTTCCCGTGACACACACACACACACAAACATGCAGCAGGAGCATCTACCAGATGGGTCTTTGAAAAGCACAGTGTGTGATGCTGCTGACGTCAAGCCCTCCAGGAGGGGAGAGATGCCACAATGTGTTAGTAGTGAGTCAAGAAAGGAGGACAAGAGCATCAGGGGTTGGCAGGGAACAAGAGGACACAAACTGGGTGGATAAAATGAAGTGCCCAGCAAAGAAAGAGGTCAAGAGAAGAAGTATATCAAAACCTCAATCTTGGTTTATAAATACGTATATTGATTCGGTCTATTGACTCGGCGGTTCA
The DNA here is from genome assembly GCA_029814665.1 of Acanthurus lineatus. NCBI lineage: Eukaryota > Metazoa > Chordata > Actinopteri > Acanthuriformes > Acanthuridae > Acanthurus > Acanthurus lineatus. The sequence goes on from JAPZDV010000007.1 coordinate 12,187,047, forward strand.
GTATCATTGATCATCATCTTCACACGGCACTTTTGTGTTGCAATGTTAGTGGCAGACAAACAGTGGCAAGCAGCCAAGAAAAAGACATTGAGAAACATGATGTTGACGAGCATCTCACTTGGCAGTCTGCTAAGTTCACTTGTTGCCCTTGCTACAGGAATTTTACTTGCTCTTTTTCAAGTGTTGCGTACAGATGGATGATGCAGCAACTTAAACCAATCTTGAGTAAGAAACAGTATTCATATCAAACAGTTTATTTAGCTAAAAGTAGAGGAGAAGTTTGATAATTATTAGGCTATATAGGCTACAGGTTGATTACTGTTTTTGCCATAACAGTAATTATGGAGCCGAATTTTGTACTTTTGTTAAATGTTCTTGTGATTGTGTCATGTTTTATTTGCATTAGTTGAATCATGTAACCTTTACTTTACGTTTTACATAACCAGTTAAAACTATACATAATTATTTATATCTTTTTTTAAACTTATGGTCAAAGAAGAAACTTTATATCCTGGTCCAGAGAATCTATATAACATCATCATGAATAATGTTGTTTATTCTATTCTGTCGAGAGAGAAACATCAAAGAAAGGGAGAGGAAAAATATTTATAAAATTTTTAGTAATGTTTCAAAAACCTCAAATAATTTTCTCTAAATGATATTCAGATACAAGCTTACACATTTGACAGAGAATGACCACATCTTCAAATGCACCAGCTGTCTGCAGCATCTGTGAGGCAGATCCTTAAGGGCTGCAGCCAGGTGCCCTCTGAGACAAAACAGAGTGAGTGTGTCTATGTGTGAATGTATATATGTGTATGTGTTGTGCAATGAAAGCTAAAATTGTTACATGTGTGTGGGTGTGAATGAGAGTGTGAAAATGCAAGCATGTGCATAGATGCATTCACGCATTTCACACTAGCAAGCTGCACAGGCAAATGGTAACTTTCTATCTAGGGTGCATTTCAGACCTTACATTACCTTAGAAGTTTATTAGATAATTATTGCTGTATTTTTCAGTCACTGGGTTTAGCTGCTGTACCATAAAGCAATGTGGTATGATTAAATCACATATCAGAAGCAATAAAATACTTTTATTTCTGTACTTAGTGTATAACATGAAATATTAAGCTTGGAGAACTGACTCACTTACCATAAATACTATATACTAGCTTTAGAAAATTAATCCGTCTAAAGAGGTTTTAAAGGGGCTCATGCTCTGTAACAACTGTTGCAGATTGAACTTTTTGGCAAGCTTTCACAGACATTAACTCCATTTATTGATTGTGTTGCCCATCTGGACAAGGAGGCTGTCAAACGATCCATCAGGACAGGACGATCCATCTTAGGAGTCCTGAACTTTTTCATAATACCTCTTTTTATGTTTGGCACACCCCATTCACGGCTCGGTGAGTGTAGCCGTCATTTTACTTGTGTTATTTGACTAATTTTACATTTTCACTTCCACATTTTTATATGCATATCTCCATTTTAATGCAAAAATGTGGTGATGATTTGGTTATATAATCTATTTAGCAATTAGTCTAGAATTTTATAGTCCTGTTAGCCAACTTATGGTGTGGGTACTCACAACTCTGATGCTTTTGCATCTTTAATATCTCTTACCTGTTACCTACTATTCATGAGAACTATGAGTCCATGCCTGGTTAAGCAATGTGAGTCATTCGTGTGTGACTGTCATGCCATGCATTTTAGCAATGAATGATACTATTTGACCTCTCCTTGATCTGACCTCAGCCAAGCATCAGTTACATCATGTACATGAACTATCTATTGGAAAGGAAATAAAATAAAACACTGTAGCACATAACATGATGATCAGACAACATTTCACCTGGTTTTCCTAGGAATTCTCTCTCACACACACACACACAACCTTATACATCTGTGTTTGAGGGGACCCTAGCCCCTTACCCTGACCTTAACCATCCCACTGGATGTTAATTAACCTGACCTTCACCCAAACCCAACCTTAGCACAGTTTTAACCATGAACCTAGAAAGTCTTAACCTTCAAACAGCAATCTAAATTTGTGGAGTCCAGCACTGGGGTCAGGTTTATATAGTGAGCTCCCACCTTTCGGACCCCATGAATACAGTAACACAAAACTTAAACACACACACACACACACACACACACACACACACACACACATACGCACTAATACACAGCAGCACTTTAAGCGGCACTCTGCCAAAGGTACATCGGGTTGTCTATTACAGGGCAATAGCTTTCTAATTAGATATCACTTACTACCCGATCGACCCATTTGCTTTGGCAAGAATGAAGAGAATGAGGACCGGGTGAGGGCGAATGAGGAGGCGGAGGACAGCGGGGCAGAATAAGAAACAGCTCAAACAACTCAATGCAGTGACTAGTAAATGTAAGATGACTAAAGAAAGATGGTTTTACATAATAAAGCTATATCTTAAAACAACTATCACCAATTATACAACAGTTAATTAGCATGGAAATACCTAATATCATTGTAATCCTTCACAGAATAATTGGCCTTAGAAATAGAGCTGTTATGGTTTACTGACAAAAAATGATGCCACGTATTACTGAGACTGACCGGTTGTTTCACTCATTTTTTAAAGTAAAACTGCTAAAGATAGTTCAGGTCTAGCTTTTTTTTCTCATTTTTCTTTAGGCTTTTCATTAAGTTTGTTATCCTTCTAGAAATTCTCTCTTTGTCCTTTACTAGTGTCACACAAACACAACCAAAACAGAAAACAGATTCCCATTAGAAACAGAAATTGAAAGTGTCAAACAACATCATGCACAAGAAACAATTAAGTACAACAAAAAAGCATGATACACACACATGGTAAGACCGGGATTTGTTTAACAAAGCTCTGCTGGGAGGTATAAAGGTTCTGTGGGCACAGAAACTCATATTTACCATAGAGCTGTGACAGAAAACAACATTCACGAATCCCTGGGCTTTCCCCACTACGCAGGACTCACAAAGCAGAATTACATGTTGTCGTTCTTGTTAACTACAGACAGTGAAAAATACAAAGCACTCAAACCTGTTGAAGCATTCACACAGTTTATAGTTGTTGTAATCATCTCTTGTAATATGACAACTGTGTATAAACTTCATAACAATTTAAAAAAAAATACTGTCCCTTGATATTCATATTCTTTTACAACCTTAATTTTGTCACCACTAATAGCTACTTGTTCTTGTGTCCTTCTGCTCCCTCTGAAATCAAGATCATTACCATGGTTCTCTTGGTATTAACTTTAACTGGATTAGCTAAACCAGCCAAACCAAGTACTTATTCTTTCTATATTTTTTTATGAACCAACAACTTTTATGCAGTGCAGATATTTCACCTGTTGTGGGTATCACACTCTCTTTAGTTCAAACGGGAGGACATTTTACTGCTCTTAAAGAGATACCCATATGTACATAATGTGTACACTGCTTTGCGTTTCTGAACTAAAAAATATGAAAACTATTTAAAAGCTAAACTAATTATCAATGATTGACTTTCTGCAAGCTGACTGATTAACCAGCTAAACTGCTGAGATGCTGAAGTACATTCTTCAGTGTTTATAAGAGGCATCCTGGGAAATGTAGGAAATCATTTACTGATGCAGTAGCAGACACTTCATTATTACATAATATTTCCTTTTATTGCATAATATTCCATAATATTTCATATACCAATACCTAAACCATGAGATTAAAAAACCATCAACATCATATAGTAATGTATTTACAAAAGCATATAATTATGACATAACCACAGCCTGCAGGAAAAGGATTTTACTAACATAGAGTTGTGGGATGAAATTCTGAAAAAGAAAGAAGGGAAGGAGTAGAGTATAAATTGACATCGATGGTAAGAAAAGAGCTGTGGTATAAACAGAGCAGTGACTCACCAGCCAAAGCAGAAAAGAGCTAAGTAGAAACCCAGCAGAGTGGCCACCACATGTCTGATGAAAGGACTGGTCTTACTAGGGTGGAGGTAGATCCGAAACCACACAGCCATCAGCAGGGCGAACAGCTGACATGCCACAAAGTTAACCTGCATAGAAGGACACAAACAATGTTTCAGATGTATAAATGCCAAATTCCAGGATTAAAGACTGAAATAAATGAACAGTGAGAAATAATAAGAGAGAATGAGCCACACAGCTGATTTCAATGACAAAAAGTACTATGAAAACTGTAGAAAAGCAAAAGTTATTGGTGCACTGGTCACAAACTGAGTGCACAACAAGAATATAAATACTAGATGTCAGTTGCATAAAGGTATCACCGGACATTTTTTGCCTTTAACTTTTCTTTAATGGTCCCTCCAGGTGTGAATATGATATATTACTATGAATTTTACTGCTAATTAAACAATAAATGACTACCACTTTAAAACTGATTAAAAATTTATGATTAAAATTTTATTTATTATTTTAAACAATTTAAAATTTTAGCAATTGAGAATTATACCAAGAGTCCAAGTTAAACATACAGTAGTTAGCCAGAGGGATAAAGGCTCCAGTTGTAGGTCAGAGCTTAATAGAATCTTAGTCTGAGTAGGGTTAAGGTTATAATGTCCTCTGTTGGTTTGGAGAGCATGCTTTGTGTTATTATGTTTTTATTTAGGTGTAGACAATTTGATCCATAACTCAAAAACGTGATACAATGCAAACCATGAGTGTTGTGATCCGTTGCACCCCTATTAAGAATATTCTGTGTTACAGGTCACAGTAAGACTCGATTACACTGGGTGTCTGAACCCTTATTTCATCTCCTAATGTCTCCAAACGGCACTGCAAAGAGGCTTTACCACAGACAATGGAGAGATTGACTGGATCCATCGACAATGGAAACCTCTTTGTTTGATTACTAGCACTTTATCTCCACTCATCCTGAACCATATGGCGTCGAATAGAAAAGAGGGGCATAGATATATGATGCTCTATTGATCTGACTGGATCTAGTTTTCCTGTAAATTTTATTATCTTAATACTGATTAAATAATCATTATGATCATGACGTACCCCTTTGTTGACAGCCTTGTTCACTTATCCCTCACTGACATCATTACTAAAGGTAACACACAGTGTTGTGTTTGTGTATATATATGCATATGTCAGTGATGACTCAGGCATGGTGTTGGATGCATCTTGCTATGCATCCCGTATGGCTGGACTATTAATCACTCTCATCATCAAAATACACATTTACTCTCACACATGCTTCCGAACACAAAGTAAATACTCCGTTTCCTCTCTGCCTTTAAATCTCCCTTTACAACTGCAAATACATACACAGGACCAACATAAGCAATTGCATGAATTAAAAGGTTCATTTGGGACAAAAGAGAATCCGAAGAGGGAAAAAGCATGACAGACACAAGATCACATTACACTTAATACTAGAAGTGAAATTAACACTTAACCACTAAGAACCCTTCATGTTTGTTTTATGTCACGTTCTGTGATGCATGTCTGAAGGCACAATGGCCCGTCCATGTATATAGGTCATGTTAACAGA
>JAPZDV010000007.1:12192679-12294566 GCA_029814665.1 Acanthurus lineatus
TCTAACAGAAAAGGCTGTATTATTAGATTGAGACAGTCTGAGCTGCACAATAAAAAGAACTCAAAACAAATAAGAGGTAATATTTGTCAGGCTATTAGTCTTAAATAAAGGTGTGCCTCTTTATCTACAGATAGTGTTCCTATGGTATCTAAAAGCATCTATCTACCATTATGGATCAAGGGCAAACAACCTAACCCACCTAAGCGTTGATGAATGTTTAGACTGGCAGCTTTTCCAGTCCTTCAACCATGGATAATACAGGAAGCAGGCCTACTTTGTTTCCTCTCAGTGTGTTGTGCTGATTCAGTTTGGGAAATTTCTGGTGAAACAAATCAGGCAAAATTCGACCCAGTTTTAAATGCTTATTGCCAAGTTCTCCTCAGATCTAAAGTGCAAAAAATATGATATGATCCTGAGAGGGTTCAATAAAACTGTCTGTGGAAATCACAACAAAGTCTGGATACAGACTAAACACTTTAAGTGTCCTTGCATAAAATTTTATGTGTAGCTAGAGTGCGAATGTGATTTCCCTTTATCAATTCTGAACAACCCAGGGACCTGTGGTATGAGGCCAACCTTCTTATTCCAATGTTTAAATGCCTATATTTGCCTTCAAATATTCAGTAAAACAACCTAACTTAACATAAATCTATAAATTACTGACTGCACAAACACAACAAAAGAAAATTTAAACAGAAAAGGTTTAAAAATAGTAGAAATTTCAAGTGACTAAAGAATTAGTAGTCATGGCTAAAAAATAAATAAAAATAAATAAATATATTGTTTTGCAGACACAGTGTGGGAATTACGTTTGTAAAAAGTATTTAGCGGGGCAACATGTGGCGGATGCCGTCAATGGCTGGCTCAGAAATAAAACAGAAAAGCTTTTGGCCAAAGGCAGGGAAAAGAGTGGTGCAAGCTTTCTTTTGTGCATACGCATCATTTAGAAATGAGGCCTCTGGTAATGACAACAACTCCCGTCAAACTGACCTCCTCTGGCTTCCCCTTCTCATACAAGCACTATTTACCCAGTCTGCAGCTTTGGATGTCATTTCACGCTTTGATTACCTCAAGCTGCTCTCTTAGTGAAGAGGAAATTGCTGGTTGGTTGAGTGAAAAGCTGACTGACAAAGGATGTCTGACTGGTTCATTTTTAAACCAACAAACAACACTTAGAATGGTCTCTGATTTATCAATTTAACCCACAGAGTAAAAAAGGACCCAGCCACAGTTAAAGCATGAAAGAAGCTTGTTTTTCTTTTATTGTGCTTTCATGGTCATGCTTCCATGGTCATGCTTCCACAGCAAAGACGTCAACAAAGCAAAGACAAAAGCATATCATATTTAAAGTGTGTTTTTAAAAGAATCAAAACACAATTGCAGAGCCATTATTCATAGTAGACAGACACACACATACATATATCTTCTTGCAGTGGTTATTAAAACTACTGTTCAAGTGAGTGTTTCCTTACAAATGTCTTGTAGTTGAACTTGGACTTAAAGAACTTCAAACATCTCTCTTTGTAATGGTCTGAGAGCAAGAGAGAGTAAAACCAGCCCCTCCCTGCATATCAACACATTGCTTTGTAAGGAAGGAATTTCATGTGGGAGTCTGGAAGGGCGTGACAGAGGAACTGTATTGTTCACAGCAAGACAAAGCTGTGTGTGTGACTATATTTCACAATTTATCAAGTAAATGATTTGTTCCGTAGTGATATGAAAGAATAAATAAAATCCCTTTAATGGAATATGAAGAATATGAGTCTGCAGTGGCTGACATTTTACAGTAGCAATATTTTCATTATGAAGTATGAATAATTACTCTAGCATTAAGTAAACCTGCGGTAACAGCAGGTGGTTTCATGAAAAATCTTTACGGAAGCACTTCACTGAGCAGCTTGAACTTTCACTTCACTGTTGACCTAAAGCCACATACTCATTTATTTTAAGGACTGTGTGAAAAAACACTTGAAGTATGTGACAGATTGTTGACACATGGGTCCAAAAGAAGACGTAAGACAAAAGATGACATACTCTGACAAATTACAATAAAAACGGCAACTGAGGCCAACAGCAACATAGCAAGCAGAACTCACAACAGACCTGAACCATTAGTTTCAACATTATTGAAAATCCAATACGGAAGAAGCTGTAAAATTATCAGAAAAGTAAAATATGTCACTTTATGTAATTATTAAATGAGGAATGACTGGTCTACAGAGATGCCCAAGATTACAGTACTGTTCATATATTTTTTAAATGAAAATGAAATGCAATATTAGGTCCCAAAAATTGTGGCTCCTATTACAAATGCAATATCTGCCAAAATAATCCCCCTTTTTTTTGGTATATTATTCAGCCCTAACACACAATTGGTATGACTTTATCTTGCTACCTTTCAAATTTAAACCTTCTCAATACTCTCATAGTCATTCTTCATTTGTTGATAAAATTAGCTAAGCCTGTTGTTCAAAGAGCCATCTTTTGTGTCGAGGAGATGTGTGGAAATTGTTCAGGCGAACTGTGAAAAGAGCTTCTGTTGTCTACTTGATGTAGGCTTGTAATTGGACCTGGCTTGATTACTGGCTGGTTTATCAGAGACCTCAGCTGACCTCAGATTGCATTCACTGACACTGTCAGACAGAAAGCTCAGATAATTAATGAACTTAAAAAAAAAATTTAAAGGCAGAACTTGACTGTTATTTTGATCCAGAGCACTGTAAAAACACATTATCTCAGTGAACACGGACAAGTGAACATACTCTTAACTGCAGCTGAGCAAACATGCACGAACACGATCAGTGACTATGCAAGCGTATCATTAAGACCTTGCCATCTTAATAACAACCCCACACAGTCCAATCCCATTCTATTCCAATGTTTGTACATAAATATCACTAAGGGGACAGAAATGTCAGGGACCCATGAGACAATTCAAATTGGACTGCAAGGAAATTTAAACACAAAAACATGTTTAAATGGAAAATAGCTTTTTCAGCGATAAAAGAAAATAACATCCCTATCGTAGTATTTTTGAATGAAGATAAAGTCACTAATCCATGAAACCATGTGTAGTAAACTCACATTGGAAATGACTGCCAGCTGTAGGGAAATTAACTGTCAAAGTAAACACAACTGTTTGTAGGATAGTTTTTTTAGCCTAAGCAGCAGTTATATAATCAGACCACATGCTAGCTGACTTGATATATTTCACTCACAGATGTGATTTTACACTGTGAATAAACACCATAGCATCCTTGCTGCCATTGTAGTCCCACAACAAAGATGTCTTTCACATAAATGCAAAGTCTTGTAAGTTATGTAGCAACTGCTGCTGCCTCCAGAACACATGCCGACAAATCACAGCAACGTTACAGTAACAAGAGGATGTTAGATAATGCACTGCGTGACAAAACAAAAGATCTACAAGTCTGAAGTCTGATTCTTGATATTTACATGATTTTATAGCAGATAAGGCTAAATGTGTTTTCCCTCACTTTGTCGCCAGTGTTGAGATGACAGTTTACTGAATAAACATTTTGTAATAGACAAGTTCCTGTGCCAGGATGTGTTTTTTCTTCATTCATAATACATGGATCTCCTCCTCCATTATTGATTCACTCTGAAGTCAACCCTACCCTAGGGGAGAGTACTCTTATTGTTTCAGAATGTATGGCAGAATGTCTGTGCTGCAGAAGAGTTTGTAGGAACCATATGAAAGCTAAAAGCCACGGCTTTAGATAAATGCACTGCAGCAAACCCACTGAAATATGGTCCTGGGAGAAAAGACTAAATTGGGGAGGGGTGGGAGAACCCAAAACACTGAACCAACTTTAGGTGCTGAGCACAACTAATGCAAACACTCACAAGCTGGGGCTTGTGTATAAAAATTGGACATTTGATATTTTGGTAACCTGCCGTTCTCACTTCTAACGAACTCCATCAATGTTTGCGTGGCAGGAGGACAGAGACCATTAATTCATTCCTTTCCTTTCTCATCACCTGTGCAAACAAATGCCGTTGACACATTACTGGCTCCAAAAGCTCACATAAACATCTCCAAACAGGCATGGTGAGAACACACCCAACAACAACAGCTGAATCTTTATGTGTCTTGATCATGCTCTAACTCAATCACAACACCAGAAAAAAAAGTTTCTTATTGAGTCAGTTGTGAATCCACACAGTGTGATCGGTTCAGAGGGACACACAGAGGGAGACTGACAACATGCAGATGTTTTGATGGGCAGCGGGCGCCAGTGAGCGATTAGCGCTTAAAGGCAATGAGCTATCAGGCAGTTCCTCCTGGCAGCTGTGGCACAGGGCTCAGCTCAGCTCAGCTCAGCTCAGCTTTAAGAAGCTACATTATAGAGTGACACACAGACTGGCAGAGGGAAAGAAGCTGAAGAGGAGGGGGGAAGTCATAGTGGATGCAGTGGAAGACAGAGATAAGCCAGCTTCCTGAAGCTCATTGTTGAGTGAAATAGAGTGTGCATGTCCCTCTGTCTGTGTATATGAGGGAGGGAAACATTAAGGGCCTCAGTGGTGGAGCACTGCTCCTCTTCATGTCGTTCTTACACCACTTTCACTATTTTTACGAACATTCTGTCTCTCCCCATGGTTTTCCTCTGTCTCTGCTTGTCCTGAAATAACACCAAAAGAAGTGCTTTCAGCCACGATCGAGACTTTTCTAAAAAGTTTAAAAGGGTACTTTATAAATAGCGTTTCTCTCCTTCCTTGCTTGCATGTTTTTAAATCTAACTTTTCAGCTGGAGATGTCACTTTGGAGAAGAGCTGCAGCCAAGCAGCAGTGTTGTGAAAAAAAGGAAGGAGTGATGGCGCAGGAGAGAACAGACGGATGGTTGTTCATTTGTCCTCTGGGCATAGCTTTTCCTCTTTCCTCTTCTATAAAAACAAGATCAAAAATCTATAGCAGCAATGCTAGCATCTCCATGAGGCTGAAGAGATGTACTTTTATCTAAATGCTAATTTCTGCATTATAACATGCTCACAATGACAATTCTAATATGCTGATATCTTAATATCTTAACCATCTAATAACTCATGACAAAAATTTATATTTGAGACTAATGGGAATAAAATTCTCCGCTGATGACAGCACTAGATGAGAAGTCAGACAAACATCAAATTTATTCTTAAAGGACTTTGGACTATATGTAGTAAATTTCACAGCAGCAGACTGTCCATTGTTGCCATGATAAATCACTTAAAACCCATAATGACATCATGTTACTGTAGGAAAAGTCAAGGGAACACCAAATAAATAAGGATACATTATGTGTGTCAATCCATCAAGTGATTGTCGAGCCATACATAGAATAAAAATCAAACACTTGTCTTGCATCAGTGGATGAGAGGTCGGGGGGGTGCTACAAGTGACTGCTAGGGTTGCTAACAAATAACAAATCTCATTTAGATCAACGCAAAAGAGTATTAAGGTTTTGCAGGTTGGGAGCATTTGTGTGGAAATCTATGTAACATTTATAAAAGAAAAAAAAATTCCTTTACTGCGTCATAAACATCTTGGGAACAGAATTCGAACAGCGGCAATCCAATGTGACTAACCTGTCTTCTGTGGCTTTCTAACCTCTATTTGTCTGTGCAAGTCTAGAGAAAATGCAGTGCACAAGGGTTCCCATGAGGCACCGAGACAGATAAACATCTCAATAAAAACTGGCTTGTTGAGTCTGACCTGCTCTCTGTTGCTGCAGGACACCTTTCCCAAGGGAGTGCTCTCTGCTTGGGTAATGACTTTCACTCCTTCCATGAGTCCAAGTAGTGACATACACACACACAGACACACACACACACACCACTGGGGTAATATCACTTTTCACAAATAGCACTCCTCTCTCCTCTCCCTGTGCAGGAGCCATGTTTAGCATCTCGAGACCAAAATAGCTCTTTTTGCAAAGTGCACTATATGCCCCCTCCCCTCTGAGCCTTACTCAAGAGTGACTGGTGTGTTTCTGTCTGTGCACGTGTGCCTACATCTGTTTGTGTGTGTCTACGCAGAATGGGGGGATAAATTTAGACAGTCATTTGCATAAAACCCCTTTTTTCCATGTCATTAAGTCACTACCCACCCCAACACCACCCTCCGTACTGTCTCTGTGACGCCACAGTCTCATTCTGCACAGTCTCACTTCATTTTCATCAGCTGTAGTCCACAATGACTCATGCAGATTCAATGCCAGAGGGGAGGGAGGGAATTCAGAGGCTTGAAGAGAAACTCAACTAGTGTCGCAGCCTTCTACCGAAGAGATACATGGAATACTACTTATATACAGCTCTGATACTCCTTAGAGGGTATTCTTGAACAGATAGAAACACTGTGTTGTCAGTGGTTTTCATGTAAGGTTGGTGCTGGAGAGATTTTGATGTCTAATTCCCATAGTGGATGAATAACAGCTGATAACAAGAGCGTTAGCAAGTGTTTAAAAAGGGTGTAGATCGTGCAGCAAGCAAGAGAGAGAGAGTCAAAAATAGGCAGCAAACTGTTAGGAAAGTGCAGAACATCATCCAAGGACAAACTTTTACTTTCGCTGTCTATGAAGTGATAAATTTAGCCATCAATCAAAAACCTGGAGAGAAGAACGTAGTTAGAAAAGTCTGTACAGAACGATGCTCTGTTCTCTCTCATTCAACCCCATCCTTGGCTGGAGAGAAACAAGAGCAGTGGAGTGTCTGCCAGTGTTCTCCCACATGCAAATACACACTCGCAAACAAATGTATGAGCATATACACACACTGTTTGTAGCCAGGGATGAGCAATGCCGTGTACTGGCCACATAAATGCAGTACTATTGGTCATGGCTCCCAGAGACAGACTGACTTATGTGTATTCAGTGCCACTAGATCATGCTGACAGTATGGGAACAGAACTATGCTTGTTCTTAGCAACAATACAACAAAGCTTTGACTTATTTCAATGCCACTGTCAGTGCCCCATGTCAGCACACACACACAAAAGCACACACAAAAGCACAAAAATTGGATACTGAGAAAATTTTTCGCCTCAAGTAAAGTCACAAGCCTGTTTGCTGGGGAGATATTGGATAGTGGAGCACCTAGGCTTTAAATTCAGAGTTAGACACTTACTACAATCAACAAGGCTGAATAAGTAGTTAAACTGATACTACAGTTTGGTACCGCAAAGATGACAGCAGGGAAAGGAAGTGTGCACTGTTGCACGCATAAACAACGTGTTTAAACTTGCAGTGTGGCGCACTTCTCTCTGAGCTGATCCACACACCCCAGTCAGGCTTTACGGTCAAGCAGGTTATTAATAGCCGAACAATCAACCATTCCCCAAAAGGCAGCCAGCAGCACTGGGCTAAAACCATGCAGTGTGTGTGTGGATCTTTTCTTGAAACACATGAACCTGAACCCAAGCAAAGATTACAGGGCTGCTTTTGGTCAGAATCGTCATCTGTGTTCTGAACAGCCGTCCTGGTGCCTGATGGATAAGTGTAATGATGAAACAACATCAACATAGCAGCACACATTTACACAGTGATGAATGACCTGAGCTTTAAGCGTTCGGGCTTATGCACACACAGTAACCTCACCAAACAGAGCAGCAGAAGTTCAGCAGAGTAGACAGACAAAACCTTGTATGTATAATGAGCCAACACTCTATATGTGTCCTGTGTGGGCCTTGCAGATTTGTTGTGCCAACCTTTGTGTGTGTGCCCCTGAGAGCAGAAATGTGTCTTTCTAGGTTCCTTCTTTCATCTGTGTTCTTCCGTTCTTAGACGCAAATAGCTTTGACACCACTTTTTGCTTTGATACAGGCAACTCTCAGCAAACAACTGTGAAAAATAATTTATGCAAGGCATTTTAATGACATCTTTGTTGAAAAAAATATAATCTGCAGTAAGTTTAAATAAAGATGTAGTATGTTTTGCAGCAGATAAACTGATGAAATCACTGCTTAACGATTATGTCATCTATTAGAAATATCCATGCTGCCTGTGAATGTATGTCTCTCGGCAATGCTGACATGTAAATACATAAAAACAGAAGCGAGGAGCATTATTTGACAGCCTCTTTTCCCAACCACACAACTCTAAGCGAAGAATTGTCAGGGGTGTAGTCATTTGATTTATTATACGACTTGCTTACTTAGACTAAGATACTTTTAAAGTATTGCTGATAAGATATGTGGGCAATTTTAAAGCCTACATGGATCTGGAGTGCATAGTATCAGTGAAAATAAGAGGTAAGATACACCAGCAATGTTTAATGCAAGTGTGAAAGAGGAACACTGGTTAGCAACACTAGCAGAGTGGAAAACATCCATTCATCCAGGTCTCATGTAACCTGGTTTGTGCTAACTGTGCTAACTAACAAATTCAAGCAGATTGTACTGCTGCATTTCTCTGAAAAAAAAGCCTTTTTAACAAGCCACAAAAAAACAGACCTGATCCTGCAGCATCAAGCCAATGACTGTAGAAATGGAGGAGAATGATATCATATTACATTAAGGTGTTGTGGTCTATCGAGGCTGTTATAGGAAGTGAATACTGCATCTTTATGCCAAGGTTGTCCCCATGTATCATTGCTGAACATTGGTACGGAGTTGTTAGTCTAGAAAGAAGCTGTAAAAATCAGTTATTTACAAGGGTGCTTATATCTCAAAGTGATGTCACATCTACATTTGGCCAGAAAACCCACCAATAAAGCATAAGAATGGACCCAGAATTACGAGATACTTTTGAAAGATTTATGTTGTTGCTCACCCTGTTTTGATTCACACAAAGCTTCTGAAGGGCAAATCCTGTCAGGAAGAACAGCCAGTACTTTGTAACATCTGAGAAAAAGCCTCTAACCAAACTTAAATCACCGCCCTCATGTTGTTTGAACATGAAGTCACAGCTTGCAGTCCCTCAGCATGGCACATATAAAGACAGAGGCTCATGAGGAGGACGTGGTGCCATGCATGGCTAGTCTTACAGTAAACAGTCTTTGAAACTGTACAGCCTTAAATAATAAGATAGTAAAACTTGCTGTTATCACAAAAACATCATTATCAGAATCCAAGGGTGGTCATCTTTTTTTTTTTTACTCCTACTTGTTGCTAATAATGTGCACATTTTTAAAATGCCAAACTCAAGGCAACGTGAAAAATAAACTTTCCAAAGCAGTGAGGAAAACTCAATAAAAGGGGCCTATAAGAGATGTGTTAAAGAACTGTAGGTTGGTTTGAACTCAGCACCTATCATAAATATAAACCATTACTGGAGAATTCAGCCCCCCCTGTGCAAACTAACACCATGCATACATTAATATCAGCAAGAGCCTGTAAGATTTCCCAGGGCTTCTTTTTCTGGCCAGATGAGGCAACACATTAGCAGCTCACTTTTACTCAGTATGACATTTAAAGAGAAAATATGAGGCTTGTAGTGCAAGTAATGAGACTCAAGAAGATACTCAATCCAAAAATAAAGAGCAAAGTGCACCCCAGAT
The DNA here is from genome assembly GCA_029814665.1 of Acanthurus lineatus. NCBI lineage: Eukaryota > Metazoa > Chordata > Actinopteri > Acanthuriformes > Acanthuridae > Acanthurus > Acanthurus lineatus. Next base: position 12,202,172 of record JAPZDV010000007.1, read on the forward strand.
CCACAGCAAAACAAGCATCCAGTTGGAGTACTAATTCTGCCATATCCCAGTGTCCATCTGAGGGTCAGCATTACCAGAGCGTTACAGAAGGCATTTCACATCTACTTGTTAGTTCAGTTAGGATCACTGTGAAGTGCAACACACAGAGCCAAATGGGCTGAATAGCCCGGAGGCTCCGAAAAGATTAGGCACTAAATTTGATTTATGACTTAATAACAATAGTTTGTGCTCAAAGGGCAAAAGTAATTGATTACAAAAAAACACATACTAATCCTACAGCTGACAGTCCAAACCTAGATGAAAAAATAAACTAGTCAGTTGCTATGATACAGCACCATATATGCAAGAGTCCTAAATGATGTGCTAAGCATTAGGATACAACCTTTAAACGACAGATCTACACAAATGACTGAAGGCACTTCGGCAAGAATCTGCAGTCAAGTCCTTCGATTGTAAGTGTTTACAGGCTGCAGCAGAGTGTGCAGGCTTTATAATCGTGCAGTTTACAGTAAAAAGCCACTCAAAGTTTGGTGCTCAAAACTTCACAATGATCACAATAAATGCTCAAGTGTCAGAAATGGACACTGCACAAAAGGCAGGTTTTTCCTGTAATGTTACAAAAGACTGTGAATGCTAGGCTAATGTTACATAAGCATGTTAAGTAACTGACTTTTGCTGGTTGGGTGAATATTCTGCGGTTGTTCTGCTATGGTACTGCTCAGATAAGTCAGTCCTGACAACTTCTTCGAACAGTACTAAAGACATTTTGTCTGAAGCCTCTGTCCCATTTAATTTAATTTAATTTAATTTAATTTAGCTTTCATCTGGAAAGAGGAGTAAACAACATGAGGCGGCACATTGCCAGATCCAGCTTGTTTGTGGGTTTACATGCTTGTTCCAAATTGTGTACAATGTATTTTTGACCCCTCTTCTTACTTCACACCTCATGAGAGAAAAAAGTGCAACTGTAAAACTGAAACAACTATATTAAGTTCCTTTATCACGCTTCATTGATGAGGCAGACACACACACCAAAAATGGAAACTACTGAAACTTCATTGACTAGACTTACACAGTCAGCATGAAAACATCAAGCATGTTTAATAATGACAAATTTTACTCAATACAGGGCTGTCTGGGTAATCTTTATATTATTCCTTTTTCTTTGTGTTTTTTGATATGGTTTCTTATTCTTTGCATTTTTTTGTCTTATTTAAAACACCATGTTTTTACTCTGTTTAGAAAGGTCCTAATAAGTAAACTAGCCTGGACATGACAGAATTATTTAGCTGTTTGTACCACAGGTGATCAGGTTCAAGGGAATCAATGGCAGAAGGCGCTGAGGAGTAAACATTGTGAATCAATTCCACATTTAGGTGCAAAACTTTTCAGATGACAGCGCAACTTGTAGTTAGAGATAATCAAGCCTGGTATTGACTATCTATTGGAGCATGGAGCCACTGAAAGGGAAGGGGACAGAGGCCTGGTGAATGTGTCAGAGTCTATCTGCTCCTGTGAAGGTGAATCAGCTGAATGTCCTTACTGAGTTACCTCAATGGAATTACAAGTGACAGTGCAAAGTCACACTAATAAATATTCATGTACTCTCATTTATATTGAAAGCATCTCCTTTATCCCATTGGACTCTTCGCCAAGCATGGTGAACAAACCAGGGAGCAACGGCTGATGCGCATAAGGGTTTTTGGAGAGAAATTATAGGCCTCAGACTGTTAAATACCTTTGAGGTGGACTAATAACATTTTATGTAAGAAATTCATACAAATTAACTTTTAGGGCCCAATCATAACCAGAGGCAAATCTTAAAACTTGGGCTCGCTTGTTGGTATTCATATATAATCTAAACCATTAAATATTTCTGGCTGCTTGGCCTGTAATATGAAGCTGTTAAAATGATTCACTGAAAATATGTTCTCTGTGACGACCAGGGGCTGTGCCATGCAAACATTAAACTGGTGCTCTAAGCTGAGAGTGCAGGCTTTTTTAGCACAGAAACATAATCCATCCTCATAACATCACACTATTACCAACTGAACTAATGAGTTAGTAAGCTGAGTCATGTGGACATCCACTTTTGAAGCAATGCTAAGTACTTCAGAGAGAAAAGGAATGAGAGATGCATCAATATCTACAGCGAGATAACCGGCCTGAATGTTTTCTCAGATCAAAGAGGACAGAGCACTGCAGAAGATAAAGAGAGCATCCATAATTCAGTACCATATTTCTTATAATATAACAAAGGCCTGGTTTGACATCTTATTTATGCTGTTAATTTAATGTTTTTGTAATTTCATGACTGTATTCATTGTTACTAGTACCTGAACCCACACCCATGGCAGATATTATAGTGATTTAACCTCAAAAATACAGTACAAAGACATGGTAAATACAGACAGCCCAATAGAAAGAGGAACTTTTTGGGTTCTATTCCTGAAGACACAAGATCTCATTCAAAACCCCATTGACATTCGCATAGATGTCTATAGCAAGAAATGCAGGCTAGGAACATTGTCTCAAACTGTCTTTCCATTGTGTTATCGTCCATACGTTAAGTTAAAATGTCATTTTAAAATTTCAGGATTATAGGATCAAATATCATGACATTGCTTATTTTTTATTTTTAGACTGTTTTTTACAAACATTATTTCCTATACACCCAAATTTCAATGATACTGTGGTGTCGTGTGGCCTTTTAGCCTTTTTCTAATTCAAAGTGAAAATAAACTGATTCACACTAAGAATTTCTTTTTGGTGGCGTTTAAACCACTCAGTCAGGGCCATGCGCAGGGATAGATATGCAAATTCAGTATGGTGGATATATTAGGCTGTAAGTAACAGGGAGGAGGCTTGTTTTATGTTGCATCATCAGACAAGTCTGGAATAACAGCAGGACAAAAAGGGCCGGAAGTGTGGAAGTTTTTAGACAGTAGAGACTATTGTTTAAAAAAAAAAAAAAGGTAGGAAGTGTTAAAGCGGATGCCAATTAAAATATGAGAAATACACCTCAAGAATATGCTTCATTTCTTCAGAAAGAGGAAAGAAATTAAGCATATTATTAATAGAATTAAGAGGTTGAGTTTCTTCACGGATGCCGGTGAAACAAAGGCTGGGACAGATGTGACAACAGGAAGAAAAATTATGAAACTGAAATACTATGAAACTTTGCTTACAAAGAGATCAAGGACGTCACAAAAGGTCAACTCATCGGTCCAAACTTGAGCAAACATATCTACTCTACTTTTATATAGTGAACCTTAATCAGTCGATAGAGACTATTTGTTCATCTTTATCCAAAAAAAAAGTATTACACAACATTATTAGGACCAAGTTATGTTGTGGACTGGCCTTCAGACAATAGCAGTAACTCTTCTTCCATGGTCAATTCTTCTATTTCTAAGGATTAAATGCCACATTTGCAATACATAAGCCTCATTAAACACATGATCATAAAGGCTGAGCCACCTTTGTGAAGAGCTGCCTGTTTATGCATTGTCAACCACCCAGTAATGATAATAACACAGCCAAGTCTTTCCATATTCCCCAGGAGGAATCACACATGCTTGTGTTGACTGTGCACCGTAATAGCAGCTCAGCCAGCAGAACCCCATTAGAAAGAGCCAGGGGAAAAGAAATCAATTGGAGGGATAAGACTCCCCTGAGGGCAGCCAATTAAAGACAAAGGGGGAGGTAGAGAAACACTGATGATGCCCGAGGGCTTAAAAAGTAAGATCATGGTCCCGAGCCAGGAGGCTTTGAGTACCCAGTAAGCAACAGGGGACCTTAGAGGGAAGCCAAGTTGAGATTCTTCAGGCAAAGCTGCCTAAAACCTTAGCACCACTTCAGCAATCCACTTAGTGAAATGTAAATATTAGTGCTAATGAGATAAATGTAGTGATTGCCTTACAAAGATCACGAGATATGAGATATAACTCCAAGCCACGGCCTGTAACCATGACGTGCAACTACTTTTCTTTGCTTACTTCAAACTTCAGTTAAACTTATTTTGAACCAACCCTTGGCTATTTTACAGCGTTAGACTTGTGTCACTGATAGCAGGGAATTGTTAATGAATAAAAGGAAAGCTAGGAGTCAAACCTTCTGCGCTGTGTGGGCTCAGAGGCCTACAGTACAAAAGCCTGGCGGAAAATGCTGCAGCAACAACAAAAGAAGGCTTGTTATCGTGATAAAAGACTGACTGTGACAAACTGCAATCCAATATGTCACATAAACACAAGACTGATTGTACAGCTGGGGAGCGAGCCTTTTGTGACCCGAGGACACACGACAGCACCACCTGTGCATTGCATGCTGGGAGCTATAGGACTGCATCTATATATCAGAGATTGTTGGTACATTGAAATGACTGATGAGCTATAAAAACAAGCATGTTGACTGCATTTACTTCAATGAAGGCATTAAGGCTCTGCTATTTTTAGATGAAACAGCAAAGCTGAAGATGATATTTTCTTTTGCTTTATCAGTGAATCATGGGACACAAGGAAGAGCAGCCACTGGACGTTTTTTTTCTCAGTATCAACAGGCAGAAATGTCTAATACAGCCTCCGCAGTACCATCACACATTTCTCAACATTAATCACCTGACAAGCTATATCTGCACCTTGCCGTCCTATTTTTAAGGCCACTGCTGACACTAGAAACATTACATCATTCAAAATACCTAGTGATCCAAATACTAAATATTTACATTTTTCAAATTATGTCATGTCAGGATAAACCCTGTGAACAAAAGAAACCTAACATTTTAAGGTTAAAACCATTACGCACACACAACAAAGTGCAGGTGGAAATTTCCACTCTACATTGCTCCTGAGAGATATCTTTTACAGAGTGGTGTTTTCTACCTGTTGGATGCAAGCCTCTGTAAACTCTTTGTTAACTCAATTAATCCTAATTGCCTTTTCCTTGAGCATTTAATACAATGAAAAACAGACACAATCTACAAAAACAAAATCAAAAAAGGTCAAAAAATAAAAATGTAAGGATCCAAAACACTGAAGAGTTGCACAAACAAAAAGCATGTTGTTACATTGCTAAGCTAACCACCAGGGCTCATGACTAATCCTAACTCTAAGGCTAGCAAGCACATAACCTAGTGCCTCTGCCTACGTATTGCATTTTACATGAAAATCTGACCTATTCATCTCTAGGGTGAGTGTAATCTTCCCTATCTGGAGGGGTGGTCAATTGAATAACTTCTCAGCTAAGTAGGCAGCAATTAACTGTAAAAAGCAAGACCGGCTGACCAGCACAAATAGCAGCATTAACCAACTCAAATCAACTCTGAAGTGAAGAAAAATAACTCTAATCTCAGTCTGTTTTACCTCGAAAACTATCTTCATTCAGTGATACAGCAGCAAACACACCCCCACCCCTAAATTGGCCATTCTTATACAGGCAAGAGACTGTATGATGCTTTCAAGTACTTGATTCAGGAATAACTGTATGTGCATTATCACAGTTTCAAAAAAATCTTCAGGCTTGAGCTGTGCCATTTTCCACTGCTTGGTACACAAAGGGGCAGATAATACAAGATACAAACAGGCTGATGGTGAAAGAAGTTGCACACTAGCCACAACAATGAAGATAAACCGGACTGCACACAACACAAACTAGTATTCATTCATACCAGGATGTTTCAATGTATTTAACCGCCGTGCCCCAGCGTCTAGAGGCAAATTATCAAATTTCAATCACACAAAGCTAAAGTAATAATGAGATAAATAATTATAAACTACAACCACAACTAATAATAATAAGAATAATAATAATAATAATAATAAACAGTTAAACCTCAGAATACCACTCTTCAAACAAGTAAGCCATACTAAACTCTTCAATGCAACATAGCCAAAAATCAAAGCCACTTGAGGATACTGATCCACTGCAAAACACTGGCTAAAACCTACACCTAGATACTAAGTTTCTAGAAGTGATGCTCACAAAACACTTTTGAAAGTCCAAGTCAAGACTCAGGTTTTTTAAACTGGAGTCCTAGTTATGTCGCAGTTCTTTTAAGAGCAAATCATAGTCATGTCTCAGGTCTTTGGTTGCAAATTTCAAGTCCCTTATTGTTGTTATGAGCATTTTGTTTTGCATTGAATGCGAAGGTGTTACCCAGGTGTTTCCTGGATGAGTGTAATAGTCCCTGTCTAGAAGAGTTTGTGTGGTTAATTCACAGGTTTAGCCAGGTCACTGAATTCAGTCAGCTCCGTCAGTCCTCTTGTTCGTTTGGAATGGTTTAAAAAAAGGAAAATTTACAATTCATGGAGTTGGGTGAAACAAAATTCTGTCTATCAGTATGTTTTCTTGCCAAAAGTGCCTTGCAGTCAAGCATGCTGCTCTTTCACACAACCTCTTTAACTTAAATAGGGAGTCCTTCTTTCCTCCTCTTTCTTATGTGTCAAACTCACTAGCAGCTTAAATAGATTTAAGCCACAACACAATAACATCCCCTAATGTAATGTCAGTACGACCCCCGGTCTCTAAGCTTAACAAAATGCTATTATAACAATGTTGTTAATGTCCATTGTATGTGTCAAAAGAAGTCAGTAAAGAGGTTTCTCTGGGGCCCAGCTGTTGCATATTGAAACAGCTGCAGCTGTGGAAGGACTTCACAGCTGATGGGACATTACAACTGAGGCTAAAAGGAAATAAACCTTTTGCAATAAATAACAAATGAATAATGTTGATGTTTCAGTTGGACAGAGTTGAAAAAAACTTTCATAACTTAGTCTTTAAATCTTATTTTGAACACTTACTTTAGGGTTACTTAAGGTGTCTCACATTTCATAGGGATTGCCTGAGTCACTTAACAGGTTTAGTAATTCGCTGTTTGGATCCAGTCAACAATCGCAGACTGCAAGGCACCCATGAGGCTGTATGAGTCAAGTGGGTTCCAAATTTCCAAATGAAACTGCATATTGTGCTTTATGATGCCATCACAGCCTGTTGGATGCATTACAGAAGAGCAACAAAACTGGACCTGAAAAGACATTATCAGCATGAAATCCATACTTGTGTGATATTGAGGCGCATCATCGAATTGACAGCAAATGTTCCATCCAAGATATTAGGCCTGATTTATTTACAAGCAGCCACTGAAAATGCAAGCTAATCTGCAAGGCAGCTCTGTTTTGTTGCGTGAATGTGTCACATCAAATGCTATGCTATGTCCTAAAAGAGATGGAGAGAGATCAGTGCTCTGCATGTGCAGATCAATAACTGCATTGAAAGTCTATATGTGTGTTATGTGGTAATTTAAAAGAGAACTAAACTTAAAGGTAATCGTTTAAAAGAGATTAGTTGTGGGTCCAGTGGAGATGAGATGGATGTTTAAGCTTGGGGTGGGGGTGGGCCAGATTATGGAGCAGTAAAATGTCAAGGATTTTCTTAATGAAAACTGTCAGGTCAATATCTTCCAGACAAAGAGCAGCACTTCATACTGGATATGGCCTTCATTCCACTTGAGGTTTATGACAAGCAGATACAAAACAGCTTGGGCTATATACAACCAAATCTGGGGCATACACAGCTTGGGATCGGGATGTGTAAATTGAGCCCCGGCATCACATTTTTCATAGCAGAACCCCTGAACCAGAGTGGGTGAACATAGTGATTGTGTAGGTGCTCAAGAATTGCAGTAGGAGGAATTAGTCAAAGTAGTAAGAGCGTGCATCTAAGAGGGGACAGGCTGTGTGTGTGATAGAGTGAGAAGGAAAGGAGGAAGAGAGAGAAGAGAAGAAGAGAGAAGCAGAGCGTCAGTTCAGATTTCACAGCTCCCATTTTAGCTCTGACACAGGCCGGTGCAGAGGCCTGCCTCTCCCATGGGATACATACAGTCCTAACAACATACAGTGAGGTGCCACACTATGGCAGCTTCATCAAAATGAGTGTCAATGTCGGTGAGCCACACAGATCATAGTGTATCTGAGTGACTTTATTGATTTCTGTGATGTTGACAGTGGCCCTGGCACAGTAGGTCACCCATTTGGCAGGAAGCTAACAAACCACATTGTCCCAAAGGAGACACCTGTCCAACAAACTAGCATGGGCCATGATAATCCATGATCTGTATGTCCTATTTGTTTGATGCCATTCTCTTTCTCACACAGCCGATAATCATTCAAAATAAAGAGAAGCAACTGTGAAAAGCCAGAGGCACATGAGTCAAAAATCAATACAAATATTTCAACACATGAATACATGACAGTAGAGGACTTGTTTTTTCCTGCTTTGCAGCTGTGAGACTTTCTAGAGACTTCCTACTACTATACTGCTTTGGCACTAATTTAAAGAGAATGGAATGTGTCCAGACATAAAAAAAAGCTGTAAAAAGTGTGAAAAGGACCAATCTGATTGATAACTCTGATCCCAGGGTCAAGCAAATGCTACGCAACAGCTGCTGTTACAGCCATTATGTTGAGTTAAAAAGTAATAAGCTCTGTCGATGAATCAATGCACAAGCTTGATCTCACATAAGCCTTGGCAGTATGTTTTTTTCAGAGAGTACTTTTTAATGAGGTTTTCTTCCAAACAGTTACAAATTTCATTGTTGTAATACTTGTTTATTATAAATTTACACTGTAATAATAAACCAGAGAAGCAATGCTGGGGGCACTGTGGGGTTTTAAAGAACACAGCATGAAGGCACTCGCTCTCCTTTCCAGGTTCACAGAGTGTATTTACCATGCTGAACAGATCCTTTTGAAAGAGAGTTCCCACCCTGCAACATTCCTGACAGAGACTTAAGCTTTTTAGGGTGGAGAGAGATAATGACACACTCCAGTCTACGCATGCAGGTATGGAAGAGAAGAGATGAGAGATGGTCAGATATATTTGTAGCCTGAACCGCAACAAGACAAGGAATTAGAGGTTAATCACATGTGTGTATATGTTGGGCTCATGATATGGAGGCTCACAGTTGATCTGAGCACACAGCTTGTTGGTATACTAATAAAAATATTATTTTAAACATTAAATTGTAAATAATCTCACTCACAAGTCAGGGTGACACTTACAAGCCACCAAAATGTATTTCCAAACATTTAAACTCTGACCAAATCACAGCTGGGAATGCAAACATCCTACCAAACACACCCTTGTGATCTCTGGTGTGTTTAACAAGGATTTGCCCAGGCCTAATGGGAAGAGAAGAGTGAGTCATGAGTTTAAGACGTGCATGCTAAAGGGCTTGGCAGGAGTAGGTAATAGGCTCATCTGTATCCCCCCCCCCCATTAAGGTGAAGTGATAAGATAAGAACAAGTGATTCTGTTGCTGATGACACTGGGTGAAAATGCACAGCAAAACAATGAAAACATAGAAAGAAACCGTCAACTTGTGACACAGACATGCAATTCTGCTCTATTACGTGGTAGGTATCAGTTCAATTACTAAAAGGGAAATATAAATCAACTTTGTAAAAACAATGAAAAAAATGATGTACCTGATATCACTGCAGTAAACAGGGATGTTTCTAGCTTTATTTTAGATGAATCAAAGCATAGCACAATCAACAGTTTAGAGGATAGCAGAAATTGTTGTTTCTTTCACAGAAGCCTGTCTTACGAACTAACCGCGTTGACATGACTGGACACTTTCACACACCACCACAGGCTATGTCTGGAAAGCCCTGAAATCACTGCTATCGAAATGTACTTTGCATACATGCAATGTGTGATGTTGAAGGTGTGGTGCCTGTAGAAGTAAATCTGAAAGTGTTTGCTATGCAAATGTCTGCAGAAATATTGCGATTTAATACACTTAAGAAATCCATCCTTTGCTGATTTAATCCTATAATTTCAGACAAACCACAGTTGCAGCAGTTGCCCAACCCATTTAAACCATCTTTTAAAATATGGAAATACTGACTGGGAAGGTGTGGCTTCCAGTCTTATTAAAGATAAGCAATGAGAACTATTACAGTAATCTGTGACACCACAAACCACTTGTTTTTTTTTATCTGTGTCAGATTTGCAAATGTAAAACTATGTTAGCTGTGATTTCTGCTATTTCTGATTTCTAAAATATGGGTATTGCTTGTTAATAGCATGACTTGCATGGCTTTCTCCAAAATAGATAGTGCTTCATGTGGCTGAGAAAAAAAGAACCAGAGCGGCCACATTACAATCATGCCAAATCCAAGGTCTGATTCCATCCTAAATAAATAACCCTACAGGTTCCCAACCTGAATCAAAGAAACCATTGTAAGGCACCTACTTACATAAAACCAGTTTTTGTTGTGTGTTTCTTGTCAATGAGAAAACTGTCAGAACACAGCACAATAATCATGCGGCCAGAGTAAACGTTGCTCTAGGGCTAACTTTAAGGAAATCTGAAGTGAAATTTGACTCGTTAACTTTAATCCAGATTATACTGGTGATCAGTATCCAAGGATCAAAAGATCTTTGAAGGGTCCACGAACCCCAGTTTGAGAGCCATTAAATTGAGCTGTGGTCTTCGAAGGGAATAGACAAAAGACATAAGCTGTGGTGTAGCTTCACAGGGGACTAGCTGACGGTGGTAGTGAACAACAATAGTGATTTTTGTGCACTGATTTTCAATGAACCCGCAATGAATAAAAGCTAAGCTAACGTTTGCGCATCATCAGCCTGTGCTAACGTTCTATGCACGCACGCTAGCTAACTGCGATAACTGCTGTTTAAAACATATCATCAACTGAGATGGGTTTTAAGCATCGAAATTTTCTCCGTACAAAAAACATACCTGGTCAAGAGGAAGATTTACAATTTCGCTGATAGGCTGTAACAGAGTGGATCCAGTGCATGATGCTGTCGTTTGGGTAGCCATGCTTGGTCGGTGTCCGTAAATCCTTTCTCTCTCCTTCCTCCGGTTCACTTCACTCCCCTCGGCCGCTACGATGATAAATACTCCGAGCTGCCACCGCTGCTGCTGCTGTTGCTGCGACGAGCTGGACGGTTGTCATCCACGGCTCACATCCAACAAAGACAACGAAAGCGAGACGAGATTTTCACCGCTTAACAACGTTCTGTTTCGTCTTACGCCCGTTGGGAGCGCGAGACGTCGTTTTTCACTTCAAACTAGGAGTCGATGGCGTTAAATTTGGAGTTTTTACCACTGTGGTACATTCATTTGTTGTCAAATAAGCTCAGTATGGGCGGGATTTAGGTGTTGATAGCCTGCTCTACAGATAAAAAACAGAATTACATGCTAAATTTCTCGCTTGAAGGGGTGTCTGAAGAATTAAACGGGGTTCCTGTTTGAGCATGCGTGGTGTGTGCATAAAAACAATTATTCTCATCGGTTTTAATTAGAAAATAAACATTTTTGTCGTCCTAGTGGCTAATCCATTGCTCCCACCCATCCAGTGTTTAATGTTTTTACGTTACCTAAGGAAGGAAACAATGGTTACAAATATGACTGAGTCGGACGTTATTTATCTTGATAGCAGAATATCTTTGACGACAATAAAACTAGTGATAATGTGGGTGGAGTGATGGCGGCCCAGCCCTCCCTAACATCCATCTATTTTGACCTATCGTATGGAGAAAAGGGAAGTCCATTAGCCAATCCCACTTTGAACATGTTTTTTGGTGGGGCCTAAATTTACAGGCTACAGAGCGAAATGAACTCAGCAGTGTTGCATGTGGTCTACTCACCCCTACCGCATATATAGCATTTCACACATGAATGAGACAAAGTGTGACGTAAGGGTGACATTTGACAGAATTCATTCGAAACCGACCACGTTAAGGTTGGAGATAGTTGTGAACAGCGCGGCCCGCGTTTGCATTTCATGTAACTGCACTGACTTTTTAACTGTACTGAAGAAGAATTGTACAAGCTATTCATGCAGCCTGTAATATGCCTAATTATAGCACTGCACACTGCATATTATTAAATGCAATGAATTACGGAGTTTCAATGATAAGTATGCATATAACGGTGAAATGTGTGTATGAATTGTATATAAAAATCTAACTATTCTGATCCATCCTGAATAATTTTCTAACAGTGGCTTGGAAGTTTGAACAGAAGGAGCCTTTTTCTCCCATAATCTATCAGCACCACCTGGTGGTTATTATAGATTTTTCCCAGAATCCTATATAAATACCCCACTTTTCCTTAATAAAACTTTAAAGGAACCATTTCAAAATGAATAAATGAATTAATTTAAAAAAAACAACTAAATTTTACAATCAAGAAGAAAACTGAAAGAATCTTCATTTAAATTTATAGTCAAACTGTGAACTTAGTATGTGTAAAAATTTCATAAATTTGTCTACTGTATAAACTCCATTATTATTATCACTATTAATTTAATTAATCATATTTTGTTATTATAGATATTTTTTACTGAACTGATCTACTAACGTTTTGTTCAGAACATTTTTGCGACAAGGCACAATAACCAATAGAGGGCAGCACCGACAAATTGATGACAATTCATTTGATGTTATAGTCTTCAAATCTTGTACATTCAAAGCAGAGGGCTCGTGCAGCTTCAGATATTTGAAAAGTATGCACAGTGCCAGTACAGAAAAGCAATGAGGTTTAAGAGTGAAGACTAAATCAAAATATAAGATTTAAGATTTACAATGTTTGCTCTGCTGTTGCTAAGTTGTAATTGGTATATGTACATTATTTGTGGGGAAAAAAATTAAATGTAGGCGATTTTGTGGTAGTGACTGTTTTAAGAAAATTGTGTAAGGAACCTTTTTTCATATATATAAAAATACTCAAAAAGGGTCCACACCTGACAGTAGACTCTAGTCTTTTTCAGTGACTGAACAGTAGACTATGTCCACAGTTTTACACATATGCAGTAGACAAAAAAAGTATTGAGGGTCAGTTAAGGGTCTGACTTACTATTATTTTATCCAAATTTGAAAATGGTAACATTTTTTTTTCAAGAGTGCAACATGCCAGCACTACAGGACTTCAAATGGTTCAAATTGCTGCAGCTAGAAATGTAACTAAAACTAGGAAAAGTCATAATCTTACAGAAGGTTTAGCTTCCATTTATCTGCTCCTTACACTTATGTAAGATCAGACTTTTAAGGTGTTCCTGATGACTTATAAAATCAGTAGTTTTTCATACCTGTTCAATGTTCACTTTACAGGCGATTGAGCCTCTCTCTCTGTCTCCCTGATGTTTTTTGGTGCACACAACATCCAACACATGTTGTTCAGTCCTGGGAGAGGGATTCCTCCTCTGCTTTTCCTCTGGTTTCTTACATTTTTACCCTGTTAATGGGATTTTTTTCCTGAGTTTTCATGAGGTCTATCAGAATCAAGGCTCTATGGACAGAGGATGCCATAGACTGTACAGACCTCCTGTATTTGTTTCTTCATATTTATTTCTAAAACTTCTCCCTCAGAAACATCATTGTGGCTGTTTCACAGTAAGCTCTGTATTCCTTCCTTTTTTTGTTATAAAGAGCATCAGCTTAGAGATGATACCAAGTGTAATATGTATTAGATACACTGTGGTAAATTTAAAGTAACTTGTCATGAGTCAAAATGAGAAGGTATGAACAATGTAAACCCACTGCAAAATCAATGTTTCCTCATTTGTACACTGTGCTAGGAGGCAAGATATATTTTGTTAAGAATTATGGGACCTCAATTCTAGAAATTGAATTTTAATTGAGCACCAGAGAAAGTATCCTAATAACTCCTAATAAAAAAGTTTCATAGTGTTTGGTTGTCTGTGAAGGTTCTCAGTCATCCAGGTCATGGTATTCGTAGCAAGGTTAGTCTTATGCAACTGTCAGTTCTAACTGACTGAAGAAGCCTCTTGGATGAGAGGCGAAACGTCTTCAAGAACTCTACCAAGTCCAGTTGCATAAGACTAACCTTGCTACGAATAGTGTTTGTTTTTTTTTTAAGCATCATATTTTTCTTATTTACATTCTCTGGATTAACTTTGGCCTTGTTTTGTATTTTTGATCATTTTTTCTGCTTGTTGTTGTTAGTTTTGAAGCAGAGCTATGTCTTTTTTAATATGAATCTTACACACAAATATTAAAATCTTAGATAGACAAAATGCCCCAAAACTTATAACCAGGCAACAAAAGATGGGTAAAGGAAAAACTCACCTACTTATGCATGATTATTATAATGTTTAACTTTAAAGAAATATTTATATCCGTTCAGAAAAATCCTTTTAATCAGGCTTATATGTTCTCCATTAAAAGTCTGTGCTGCAGCATTAGTAAACGTTTGTTTCTTTCATGAATTTAAATGCTTTCAGTCCCAACAGAGCCTGTGATTGAACACCGACACTCTGCTCTAACTGCACTTTTTGTTTGCTGGTTTGTGGCAAAACTGTCTTTTTGCTGCAGAGCAATACTTTTTAGTGAACTTGATTTATATCCCAGTCACTTTGAATGTTTTTGTGAAGAAAGACTCGAGGCATTTTTTGTGTGTTGGTCTGTAAGGGATGAGCATATTAAATTATTTAAAATTCACTTGTGCCAAAGGGTTTTTTGAGCCTGCACATCATATCAACTTCAACAGATTTCATCAAATGTTAAAGAAAAGCTGGCTGTGCAAAAAAATAGAATATTTCTGTTGTTCCAAGTTACTTACAGAAGATTATATTTAAAGTGCAGTGCAGTTTGCACAAAGACCAATTGTCTCTTGACAACAGTTAATTATCAATAAATAGATCAAACATTTAACTTAATTGAAGGCCTGTGAGACTGGATGACATAAATGCTGCTATTACTGTAGCTTATTTTTAATGCCAAACACCTGTGGAAGTCTCTCTCTCTCCTTCTCCACATCGCTTTATGCTCTCTATGACATTAACCATGCACTTGATGTACTACAGCACTTACATAATCACCATTAATCATTCATAACTACACAAAGAGAGCGAGAGTATGACGTTGAGACGGCCAGGCAGCTTAACAGACGGAGCTTCATTGCATTCATGTCACTGCTCTCAACAGCTTTTTTGTTCTTCCTCAATGATATCCAATTAAAACCGCAATAACGGAGAGA
This sequence comes from Acanthurus lineatus, assembly GCA_029814665.1. Classification (NCBI taxonomy): domain Eukaryota; kingdom Metazoa; phylum Chordata; class Actinopteri; order Acanthuriformes; family Acanthuridae; genus Acanthurus; species Acanthurus lineatus. The sequence continues at coordinate 12,217,200 of JAPZDV010000007.1, forward strand.
GCCTCACTTTGGTAAAGTTGCCATCGTCATGGCAACTCCATCCCCTTCCTCACCGCCTCTCTCTCACGGACTGATACTATGGAGAGAAAAGAGCCGGTGAGAAAGAGCAGGGCTAGACAAAGCCTCTACTAATCTATTTAAAAGGCTGTAGCAGCATGTGAACGGCGGATGAGTTAGTGGAGGTTCCCATTCATTCATAATGAAGGCCAGGAAGCCCACAAGTGTATACATGTGTGATAGCTCGAAATTCTTTTTCCTGTTTCTGCTGTCTCTTCCAAAAGTACAACCCATCATGGTGAATCAGACATTTGTTTTCAAGCTAAGCTGTGTGGCTGAACTGCATTGTGGTGACCAAGTCCACCAGCTCCTTATATAGTCAATAGTTAATGTTTTTGCACTCAGGCTTGCTCCTCTGGGGACATGCAGCCTTTCTCTTTACAGATCAGACAGGAAGTGTCTTTGTATTCAGGGGTCAGACCATTTTAACCAGCACCAAGAGAAACCTCTTGGAGTAGAAGTCCACAGAGATGTACATGTGCTTGTTAGTTTACCACAACAGCCCTCTACTTCTACAAAATCACATTATGACTTGGTTGTATTTTCCATCTTGGTTTAGCTATGTCTTCAGACAGCAGACAGAAAGCTTACTTAGCCAGCAGAGTGTCGACTGTTTTAATGGTTCTGTGGTCCCAGTGGGATTTCCCCAGGAGCACATTATCCTCATCACTCAGAATAGTCCAACAGCAGTACAACCTGCAGGAATCACTGAGATGTTGCTTAAGGCCAGGGCCATATTTTTCAATCGATGAACAGTGTTGCTCAATCAATACGCTCCAGCTTGCTGCAACTCCTTGCTTTGGGATACTAGGACTAGGAATATAAAGACCTTCTGGATTTTAGAGTTTAACATCCTGATCATGAGTGCAGTGTAAGAGATATAGCTGTTTTACCTAACAAAATAATAAATAAGGCAGAAAAAATGCCTTTTTGTTAATGCTGAGCAGGGTATTTTGTTTATTTTACATTGTCCAGCATGGAGATAAAAGGAGAACATCGTACAGGATTCCCCAGAATCAGTGACATGTTATCCCCAGTTAGACTGCTGAGAGCAGAAACACCCGCCCATCATTTTCCCACATCAACAACACATTTGGGGAGTGTGGAGTCAACTTCGTGACCACTGTCTATTTCGGTGGTAGAAACATGAGCCCTCTCTGCTCATTGTTTCATTTTCTGCCCACAGTTAACTGAAGGGCGGGGCAATCATTCATTTTCCCTCACTTAAAATATGACCTTATATGAGCTTTATGCTTTCTTTTTATTGCTGTTCCTCTGCCTTATTCAGTCTTCTGCCTGCTTCCTCTAATGAAAAGAAGCAGCACTTTTGTCTTTTTCCAATTGTTTTAAGAAAAAAGTGTCCTAAGATGTAACATGTGTCAGGCAAAGAGGTCTAAAGCCTGATTTCCAGTCTGCTATTGCATATAAACACCCGCCTTTAATCTGTATTTTTCTGCAGAGTTGGAAGGGATTTTTTTTTTAAACCAAACTTCATAGATATTTCAGAGTATTTTTTTTCCTTGTTTTTCTGATGTAAGGATTAGATGATTGTCACTCCAAGGACAACACTCCAAAGTTCACAGCACTGCACAAACCAATGCAGCATGCAAAGTAGAAACACAATAGATGCTGCAGGGGAGGGCAGGATTGGGAGAGTAAATGGGAGGGAGTGTAGCAGAATTTAAGGAGGCCTGTTAAGTTTCACAGTTTAAATCTTCAAATACAGAAGTGGATTCAGTACCATATGAAACACTTATTCAATGTTAACTATATCTTGCTTAGTCATATTTACATATATTGTAGATATTTATACATATTATACAAATTATGATGTCTTATTAAACTTACTCACACTACTTAACACTTTTCCATAGAGGACATTTATCATAAAAGGACATTTTTTATATTCAATAATATTCACATATTAGTCTACATTAAACACATATCACATTATAAACACATTATACAGTAATGCTGACACTAAGTTATTTCATGCACTTACCCATCTTGTTCATAACCACTGTAAATTCTGTATGTGAAATGTGTTTATTGTGTACAAAGTCTTTTTTTCTTCTCCTTCTTCTTCTCCTCTTTCTTTTTCTTCTTAGCATGTTTTTTCTACTACTTTTCCTTTGTCTTATGACGTCTTTGTCATGTTCCATCACTATTTTCCCTTTTTTATTCTGACTTCGGAGCTGCTGCAACATGTGAATTTCCAAGGAATCAATAAAGTTATCTTATCTTTTCTTATCTTTTTTGATATTGAACAGATAAGAATCGTTTGGAAAACGTCCTTTTTGGTTTTAACAGACATTTTCAGGACAGATTAAGATTAATGATGAACAGCTTTTGTTCAAGGTGACATTTAACTATAAAATCAATGGGCCAATAAGAGACTGTCTTATCATAGAGATTCAGCTGGTGTCAGGCACATGGCTTAATCTTTGGGCTTACCTGATAAAAGAAATGAAGTGACATCATGAACATCCATCATGGATGTTTTTAATAACCAAATTTCGGTGAATGTAAAATGTCCCTTTCAGCTTGTGTATTGATCTGACAGAAAAGATGCCTTCATTTTCTTTTTTATATGACGTGCACATATCCATTCACAGTGTTTTCACTTTTGGCCATTTTTTTCTTGTTTAGCTTGATGGATGAACATGATGGATGTGAAGGCTCCACTTTGCATGCAGTCTTGTCTAAACTGTTCACTCCGAGAGTAACAGACGCAAACACTGAGTTACATGGCCTGAACTCACTGCCCTATGCATTAGTATTCCCTAGAGGATACCAACAGATTCACTCCACACAAGATGCTGGTTCCACTTTATTCATCCCCGTGGCGCTGCTTTCTGTAGCTCCAACTTGTCTTTCTTTTTGTACACACCAGACCCTTCATACGATAAGAGAACATGGATACAAGATTGTGGGGTTAATCGCCAAATTAGAGCAGTAAATAGCAGAATGCAAACACCCTTGAGGTACACTTTCATCCTCTGCTATCTCCCACCATGATCCCATCATTAGTTCAAATGCCTGAGATGCTTTCAGCCCGTCTGTTGTGGCACCAGAACAGATGCAACTCAGCCTGGGAATTCACACCGTGACAGTAGTTGCTTAGGGAGTTTGCAGGACTGTCAATGAGGCTGATTTGGATTCAGAGAGCTGCAGAGATGCTGATTCAGTCAGAACCTACAGTCTGGCTAAATGAGCACCCATGGTTAAATGAAATCCGGGTGGATGAGCTGGACAGTTTCAGCCCAGGAGCTCCTGACAGTTACCCCCGGCACTGATCTAATTTCTGTCAGCTGGTTGCCTCTCAGAGGAACAGGGTACAGGAGTGTGTGTTTTCTACGTGACTTGACTCAGGAGAGACTAAGAGTGTCACTTTTTGTCATGGTTGTTGTCATTAATTACAATATAAATGGATTCAGAGGAACCACCGGGCCAACACCGCATGAGTTCAACGTGGCAGGAGAAAAAGAAAAAAGAGGAGTTTAATTTTAATTGCGGTCATTTGAAAAAGTGTTTTGTACTGGCAACAGAAATTCAAATTTCTGCATTGACCTTGTGATGTTAAAGTAGATCCTGTCCAATTTACTGTGCTATGCTTGGAAATTTTGCACTTTTACTTTTACTTGTTTTTTAAGGGTTGCACCCATTTTTGGAGATATTTAAATGTACTTATTCTAAGAGACCAAAGCATCTGCAAAATCCTACAAATTTTGATCTTTATTCCTTGGCATATATGGAGTGTGCCTGCTCAGTAAACAGCATTGTTTATGACTCGCTGTACATTTCCAGCACAGAGCCGCAGGAAATGAATTACTTAGATTTCAGATATCATAATCCCGTTTGTGAATGTGTTTGTTTGTCCTGTGGTTTAACAATTAATATCCTGTTGTTTATACTGCTTGGGGACAAGAAGAAAATGATCAGCAACAAACAAAGAGGGAAGATTCACAACCACTGACCTTTTCTTTAGAGCTGCTGAGAGCACACAAGAGGTGTCCTCACCCTCATGCTGTCTCTAGGGACGCGTAATAAATAGGATGCTATACTATATAATGAAATAACATAGGAACTATTTTTACTGCAGTATGCATGGCAAAATGTATTTTCCTGCAAGGTGGAGATTTTTCAAGGTAGCAAAACGGAAGTGTTTAAGCAAGATGCTTGTTTTTTAGCATCTCTAGTTGTGGTATCTAGGAAACCAAGAGAAGATGGAGCAGGCAGCCTGTCAGGATATAATGAAGTACAGGGACACTCGATATGCTCGGGTTCACAGTGCCAAATCCTAAGAGAAGCCATAATTACAGTAAAAGCCTCAGCTCCTAATGATGATAGTAAAGCAGCTTGCACACCCCCAGCTCTTTGCGATCATCACTTAAATGAGTGTCTTTGGCGGGAGCTGGCTGAAAATGTCATGCAATTATTTTATAAAAATGTTATGTCTTGGGTGTCCTTCAGGGTGACAAGGTTAAATGTAAATCATGAGCCACATGATTCCTCTGGTTGAATTGTCTGGGAGCGCTCTGGTTTATATGGCTTAATGGAAACATGAAGTGTAAAACCTGTAACAATAGCTGATGAATTTGTTGGTATTAAGCTTGACTGATTATTACCTAATGATCAAAAGACCTTATTTGTTTGATAGTTAATAAATAAAAATGGACACAATTAATCACACATTGCAGTGCAGAGGTCATATATTATATTCAGCTGCATAGGACAGAGGAATTTTCAATCTTTACCAGCTAATTAGTTTTCAACTGTTGATTGAACAAATTGTAATTGCATCTAACGACGACCTTTGACCCCATTGACCTTCTCACCTGGCCTTAAGAAGATTTACGAGTCTGTGAATCTCTGACTCAAAATCTGCCACTACTGCTGAACTACCATAGCATGTTACTACATAATGAAAATATATTTTCAGATCCTTTTTTTAAAATACCACACAATGAATGTGAACAGGGCTTTTTGTGAAATACTGCTAACCTAGTAAAAAGTCTAACACTAGGTTACTACAGCAACAATAGGTGGTGCAGTTATGAGTCAGGTATGCTAACTTTAGCAAATTAAATTAGAACTGACTCACTTACACACTTATTACACTTCTGGGGTTTGGGGTATGAGAAAAAGGAGAGTAAACATTATTCAAACTCTTAATTTACAGTGTTGCTTTTTTTTTACATATCCGTGCACACAGCCTAACATGCTGAAAAATCTCAGTAAGCCAGCCAGACCTTGTTAGGATTATTAAACTATGATTGGACAATCAGAAGGTGTTTTAGGAAAGTGAACAATCAAGTTTAGAAATACATTTATGTAGTCCTAGGAAGTTCAAGTGTAATATTGCATTTACCCAAATCTGAATTTCAAAATATATGAAATACTTTGCAGCACAGTATTGCACACCTTTCAGTCCACATGAATCCAGGGAACACTGGTATAATGTGGTAAATGGAGGTAAACCAATGTGCATAATTATCCTCTCTTGGTTATGGTCAACACGAAACTGATAACAATGAGAATTCAAGAGGTGTTTTACTTGCTTACGTTCATAACAAATGTGCCAATGATATGTGTATATTGTTTTTAAAGAAAATGTTAACAAGAAACACGTACATTAATATAGCAGGTCCTGAGGCTTACAGGCCATCAGGCTGTTTGACGGCGTAAGCACAGGAAGTGTCGATTTAGCAGGTGTCAGCAGCAGCAGCAGTGTGAGTCAGGTCAAGTTGTGGTGAATCAAGTCAAGTAAGTTGAATTGAGCTAAACTTTGTCACACAGTGCTCGAGTGGGTTTGCAACACTACTTCTACTTCAATGACTTGCAGTTAGTTTGTTAACATAGAAAATTAGAATGGGCAGGAGAGGACAAGTGCTACTTTCAGTGTTGGACTTTAGATGAGAGCATGTGCCAGTTTTCTGGAAGTAATGTGCAGCTTATCAGAGCACATCTGGTACCAGTCAAACTTGCAGAAGAACAGTTGAAAAAAAAAACTTCTTTCATTCTTGGCCAGCACCACTTTTGTAAGAACAGTGGTTGGCATATGTCAGTACAGTCTATAGGAGTGACTTCTGCAAAGACAGCACGTTTGGTTTCCATTAATTATGTCTAACATCTGCAGCCAATCAGATGCATCAGTTGAGATGATAGTTTGGTCTACTGTAGTCTCTATTTTTCAATTTCGAGGGTGTTACATGAATGAAATATTCAAAACAGAGCTAAATAGAATTTAAATCTCATAAATACACCGCTTTCTTGTGTATATCACCAATAACAGCTCCATATTGTGGTAAACCAAGAACTCTTTCATGCTTCTTCTATGTTTGAGCTTTATCCTAGGCCTATACCAAGCACTCAACACTTGATTCAAGCTAGTTTTGCCTGAACTCATTGAATTCCTTCTCTGAAAGCTTGTGAGAAAAGAATCTGCTTGTTACAGTTCACTGCCCTGCCCTCAGCACTCCTCTCCCTCCCCTTATTTCTTCACCCTTCCCCGCCCCTCTCTTCTTCATCCCTCTCCCATTAGGAGTTTCACAGCATGTGGTTCACCAGGGTCTACTTGTTCAGTCCATGGCTATGTGCAGCTACCTCATTTGTGTAATAAGCTCCTCTTTAATGCAGTCTTTAGTCGGTAATGTGGTGTATGATCTATGAAGAGCTGAGGTAAGTCCTCCGTGTAGGAATGGTTCAGTAGTGGACCTGAGCTTGGCCCAGGATAAGACATTTCATCCACTTTGTGCACTGGAAAGTTTCAGCTGCCAAATGGTTAGAATTAGATGCTAATTATTTTAAACAAAGGAATCATTCATTCTGCTTATTTGAGACATAAGAAGCTGGACTGTGAGGTTCTCCCACCTGTTACACAATCATGATGTCATGGCAGCGCCGTTTGGAAAAAGTGACTCCCTCTCAAACTGTAGTCCTCTTTATTGCTATGACATATTGTCTGTTCCTGCTAACTTTCAAATGCCAAATCACTACGTATGTTGGATGTTTGTGCGCTGACACACCCTGTGCTCTGTTCTGGTGAAGAACAATTTACAAGCAACTTTTCCAAGAGGGTCTCTGTGAACAGTATGACACCTGCTTTGGTTATTGTTCTCTCTGCAGCTGTCTGGTTTCGTTCAGTTGAGTTTTTCATCACCAAATCAGCTTTGGTCTAAAAACTGAAGTGAAAAGACTGTGAATAATATGGACCTTTACAGTCTCATGGCTCACTAAATCTCTCCAGAATGCTCAAACACAGTAACCGTGACCACAAAAGATCCAAAATCACCACTTTGACTTTTTCACAAGGTTGTGAGTTGTTTGCATGCAAATAAACTCTGCATTGAGAATGGGTGCTATTGATGAATAAGGCTTCTGTTTAAGTTCAATAAAGCAGCCAACATCTTCTGCTTTAGCATCTCTTTTTTTTAAGGAGTGGCATATGCAGCTTGACTGTAAAATTAAAAAAGAAAAACACTTTTATGAGGCTTTGATGAATACATGATTGAATTTAATTAAAGTAGAGTATGTGTTATATAAATGTAGAGGGTTAAGTCATGACTCAGTATATTTTATCAAAGTTTCCTTGAGCTGCATTTTTGTGATCTCTTATTGATATGCCTGGCTCTGCTTCCCCAGATCCCATAAAATATAAAGTAATGTGGTTTTCATCCAATGTTCCCCACTGGTACCTGCTGGATGAACCCACTCACCTTGGCTTCCTGTGCAGCTCTTCTCCCGCATCAAACTGATACAGCACAGTTCAGATATTTTCATGTTAGCTTGGTGTTATTTTAAAACCTTCATTTGGGAAAGGCATATGGTAATGACAATGTAAAGCCATGTCAGTGGTGAAGAGGAAGGCTGGTTCTCTTTGGTTCTGCAGACCTCACTGTCTCTGTATGGCAGATGTTCACTGGGAGTGTGTGTATTCACTTCATAAGGGAGTTGAGGCCTGAGTAGTCGGTCAGGGTCAGACAAGGTCTTAAGCTCTTCATTTAGCAGCTTGCCAGGAGACGCCGAAGAGCTGAAAGAATGTGTGAACACTGCCCAGTTTGTGATTTAAAGGCTGCCCAGGGTTTTGCCTCAGCCGCTGTGATACTATTTATACCGGTAGCTGTCCTGCCGGGCTGAATGAGCTGGGAAACATCAGCAGATTTTTCATCCTGAAGCCCGGGAAAAAAGCAAGTGCTCTGGGCACAGACGCTGTCTTTTTTTTTCTGGCTCCTGTTGGCAAAAATTCAGACATGGGAGACAGTTTTCACAAGTTTTGCAGCAATTAATGATAGATAATTTCTTGCCTGCCTTTTTATAACAGGATTTTGGGAAATCACATTTATTTTTGGCTGTGGCCTACAAAAACATCTAATCACACTCTGACATATGGCAAAATGCAGCAGCTACTTCCATGTAAACTGTGCAGAACACATACTCAGGCAAGGTTGATAGGACTCTGTTAATAAGCCCTTTTTATCTGATACATGTGATGGCACAGTTTTAGGGCATTACCAGCATCAGTGTCGACACTGATTAGGCTTATCTCAAAAGTCTTAATCATTTCCCTCTCATTAGTAGTAGTAGAAGAAGAAGAAGGTGAAGAAGAAGAAGAAGAAGAAGAAGAAGAAGAAGAAGAAGAAGAAGAAGAAGAAGAAGAAGTTCTTTATAATACCCTACAGTAATTTCATTTTTTTTCACTCCATTGTTATTTTCTTTCATTTATGCCCACAGGCCTGAAATACACACATATGCACAAACAGCCCCTATGAGCATGCATCAGTTTTTGTCTTGAGATGTTGGAGTGAAAACAACTCATATTCAAAGGTTTGTTTGATATAGCTGTTAAAGGGAGGATGCTTTTAAAGTGTCACTTCCATTTAGATTATACATTTTATTTTTTTATATGTTGGTAATAATGCTAACAGTGCTTGTTCTTGAACATCTTAGTCCCCCTCCCCCTCCTTCTTCTTCTTCAAGTACTTCAAGTGGCCCAGCATCAAATGGGTATCTCAGTTCATCTGTTTGCTTGTGAAGTGTGCTTTTCATTGTTTTTTCTTAATCCTTCCTCTCTACATTGAGATGTGCTGTTGTTGATCTTTTGACCCAGTTCTTGAATGTTTAGGCTACACAGTTACATGGTAGCTTAACATCTAAATAAATTGAAGACCTGGTGTAGCAACACATAAAATGTTAATGGGCCCCTATTGTTGTAATTTGCTCTCCCTTTTGAGGTATGGTAGCTGGATTTAGAGGTTGTCTTCACAGCTAATTATCCTTGGCAAAGCATATGTGTCCAGTCCAAAACTGTGCAATTCATTATTAACATGAACAAAAAGAGTACATTACAGACATTTGCATAAAATCTTTGAACTACTCTATCATCGTGATACTGCATCATTTTCACAGGGACGACTGCGTCTCCTATCTCCACCTTAAGAGAGAAACTACTAGCGGTGCTGTAAAGAAGATGCTGCTTTTGAGTGCCGTCGTAATATTTTGACTACACGTATCATCTAAAGCACCTAAATAGGTAGAAAATAGGGAAATGTGTGACACGTTTGATAATCATGGAGGGCGTGGGAGCCGTACTAAGAACTAATGCATTTTACAATTGTTTTAGCATTTTTGCGTCATATGTTATTGTGAGTTCAATACTTTATTCAAGCTGCTAATTTTAACCAGTTGAGACATTTTAAAAAATATTTAGGAATTAAATACATGAAACACACACTGAATGTCACTGATTGCATTTTCTTTTTGCTTTTTTGCAAAAAGGTAGTCTGTGATGACTGATTTTGCAAGTACACTGCAATAGTAGCAACCCATGAGTCACCATTAATACAGACTTGATTTTGTTATTTCCAGTCATACGTGCTTTGATTGCACATAATAATGGGGTAATGCTATTTACTGCAAGTATGTGTGATCTACTGCATCATTCAAGATCTCAACAGATCCCATTTGCTAACATCTTTACCTATGAATGTGACTGCACCAAAGTCATTTTTAAACACAGGCCTACGAGTATTTTCTTTACTTAGGAATTTATGTTTACCAAATCTAAAATCTAAATTTTGATGGGCTCAAGAAACAAATGAAAAAATAGATAAGTCAAGGAAAAGGTATTTTTTACATGCATTACCATAACTTGGTGCTATAAAGCCAAAGTTTATATTTGGTAGGTGCTGTAAAATGAGCAACTTACCACTTAAAGAAGCACCACTCTATGACTTATCAGGCATGTTTTCATAATTTTTAAGACTCTGATTCAGTATACACATTAAATTACTAGATGCCACACTTTAAACGCTAGCTAAAAACAATGCTACCTAGCTCTTACGTTAATGTATTGTATGTATTGTATGTACAAGTATTAGCAGTATTTAGGTCAATGGAATTCTTTAAGAGATCAGCCAGTTTCGATTATGTATATTTTTCAGTGAAATTTATATAACACCACACACACATGTTTAAGCACCTTTTCATGAGGTGTTTGATTTCTTATTTATAACCTTAATTGACTGTTAAAACTTTTTGCAAGGCAGTGGAGGGATTTAATGCCACATCACTAAGAGGATTTATTATTTTACGAGGCGTATTTGAAAGCAGCATGAGTTCACGCCTTCCGTGAATTCTGATTGGCTCCCAATTACCAGCTGGTGCGCCCTATTTGCTGTTGCACGTCCATTGAATCCCCTCCTCTACCTTTGTCAATTTCTTGCGCTCCCGTTGAAACGCTTGGCTGTTGTCTCCTACGGCTAGGAGGAAGAAGTTGTTTGCCCCGCTCCGCTGGAGATTTGAGAACACTTAGAGGAGAAAACATTTTTACTAAGGAAGCTCCACTTTCTTCTGTGACCAGAGGACGACGGGTGGAAACTAAATGGAAAAGGAGTAGTGGGCTCAAAGACGGGAGGGATATAACCTACCCATCACCTTGTAGCAAAGCGCGGTGTGAGCGGCAAAGCTGTGACTCCTCGAGACAGCGTGCACCGCTGCTGCACGGGATTGTGTTCGGAGCAAACAAGGGAATGACATAAAAACACACCCAGAGATGTTTGAATACCCGCGGGGACCTTCAAAGACACTGTTACCGCTGCCGCTTCTGTGAACTTTTATGTCCTAAAAACTGTTCGGACTGTGGAGGGGGGGATTACGGAAAGTGCGTCTTCTTCTAATCAGCAAAGGGATTAATTATGCCGGACCAAATCACAGTTTCAGAGTTTGTGGCAGAGACGAATGAAGATTACAAATCGCCGACTGCCTCTAACTTCACCACCAGGATGTCACACTGCAGGAATACAGTGGCTGCCCTGGAGGAGGTGAGTGACTTTGGTGGGAATGGGATTAAGGTCCCAGAAGAATTAATCTGCCTTACAATGAATGAATAAACAAATAAAATGAGTTTGATGATCCCTTACTTTAGTCTCTCATGATATTTACATTACATTGTAGAATAATCTTTAAATCTAAAGATTCATGTTAGGTCAAAGTAGCAAGTCTCTTCTATACATTGTAAAACTAGGCTCCAGTACACATCAACCCTCCCTTTATGCCCCATATTCATACTGTTCATTAAAGTTTGTATTATTGTCTGTCTATAGTGAGCCTTTACACAGTATTTTTCTTCAAGAACTTTAATTTTTTCTATCCTCTACATGCTTGGAACAGGTATAGGTCAAGTCTGTTATTTAAATTGCTTAAAATCAATAATCAAAAACTTGCCTTGAAGAGATCTACAGTCTGTACATTATTATGACCCCTTCTATGGTTAGACTATACATTTGCATAAAGAAAACTCCAAAAACAGACCTTTTAGTGGAGAAAAAGAAGGGAACCTCAGGAAAAAAAGCAATGGAGGTGGGTTCCCTCCCATAGGACAGACTTGTGATAGATGTCCTTGCACAGAGTAAACAAAATCAGGAGAAATGCTGAGGCACAGAATGATAACACAAGGTAAACAGAGGCCAAACATATACAGTGGAAAGATATTGAAGGATTATAATCGTCTAAATGCACACCACTTTTCTGTGGTGGTCAGTTTGCATGTGTTTTAGCTGAATGATCATTCCCACAGTGACAGAGTAAAGTTACAGCTGCATTTCACTGTCTGTGCACAGAGAACACTTTGTGTTCTTCCTTTAACTTGCAGGTCATCAGGAGGAAGGACACTTCCGCTTTGTTCCCTGACAGCCCCTCTGCTGCCTCCCTCCCTCCCTTGTTATAGTTTCCCTACTTTGTGTGCTGTATGGCAGAGCCTCGCCCTGCCTGGCGGTAAAAATAGATTTTCCCACATGAGCAGCTTGGTGTATTATGTGTGTTACTGTGTCTCTGTGCTGTATGTTGGGACATGCTTTTAGATGTTAGGTGTCATGTGAGGAAATGGATCATTTCTGCGTGATTTCTCTGTGGAAAAGTGGTTGTGATCCAAATGAAATCGTGACAGACAGTTTGATGCCTTACAGCTGTATTGCAAACACAAACATCTCAGTGCATGATGTGCATGGACAAGATTAGAGTATTTAATGTCAGTTTTACTCCCACCATATTTTTAACTTGTGTTTGTGCAAGTCTGAGCTAGGTAAGCCAGACAAACACCTGCTCAGGCTGACAGGTGCTTCATGCAGGCATCACACACCTTATCATGCACCGTTTCACGCCTCTTTCAAGCCCCTGCAGCTGCCATTTTTAAAATAGCCCCTAATCTGCTATTGGGAATTAATTCAGCTCTATTTTGAGTGGAATGAGCTTTTCTGTAGAAGTAAGCAAATAAGTGTGTGGATTTTCCCCTTTTAAAACAGTAGCTCAGCCGTAATTGCTGGCTTTTTTGTGCTTGGCTTGAGAATCAGATTCAGCAACTTTCTTTGAGAGACGAGCTCGCTGAATTGCAGCTGAATTGTTGTCGTAGGGATGTAGAGTAGCATGTTGTTGTTTCACATTGACCTCCCCATGCGCAGGCTCAGGGAACACAAGGCCCTATTGTTGGGACAACAAGACCTCACTCACTTTGGTCTGTTTGACCAATTAAACACTGCAGTGGATGGGGAACACTTCCGCTTATTGTCCGCCGGCCTGCCTGAAATCTCAAACACACATATGCAAAACAAAAACATATTTACATATGTGTATACAGAGGCACCAGGAAGTAGCTCGTATTTTATAAAGTTTATAAAAATCTGCACTTTTATATTCCTGTTTTCTTGAAAAATCTGACAGACTGTCAAGAGGATGACTCTTTCACCCTTGAGTAGAAAAGATCTGCCTGCTGTGTTTTCATCAAATCTAAGTGAAAATACAAATATCACATTTTGCTGTTTTCAGCGTTGTGCTGACTTTGAGACATTGTGCTGATTTTGACCTTCTCTAGAATAGCAGTTTGTTATATAAGCACTCACTTCTTAGCTTTTAAACCTGAACCGACGGCTGAGGTCAGGCTGATTGGAGCAGGGCTGTGTGCTTTACTACAGTGAGCTGGTATATCAGTTCACCACATGTTCCCTTTTTGTGAATTAACACAGATGAATTTTTATCATCTTGCTGACTTCAACATTTCCTGTTGCCTTGTTTCTGTTTTGAGTGCATAAATATCCTGGATTTATCCTATCTTTTTTTTTTTTTTAAATCTTGTATAAACAGTTTAATATTATGTGCATATACTTTATACAAGCAATATACAATCGAGAGTACAGTTAGATTTTTCACTTAGACATAGCTACACTTACAGCCTCAACTTCTTAAATTACTTAAAAAACTGCCAAGAAGCCTTTAACACATTAAACGCTATGATTAACAGAAGAAGAGATTCAAGCACTCAGAGATTTTACAGAAATGTGTGCGCCAATGTTGCATAATTGCTTCTTTTTAAACTTATTGCATCTGACTCAGCTTTAATTAGGCTAGTATGTTTAAACTGCTAACATTAAGAGGCCATCCAGGGAGCTAATGTGTATGTGCATGTTTGTGAGTGTGATTGTTGGTAAAACCACAGCAATAAAAACCTGTTTATCCAGTAAGAGGATGTTGGGATTTAGGTCATGACCCCCCCTTTGTGCTCCTGTGAAACATGTTTTTTCCCCCTTCACACTTATGTTGTCTTTCTTCCGGCAAGTCCAGACTTTGTGCAGTGAGCTCTAGAAACTGGTTTTTCTGTCAGTGTTTCATTCAAAAGTAGTGACTAATCTAGTTCATTGGAAACGCTATGATCCTGTCCCGATATTATTGATTTTGTTAGATACTCTGTGTTAAAGTCATATCAATGTCAGATTTGAAGTTGGTGCATTTAAGTGACCAGTTATGATAGCATTTTTATAACTTTGTTAATGCATATTTTCTTATGAGTTGTATCATACACTTATGTATTTGAAAAATCAAAATTTGAGAAATATAGTTTTTTTAATCTTCCAGTGTATAGGTCTGACATTAAAATGCAGAAAACTAAATTCAAAATACACGCAAAAAAAAACAAAAAGATGACAATGTGACCTTTAAAACACTGTTTTTATATAGTAAGTCACTGTAACACAAAGCCAACTTTGTATTTTAACTATCCTGTGTTAAAAACATGGCATCATGAGCTCTGCTTGATGGAGGCATGAGGCCCCGGGGGCTGAGCTGACCTCTGTGTTAAGTATTGATCTTGATGAAAATGCCCCTGAGCTTTTGTCTCATCCAAGAAAGCCTCATGAGGATGTCTGTTGGACGTCTGTCTGAGGCCAGAAACTGGCACACATTGCAGTCATTTTAGGGCTATTTTTTGCATCTGTGACTGTTTTTATGCCCCAGATACTGAATCCTGCCAGATAAAGAGAGAGAGAGACTTCTGAATGGATGCGATCAATACTTGATTCCTTCCTTGAACTGACCACAAGTGCATACAGTTATAGCTTATGTATGCAGATAGGCATATTTTTATAACATCGTGGTGTTGAACCTAAAGCTCTCTGGACAATTGTGGCAAGAGTTTAAAGCTTTAATTTTCTAAGAATTTTTGGCGCAGTGGATCAATTATTTGAATTTCTGTTAAAACATCAACAGACCTCCCAAAGAGTCAGTGAACTTAACACAATGGGTATGTAACAGGTCTGATTCATGCAGGAGACTGCAGAAGATGAGTATTAGATCTTGTGGCTGCAAAACAATCATCACTATTTGACATTCAAGACAAGCTATTGTGTTGGCAGCAGTGTAGCCCTTTGATCAGCCTGTCAGATGCATACTTCCTCAGACACACACTCAATATGTGTCATGGTATCACAGCTGCTTTGCACTTGTTTGACAGGTAAAGTACTTGCTTTTAATGCTGTCATGAAAGTCCCCTGCTTTTGTTGCATAAACAGAAATATTTTGGCTCTTTGCCATTCTTTGCCTTGATTTTTTTAGCCTTTTTGTTGTCCCTTTTCTTATCTGTATGTCCGTTCCTGTGTACTTAAGTACAGTATAAATAAGCAATGAAAAAACTTGATTCACATTCCTTGTATGGGTACATATATTTGGCCAATAAAGCAAATTCTGTTTTTGATACCACCAAGTTGTTTTAATAGGCATAGTCCTACATGTCTGTCTGTCTGTCAAGCCCTGTTTATTTACATGTCATCTTATACATAAGGCAAGTGCATTGCATCAACAAGATGCAGCATTTTTAAACTCAAGTTGAATCCACACAACTCAACAGAAAAAAAAATCAAAACAGCACAATACGAAACAGTAAAACAGTGCAAAGTAACACAATATCTTCAAAACCAGCTTCACAATGAACCAATTCATGATCCCCTTTAAGTTATCTCCATTTTTTTAACTGTTTCATCCTAAGTGACTTGATTATTGTAGAAAATATTTGTGACCAAAAAAAATGTGATTCTGTTCCTTGCATGAGAAAAAATAATCATCAAGATTATTGTTCTCATTGTAGGTCTATTTCTAGAAAGAAAACAGAGCTGCTGTATGGTCCATATCGTCCTTTATATAGTGCCAGATATGCACCTTTCCAATAGGCCTCTCCCTCTGTCCCATATCCCTTTGTCCATTTTTTTCTTTTTTGCTGATGAATAATGATTATTTTTGGCCAAGTCAACTTTTCATGGGCCATTACTGCTGTTTAAGGGCGTCGGGGGGAGACACAATCCTGAGGGCTAGCGTCATTGGTCTTCCATCTGGCCATTATTTCATCTAATAGAGGTCTATCACACTGGTATGCCAGCTATGCACTTGTAAGGCACGCTGCCTTGCTGCTTGATCTGTTGAGAAACTATTAGGAATTGTCCCTGGGAATGGCAGTGGTATTTAAAACATTCACATGCAACTTTTAACAATGTCTATGCAGGCCACACCAGCCCTCAGTCTGGTTTGCGTGGACTGTCTCTAGCTTTCCTGACAGTGGTGCACAAAAAGGTAGTGGGGTTCGTAAAACAGTAACTAGATTCTCAATGAACCCATGAGTGTTTAAAAAAAACAGCTCAAAACAACCTGCTGTGAGTGTCTTTAGTCCCCCATCTCTTTATAGTAACTCTAAGCTTAATCTCAGGCCACCTGTCGTTTTTGGTACATCCCTTACCATGACCTGATCTGTTACCTCCTGTTAACATTAGATGATGTCTTATATAATTGCCCACTGCCTCAATGGCTACACTGCTCTATCTTTGCATTAGTGTTTGCCAAAAAAATCGCTTGTGCTTTACTACTTTGGGCTGAAAAGTCTTATTTGAAATGCAACCATTTATGGTACATTTGTTGACATTTTAAGGCACGTGTGCTCTCATAACTTCTCTACATACTTCAGTCTGCTAGCTTGGTGTTGATGCTGGAGTGGTTCCCAAGCAGAGGGAAGGCTTGGCCTTCTTCTGCCCTGATTCCACCCCCCATTCCAGGCAACGTTGGCGGGAATGATTGTGGTCTGGCTGAGGACAACAGCTGCCCCCCTGCAACAGGTGGCAAAGAGGAAAGTTTTAACAAGGCTTCAGAAAGTAGGATTATTGATGCAAGGGACAATCTACATCTAATAGCTTTAGAGACACACCAACGGATCTACAAGCTCATGGCCTAACTGTGCAGTCTGGACCAAGTGAGCAGTCCAAACCCCTGACATGCTGGCCAGTCCGTAGGATGCCACCTAAGAAGCTTAATGCTTCCTGTAATTGAAATGGGATTTTTGGCAGGATCACCAAAGTTCCTCCTACTCCCTTCACCCTCATTCTACATCCGCTGTCCCAACTGTCCCTTGTCTTTGCTATGCTGTATTTAATGCACCAGAGTAGGCCAAGTGCATTGAAGCAAAGCCAACTACATCTATTCTCTCTAGTACTGAGTGAGAACTTGCTTTTAGGAAAAAAATTATCATAGGTTTCCCTAATATTTCTGCTCTTGATACATTTGGGTTTGCAAATGATAACCAAGGTAGCGTTGTTGTTTCTGTGTAGGATAGCAGTACACTGGGACTTTACAGTCAGGTCCTGGCACCACTTACTTGAATGCTGTGTTCTTATTAGGAGTTTGGGAATGGATCCCAAACAAGTGAGTTAAGAGCTCAAGCTTCAGCATCTTCTTTGTGTTATCCATACTCATGATGACAGCCATATGAACTTAGATTACCTCGCAGGGTTGTAAGTAACAGTCAACAACCTGTTTATTGTGGCTTCTGAATTTATGTTGTACAAGCAAAGAGATGTGTAATTAAATTTTATTAGATAATTAAAACTGTAATATTTTGGTTCAGAGAGCACATTGAACAGAAATATGTCGGGATCTTATCTCATATTTGGACTGAGCAGTTCAGAAGGATGACACGCACCAAAACACCACTAGTGCTGGATTTTAACCCTCCGATTCAGTAGTAAATCACCCTAACTTTGGTTATAGGAATGGCCCTTTTAACCCACTATGTGGGACCTTCATCTTTCCTATGGGATCTTTGTTTGAAATAAGAGGAATCTCCCTAGCCTACAAGGCTAGATAAAGCAGGGTCTGTATTATCAACCAGAGGCAGGCTCTGTCCTCATCCTCATTATGATGCAGCAGCCCTCTGCATGGATCTGCCAGGGGTGAAGGTCACAGTCCTGTCCCAATCGATTCAATGCCATGATCTCTCTTATCCCCTGATGGGCTTTGACTGTCAGGATGTGATATGATTTCACTCACTCTTGTACCTCATCTGTCCTCATTGAGCCTGAATGGTGGGATTTAAAAGTGATGGAAGTAGCTATTGTCAATCCTGGTACATTTGCTTGGTCTGGACTAGGGTTGTTCTGGGCAAAACTCTCTGTTCAGCATGGCAAAGGGTATTGAGGTGAAAGAAGAGACTGGCTGCTCTCTGTCCTACACAGAGGTTAGAGAGTTGAACACAAGGGGCACAGGGGGGTAAACAGGAACTTAAGGCTCATCTCATCCATCAGACTGTCCCGACCCACATTGTCTGAGGTGGCTCCCTTTGACGGCTTTTGTTCCCAGACAGGCTCTGCCTCTTCATTAATGAACTCCACCATTGATTTGTAGTCCTGGTCACTCAGCTCTGCTTGGGGCCGGGATGGGAGGGGTGAGTCCTCACAGTTGTGTTGTCCTGCTGTCACTTTCACTCAGGGAACAGAGCTGGACTTCTTCTCTGTTGAGGAAATGTTTTCACATAAACTCTTTGGAGGGCCTCAGGGGAGATTTAGCCTGGTTGCTTATTACTCAACTGGGACCAAACTAAATCAGGACTACAAGAAAGCTATTTTTTGTCAAGAAAAGGCTTTGCTTATAATTTTATTTTGTTTGTTTTTTTCCTCATAGACTGGTTCATCTTACATTCCAAATGGTTTAAAAATCCAAAATTCCCTCAGTCTTTTGCACAGTGAGAAACATATTTGAGTTTGCAATAACTGTAGCACTAAAAACACCTTGATGTTAAAGATAAAATATCTCCCAAATGTTACTCATACATATTTTATGTGTGCGGTTTTTAATGAAGCTCTCCCTAAGTCTTAGACCCTTCAAATTGGCTCAGTTTCATTCAAGCCTGGGTTTATGTCAAGTTAAACTCTTTTCAAGTTTCCAGCTGAGTTCAAAAGGACTTGTTTGAAATAAAGCTCCGTTCCTGAAACTGCAGTGCGCTCTCAAGCCCTGAATAGCACACACTCACACACAAAGTTAAGCTGTCCTTAGTGTTTTACTGCAGCTTTTTCCAGGAGAAAGCAGGTAATTTTTCCTTCTGTCTCTCTTAGACACCGTCACACTGTTTAGAGCAGTGTGGTCACTGTTGGGCACTACGCCTCTGGCACTTGCGCTTAACACCGTTAAGCTTGATGCATATGTCTATGGAAAAAGAGCCAAAGAGCGGCTCCTAGATGAAGTCAGAATAATTTTTTTTCCTGTCAAAGTGCAACACATTTGGTCCTTATTTCCCAGACACTCCTTCTAACTTGGTTTTATCAGCCTCCTGCCAGTTTATAAACTTCATTAAAGACTCCCCTCAAAGTCTGGAAGACCATTTTAACAGGTTTTTAATATGGCGCCATCAGGTCTTCAGTGCGATTTTATACACTATGTGGCTTTCAGTCCCTAATATATGTGTTAGACCCATTGATGCACTTCCTTCTTATTTAAGCCGTCCTGTTTGAAGTGTTTTTAAAGGGTTGTTCAAGAAATGCAGGAATTTAAACAAATGCTCATCTTCAAATGAGAACAATAAAAGTTAAATTTGAGACTTGGTTCTCAACAGGCTGGGGCTCTTGTAACCAAGCACTACATGCAAAACATGGTATTATCACCATGAGGCAGCTCAGCCATCTGGGAATACCATTCAGAAACAAAAGTTCTGCCTGAGTCTCTCACCTTGTAAAAGGTAAAACACCCTGAACAACCGCTCAGTAGTTAACATGAAAGTTTGTTTTCTCTAACACTTTAATTACTGCAGTTTATGTTGTCATCCCAGTGTGAATTCTGGCAGCTGGCGGTCGAGGCTCTGGTCCAGCAGTGGTCTTTGTAGTGCTCGCTGAGGAGCTGTAAAGTGACAAGTGGCCCGGTGCTAAAATACCAGAAGGCTTATGGGTAGATGAGATGTTTGAATAACTTGCAGTCAGGCAGAATAACCTGCACAGAAATGGAACCCAAGAAAAAATCCTGTCCCATTACCAAGAAGAATGTTTCAATATGTGTTTGAAAAGTATTTTTATTTTATGACACATCTGTGGCAGATATTGACTCTCAGTGTAAATCACTTATACAGCTTTCTCAGCTTTTTGGTGCAGTGTTCATGAGTGTGTGTGTGTGTATTAATGAGCTCATATCAGACAGTCTTGTAGTTATAGCAGCCTCCCTCTTCCTGTCTCTCTGTCCCACACTGCGACTAAACTCTCATGCTGAAGTTTTCCATGCTTCCCCCGGGGCAATGCTGACTGCACACATCTCAGCTGCTGTCTGAGAGAAACCCTGCTGCACCCCTGGCCTGTTGGCGGCCGACTCGATGGAACCCACTTCTATCCAAATATTGACTTTACTCACTCAGCATGGAGAAAGTTGTGAATGAAACACTTGAAAGGGTGTTTTCAGTTTTACAGTGGATTTGTTTTTTTGGCTCTATAGAATTGACTCAGACTGTAGTTAAGAGTGGGACTTTCGGTGGCGCTTTCTTAAGCTGACGACTTCAAAATCCAGCAGACAAAGTTTTCACTACAGTGAACGGCTCGACTCGAGCCTGGCTCCCTCAGGGATCTGCATGCTCTTTGATTCTTGCAGAGCTGAACTGTATTTTTGACACATGTTTTGAATGAGTCACAGCTTTTTCTCTGTGGATGCTGAGGTATGGAGAGAGTGCTCTTCTCATGTTTACCCTAACTATACCACATGTGGAGCTGTAGACAGCAGCTCTGTGTTTGGGTTAGAGCTGACCTGCAGTGTATAGCATCAGGCAACCACTTTCAACGCCACAACTGCAGAAAAGCTGACGTGTCTCATATTGCAATGTAGCAGACGAGACTGCCTGCTAATGATATGATGCATTATTTATTTTTCTGCAGGCGCATTCTCTCTAGACATAATATAACCGCTAGCAGTCATCCAGAAGAAGGTGTTGCATGCTGGTGATGATGATTTGACCTCCATATTAACACTCAGCAGTGATGCTATCAGCTATACTTTGCAAGAGCAGTGTTTCCTCTTAGGTCTTCCTCACCAGCGTGGTCAAAGGGTTTTTTGTGTGGCAGGTGTGTGCATGTCGGAGCAGTGTCCTGAATTAACTTTTTCACTGTGTTAGATGAAAATATCCGAACACATTTCTTACTTGCTAAAATGCACACATGTTGGGTATTTCTTTAGTATTTAATCATAGAAAGCAACTTGAAAATGATCACAGAGAATCTGGGAACTGTTGTATAAGAATACGGTTGAGTTTGCTGACAACAGTTCAGTGTAATCTGCTTGTGTAGAAATACTGGTTTAGTTTGTTTTTGTGGCGTCTTGCCACAATATCAACACTGCCCGCCACATATTGATTTTCTGTTTTGGGAGCTGCATTTTGTAACTCTCGCTCTTTCTCTCTAAAACACAACTTTGTTTAAAAGGAACAGCAGTGGATATTGTGGCATTTAATTAATTTCAAAACTTACACATGCATAAACCTTCTCTGTGATTGTGACATGAGCGCACAGATCAGTATCTGTGAGCAGAGAGCATGCTGGTTTTGACAAAGCATCGTGTGGCCAAGCCATGACGCAAGATTATTTTCAGGCTGTTCTTAATAGAGTGCTCATGATGTGATGAATCATGAAAATGGTGATGGTGATTATAGTCTGTCCCCAAATGTATCGTTCGAGTGGTTTTGTGAAGGATAGAAATAGAGTGCTTAAGAGAGAGAGTTTCAATTCCTGCATACTCTTTCACCTCAGGGCAAGTTTTTGTCACACTTTCAATATAAGTGTTGTTTCAGGTGCTATATGACAAATGTAACAAATTTTTTGTTTGAAGAGCACTGACTCAAAAAGGAATTGAACAGTACTCACAGCTACTTAAAACATCATGATATACTGCCTGTGGTCAGAGCTGTTAATCATTTTAAGATGCCATTTGGTTTTTCTTGAAAATATTAACCCTCATCTGTAATATTTTGGAGTGATGCCTAACGTCTGAAGGAGTGTGGTGATGACATGAATGGTTGTTGCCACTGTCAGTCATCGATTTGAAAGTTAAACTATTGGGAGAATGAACTGAACTGTCTCATTGAGAGATCCAGTTTCACTTCATAACCAGTGTGCACTGACCGCACCACAGCGGTGAAATAAATATAACTGATGAGATGTCAACTCTTTCCCATGATTTTCAAATAAAAACCAATATTTATGTCTGTGAGCGTGTTTTAGTTACACACACTAGACATTTTAGTAGTTATCTTTGTGGGAGGAAGTTTGTTAGAGTTTATCATGTAAGTTCAGTCCATACTGGGCACCTTTACGAAAATTGGTTTACAACTCCTCACAGCCATCACATATCCCATATCGACACATGTACCAAATAAAGTGGATAATTACATCCCAGACGGCAGGCTTCTTATTGCCTCATTTCCACAGTTTGTGACAGACTGTTTCCTCGCATGACTGTCGCAGGGGGAGGGCTTAAAGGGTTAGGCAAATTTAGTCGACAAGTTGTAAAGAGACTCCAGACAGAGCCTGGATATTTGTGTGTGTGTGTGTGTGTCAGCTTTGAACAACTATGTGGTGATGACAAAAGCAGTACTACAGACAGGGAGAACTGCTGGGATTGTGTTTTCTTAAAATTGAACATGTGCGTGTGCTGTATGGTGATGGGGCCTCTGAGGAAAGCGGGAAAGTGTCTTGCCGAGCGACAGACGTGCTGTCATCAGCAGATAGTTAGCCGGCAGGAACAATGGGGCCGGGTCTCCGTCTTGTCCGTCACTCACTCCAGCCTGCAATCATCCAGGAATGTCTTTCTTCTTCAGACAACGGATTCTGAAGCGCTGCGATAAAACAGGCTTGTTAGCTGAAATCACTTTTCTTGTAGTCAGCAGCGTTTTGCTCACTTCCTTTCCCTCTGTGTTCATATGAACCAAGCTTTATATTTCCAGAAGCTTAAATATTAGTCCCAGTAGCTTTATGTCATTGAGAAAGACCAGATTTTTATTTTATTTAAGTGAATATAAAAATGATTAATAAAATGTAGTTTGTGCTGTAAAGATGCTTATCTCTCTGTTAAACAAATAAACCTATTTTGTGATATTTACTATTAATCAGTCTCTAAATTAGCCAATCAGATATATACTATTAATTAGCCAACTATTTTCTATATCCTTAATTATTGCATTAATAGTTAACTTCGTCCTTAAAGTTTGTTCACTGCAGGCATGTGTGGTGGTTTGCCATTAACAAATGCAAATTAATGTCTTTATATTCCCTTTGTTGAAGTGTTGTTCAGCTCTGCCTGCTCCTGTGCTCCAGTGTAACATCAGGGTGCGTTCCTCCAAAAATGTCCTCCACAGGGCCACTTGTGTTCCATTCCACCGCAGCCTCAACAGACTATCCACATTAAAATGGACAAGACAACTTGAGTTTTTGCCACAATGTCTGATTTAGTTTTAATGGGGCTTAAGTCAAATTGTTACCTTATCCATCGGGCTTGCAACTCCTTCTCCTTGTTTGGTATCCAGATTATGCTTTTCATTCCTCATTGGGTTGTAAATGTATGAAGGGACTTTCAGTGTTTGTTGTGAGGACCGCAGAAAGTGGACAAAGACTGCCCTATGAAAAGATTTGGTGAACCTCTTTTGCCAATTTCCTTTTCTTGTTTTGTTTTTTAAGACCTTGGCAAGTGCTGAGCCAAGCACTTTGGATCCATTTACTCCAGTTTGGATCATCATAGTCAAACTTTGTGCTTATCCAGCTGATCTTATCCCTGTGGCAGCAGTTAAAATGCTAGTTTATACAGAAACCTACACCTACCGTCACCTATTTTGAGACTCTAGACTGCTTACTATCTTTTTTTTTCCCTCAAAGATGGCTGTGGTAATTTTAAGGGCAACAGTAGGTAGTTATGAAGCCAGAAAAGGGGAAATCTCTTCTCTCTTTTTCAGGATTTTCTTTTTTAAGGATTTTTTTCTTATTCTTTTTCTACCTTCTCATTCAAAATGTCTTTTTATTGTGAGGAGGGAAAGATTGTCCATTTTCCTCTGAACTTAAATCCATCCTGCAGTCTTTCCGAGCATCCTCTGTGTTATTTAAGGTTTACAGTGTCTTCTTTCCCTCTTCAACTGTACATGCACACACATTAAATACTATCAATCTGAACTGTGCTCACACATATCAGTAACTTGACACATGTCACTTAACTATTCAGCAAATGCACGGCTGTAAATGAACATATCACCGTGGCAACGACCGCGTGACCTGGCATTGTTGTGATAGTCTCTTTAGATTGACTGGCAGCAGATGGTGCCTCATGGTGTAATCACAATAATGATGATGGAGGCGATGATAACTCCATGCATTTAGATGAGGATTAAATTCAGTTGGGTTTGTGTTCCTCCTCCTGCTCAGGCTGAAACGGTTGGCCAGCGACAGGAAGAAAAAAAGAAAACAGCCCATGTTAGTTTACTGTGAGCGGCTATCAGGAGAGTGAAAAATGCTGACTTTGCACTAATGTCATAAGAAGTGTGTTGATGAAGCAGCTCCAGGCTTGTAGGCCGGCTCTATTGTGTGAGGATTCAGCTCTGATCCTGCACTGATGAAATGCAGCATGGTGGTAGAATTCCAGTCTGGATATGAAGAGGGT
The DNA here is from genome assembly GCA_029814665.1 of Acanthurus lineatus. Lineage (NCBI taxonomy): Eukaryota > Metazoa > Chordata > Actinopteri > Acanthuriformes > Acanthuridae > Acanthurus > Acanthurus lineatus. Next base: position 12,242,001 of record JAPZDV010000007.1, read on the forward strand.
TTTTGGGGGGGGGTTAAAAGTGTCTAATTTTAAAGTGGCTCTTGCTGCAAATAGGAGAGCAAGCACATATGAGCGGTGGCCTGGTGCTTGGAGAGCACTCCCTGCGCTCAACCCTGGAGAGCACGTAAGAGTGGAAATGAGTGAAAGTGATTGAAGAGTCCTCTGTATGTATGTGTGTGTGTGTGTGAATGATTTAGAGCAGCATTTTTTTAATTTATTTTTTTTATTACCCCCTCATCTCTCTCTACTTCTCTCACCCATCTCCCCTCTCAGACCACTCTGCAGATTGAAAGGGTCTGCTGGAGCGTGATGCTGCCTGATTTGTGTGCATGTGTGTATGTGAGTATGAGGGAGACCTTGGTTCCATGTCAATGTGTGTGTAATGCTTCGACTGGTCATACTGATTCACAGGGTGACCACTGGTTTTAAATGGGGTCAACTGGGGGTTTTTTGATCTATCAGTGTGCCAGTAGAGTGATATAGTCACTACAAAAAAAGTGTAGATTGCTTTAACAATTTATATTCACAGGAAATGATGCTGTATACAGAAACATGTATTATAGGCCAAAAGCATAACTACCAGTGCAACAGACAAAAATGTCCATCTATATTTTTACTGACCGTCCATAACAGAACAGCACAGTGAGAAAAAGAAAAGGTGATCCAACATAAAATAGGTGAATTAAGGCTTAGAGCCTACTTTAACAAATTGGCTCACTGTTTGTATTTGTAGTCAAATTAAATTTCTTCCAAAATGCAGCTTTTCCCAAAGCGTAGGGAACTTGAATAACATCCTGAAGCTCCAACTTCTCCCTGGTGCTCTGCATGGTCAACTGAACTTTTATTTAAATTTACAAGTGAACAATATGCATGCAATGCATGTGTAAATACAATATGTAGAATATGATCAGTATATTTACATTTCATACAGTGTGACTCTCCATGTATATGGGCACAATTAAAGGGGAGAGAAGTTAAATGAGCCTGAGTCTGACCCAAGCACAGCATATTAGAATTGCCCACCCTGAGCCGCCTCGGCGTGTCAGGACCTGACGGGACCCGACCTCTAGTTACATGATACTCGAGCAGAACACAAAGCTGCCATCTGACTATTCTGATGCACATATGCACCAAAGGCTGTAGTCTCAAATCGAACAGATTGCCTCACAAAAACAACTGAGTTCATCAGAGTGCTGTGTTTCTTTTAGCTCCCTCTTATGTCACATTTTTCTCATTTATTTGTACATTTTGTTTGAGTTTTGATGCCATGCTTAACTGCAAGAATATGCCACTTGATTTCAAACTAAAGCCAACAGAAAGGCTTATTACATCACAGTTTCTGTACAGTGTCAGTAGTCTCCGTGTGTGTTTACTATAAGATTTTCAGACAGCCTGGTGTTAAATTAATTCCTTGTAGCACTCAGCTATGAAATTCGATTGACTTTAATAGCTCACCCCTGTTTGACCTCACATCCTCCACACCAAACACATTCATGGCATCAAGTGATCAATAAATGCATGACAGATTCAAGCACTTTTTGGGGCTCTTTTTAAGATTGCTTCCTGTAAAACTGAAAGTGTTTTTTTGTCAAAAATTCATGCTTTTTTGAGAAAGACCCTAAACATCGTACACTCCATAAAAGCAGACCATCAAGCCTTCTGCTGTGTCAGAGAGACTCAGATAACAGAGGAGATACTTTCATCGCTCTCGAGGCTTTCGCTCTGAGTAGCGCAAGTATATTTAACAGACAGAGCAGAGCCCTTGGTGGTATCAGCTCTGCTCAGAAAGCACGCAGAGCTCGTCTCCAGTTACCTTTAAAAAGTCTTTATGTGGTTAGGGTGTAGTTAGAGGTAGCACTCTGTATTCCTTTGAAGGATGGCTGCACTACTCTTACTCCTTGGTTTCTGTGCTTGTTTTGAAACATTTTTATCAGCATGCTGGCACGCGTGGCTGTGTGGGGTCTGAGCTGCAGTCGAGGGAGTCTGTCTGAGCCAGACAGAGCTAATGGGATAATGGCATATGTAAGAGATGAGTCATTTAACAGGAGTTGAGGGAACTAAAACCACAGCACTGTAAGTCCTACTTTTACTCAGAGGAACAAGGAGTCTCTGGTCGGCTTCTTTTAATTTGCACTGTTCCCTCAGTGAAAGACAGCATTTTATTTTTAGCATGCATTTTCGTATACAAAGCATTGCTGTCTGGAATTTAAGTTGCGTGAAAAAAAATTGTTTGTTAAGGTTTACGATTTCTTTTAAACTCTAACCTGCACTAATTAGTGTCATTTATGTTATAATAACTTTTTACGAGTTTTTTTTTTTTTTAAGTTAATCGCTTGTTTTGTTGTAGCTTGAGTTCAAGACTTTTTTTGAGGGAGACTTAGTAACTTTTTCAGACACTGAGATCCTTGTTAAAGATATAAAAGATGAAGAATTAATAAAAGTACATGCAGCTGGAAAACTGCAATTATATCATAAGAATTAAGTGGCAGCCACACTAATCTATCAATGAGAAGTGTTGAACCAGAGCAACAGGAGTTTGATGAAGATGTTTTACTTTGACGCAGCCTTGGTTGGTTCTATTCAAAGCCACTGATGATACAACTTGTCGCTTACTCTATAAGCCTTTTTTCACATCACAGCAAGACATCACAAATGTCATAAAAGACTTAACAATGGCTCTTTTCTATTAAAGTGTCCCTGTCAGCTATGACAGTGTTGCAGTGAGCCAGCTCTGAAACAGAGACAGCTAAATGGAAATTATTTTCTTTACATTTAAAGTTACACTTTTCTCCTTTAGTATAACAGAATGTGGTAAAAGGGCCTGTAAGTTAAAATGTGTGTCCAGGTGGTGATTGTCAAACTAACATCTGCCTGGTGTGTGGAATTTAGTGCAGTGGGGAGTTTTTTTCTGTCACATTAGCACCTGATTCTGACTGATTAGGCAATTCGTCTCTGCTAAATCCAATTAGGAGATACCACTGCACCTTATCTCGTGAATTTCATTACTAAATGTCTTTTTAAACATTGAGCGTCAAGATGAAAATATGGTCTTTGCTGTGTGATGCACCTCCACTGCTGGTTTTCCTTTAGGCTTAATAGGCCTGTAATTTCATAAAAGTAATGAAGCTTTAAAAATGTTTTGGTCTGCCTTGCAGATAGGGTGTGTGTTCAAATGCTAACAGTTTAAAAAAATGACAGAAAACTTTAACTTTGCTGAACTAATACTGAAGTAGAAACAAATACAAAAGGACATATAAGGTCTTAGCCTGATCAGACAATTCTTTCATTAGTCCTGCATTATTTGGGATTTTTCCATTATCTTTCCTCTCCACTGAGCACATTTCGGTGTAACTGTATACCCTGACAGACTGAGTGGGTCTCCTTTGCCACACTTCATAGGTGGCCCCCAATGAGCCACTATAAGCCAACACTGATGGGAAAGTGAAACAGCACTGTGTCAGTGTTCTTGTCTTTTCTTTAAGCTCTTTGCTCTTCTTTTACGCTGCCGTCCCTCCAGCAGTGACACTTAATTTATCTGTCATATTCTCTTCAAAGTCACTTCTGTCTTTCTCTGCCTCTTTGTTCCCTTTGTGTCTGTCCTTGCAAGTAAGTGTGTGTGTCTGTGAAATATGACCCTGGGGAAAACTTAAGTGCTGAGCGGTTCTTTCATTCTGCAATGGCCAACCACTCATAGCTTGGATATTAATACGGCACAGATTTATGGATTTAATACATTTTGTCAGCACATATAGTACTGACGCAAAGAGAAAAGTGTGAGTGTACAGTATTGGTGTGTATGTGTGTTTTGCAGCTGAATGGTGGTCATTGTGTATGTGTGTGTTTTGTATGTGTGTGTGTTTTCAGAGGGTCCAGGCAATCTGATATGTGTCAGTCAGATGGAGAGAAGGGCTGGGAAAAGTGGCGCCGGCTTTGGCCCGGTTGGGCGGACGTACTTAATAAAGCCCCTAAAAACTCATTTCCCCAAATCCCCCTCATCCCAAGAGACTCCGTCACTCATCACTGGCACAGTGCTGCATTGTCTCAGCTGGACTTTCACTGTTTGTTCTGGTTAGTCTGTGAGTCGAGGCTCAATGCATGAAATACTGTGTGTGGCTATGGTTATTCAAAGGTTTCTGTGTGTGAGCCCCTTGTATGTCCTTCATGTAATGGACTTCAGATGCTCACTTCTCTTGTCCTACAAGCTATTATACTGATACACATACACGCGTGCACACACACACACACGTACACACACAAACACAATAACTGACGAGGGAGCTCAGGTCTATTCTTAGCTTTTCCTTGAATAATTCATTAGTTGCAGTCAGAGTGGAGAGGGCTTAGACACTCTCTCTCTCAAACACACACACACACACACACACACACACACACACACGCACAAACTGTGCCCACCACATGGAGGCATGCATTCATGGGATGGGAAAAAACAAGAACGCCAAACAATATAAACTCAGTTTGACCTCAAAAAATGTCGGCAGAGTTGAAATGACAGTCTGAATAGAACCAACTTCACAAAGATCACATATACTTTTCTATATTATGACAGAGCTGTTGTTTCAGAATGCTTATCTGGTCCCATACCTCTGAATGGTGTTATCTCGCAGATGGTTCAGAGCCTTGTAGGAGGGAGTAGAAATGGGAATAGTCAGGTGTTTCGTGGTCAAAACATCCCAGACAGGCTTATCAATATTCCACAATTTCTACAAATTACATTGTTGAGATAATTACAGTAATACTTGTACACTGACTTGATAACTTTTCAATATCTGTCCCTTTGTGTCTGCGTTTAGGCTCTGGATGTGGATCGCAGTGTTTTGTACAAGATGAAGAAGTCTGTTAAGGCCATCTACACGTCTGGTCTGGGTAAGTCCTTTTTTCTCTCCTTTATGTTTTAATTTCCTTATCTATCTTCTCTCATTTCAGTCCTCTGTACTCTGCAAAAATAGGACCTGAGTAAAGACAGCATGTTTCTCATCGGAAACTAGTCACTTCACAGATACATATTACATATATACATAACTTAATTTATGCTAGTAAACACACTTGAGACCTTTTACTTGGAACCTTTAGAGTCTTCATAACGCTTTTTATTCATATTGACAGACAAGGATTTAAACTTAACTTGTTCACAGAGGCATACATGGTGAGTAGATGATTCTGTTTTTATTAAAGGTAATGTTAAGTTTTATTTGGTTGCCAGTCAGTGGTGTCACATCCTCCATACCACCTCTAATGCTAAAACTTCCAGGGAACACAGGAAAAATTAGATTATATCAAAGTGGATGGAAGGAAGTTGGTGGACTAGCCAGCTTGCCACTTTGTTGTTCTGTATTTGTTGTATTTCTCACTCCTGAAACAGCATGAAGAAGCATAATTATTTATTTTAAGCTGCAATGGTGTTTTTTTTTACTATAAAGATGAAAATTCCATAATCCCATGCTCTTGACAACATCATCAAACATCGTCTTTTGTAATTGTTTTAATTGAGAGACCCCTAATGTAGAATTACACACTGTACCTTTAAGATTTTGGAGTTTTGTGGCTACATGAATGACTAAGCAAGACATCACATTGAGATGAATTTTTACACAGGAAAATTAGGTTGATAAGAAAAACAATAGATTTAAAAAGAAAAATAATAGTACATTGCATTTCTACAGCATTGGTTCCATTGCCTTTGAGGCAGAGGCAGTGTGGACAGTTTTTCTTTGTTTTTGCCTCAGTGTGTGTGTTATTACCACACTCGTTGTGGCTGTCTGTGCCAGTGTTGGGTGTTTCCAGTGTCTTTTGTTTGGCCTGCCTGACAGAACCCTGCTGAGAGCGAGAAAGAGAGGGAGAGAGAGAGGGAGAGAGAGACCTCCGAACAATGTGCTGAGCATGTCTTTTTCACAACAGTGTGAGCTCTGTTCAGACCAGAGGGGCAGCTGTCTGATTTAGACCCCCAAAGGAACAGCTGGGGAGCACCCTGTGTTTGTGTGTGGCTGCTGAGGCATGGACATGTTTTCACTTCACCTCACTGTTAAACATGCTTTCCACACATGTACATTTGCCTTTTTTTACAGGCATACATTTGTAAGATTAGCTAGTGCAGTTTTCTCATGGTGTTCAGCAGCCAAAATAAAAGCCCCTGTTGTTGATAAATCTCCCTCATTTGAATCAGTGTGATTTGAGCAGTAGGGTTTGAGAACTGCAGGTGTTTCAGGCAGTTGAGATTTGTTTGCATTACGGACGTTATCTGTTGTAGGAAAAACTGGGAGGAAGCAAATCAACCTTCCTGACTCGAAGCGTGAAGCTTGTTTCAGATTTTTATCAGCATTTACAGTAGAAACACTGTGTTGTCTGTGGAAATGCCACTGGGAATGCTCTTATAAGCTGTTCCTCCAAGGGAAATTCACATTAACTAAGGTCACCTTGACCTCTAGCATTCAGGAAAAGCTACCCAGATCTGTTGTGAATACTTTATGAACTCTGTGTTATGACTATGTTAAATCTGTAACTCTAGAACATGAGACTTGTTCATAGATTAAAACACACAGATGGGGACATATGCTCCATATAGTAGAATCTGCTGTTTTAGCCCATTTATATTGTAGACGTACTCTGGACTAATCAATAGTTTTACATTAAAAAGATTCAAATGACTGAGTATACTGAGAGAACAGAGTGGTCTCTCTTTTAATAAACCCACAGGGAATTATTACCTGACTGTGCAGTTCCCCACGAACATTTCTTTAATTTCATTGTTTTGGTTTTGTGTTTTGCATCTGTCCTGTTTTAGAGAAAGCATGAAATAATATAAGGAGGTTAAAAAGAATTAAGGGCGAGCTGAGGGGGTGAATAAATAAAACCAGAATCTTTAAAGCCTGACAGAGAAGATGTTCAGCCAGCCTATGCAGACAGCACAACGCTGAGCATAATTATCACCAGTAATAAAGCTCAGTGCCGAGTGATAAACAACATCCAAGGACTTCAGAGTTGCAGCTCAAGCATGCATGTTTTGAATATCAACATAATCCAAGACCGTTGGAAACGTTGCCTCAATAAGTGCCTCCCTTTATTGTTTTTCCCATAGGCAATATAATAACACTCAGGTTAAGTTCAATAAGAGAATATTAGCTCTAGTATATACACTGCAATGTGATTAAATCAGCGGTAAAAAGCAATGTTTGAGCATGAATACTTCTGAAGTAATAATATATGTAATGCAAACTTTACCAGATCTTAAAAATATAAATTTATACAGGTAAAATTTAATACTACATTGTATTGCAGAAAGTAGATGAGAACATAGCCAATTACTGTGTATATAGACATGTACGTATGTAAATATAAGGCAAATTGTTATAGAATGAGTGATAGCAGAGAGTTTTATCAGGGTTCTCAGGAGAAGATGCTGATACTAAACCTACAGGATGAGACACACAACTGGGAGCCTCGACACTGACACACTGACTGCCTCAATAATCAGAGAGTAGGCTCCTGGTATGACTGGCTGTCCCTGCAAGGCTATTTTCAGCTGTGACTTGAGGAATCGTAACGATGAGGAGGTGAGAAGGGAGATAATAATGAGGTGGCAGGAAGGTGGACATTTGGTTTGAATGGTGAGTGAAAATAAACCAGATTAAGGGAGTTACCGTACAAGTTAATACTGGAGAGACAGAGCAAGAAGTGTAAGATAGTAAGAGAAGAAGATAAAGATGGTGAAATGAGAGTGAAAAAGTGTGAAAGAAAATAAGGGGAAAGTTGCATGGATGTGCGAAAGAGTCCTGTGTTGCTGCAGGGACCTGTCAGGTTGTCAGCTTGTGGGTTTTGATGAATAAACCAGCAGCAGCATCTCAAACCCCTGATGATCCTGGAGCTGATGGAGCAGAGCTGCTTGGACAGGCCTGCCAAAGCTGCTGAACAGATAACGACTCGAGGCAGACGAGCGAACACTGCGTTCAGGCTGTCTTACCTATAGGTGGGCAGGGCGGCTCAGTGGAGCTACTGAATAATGCAGCACTCGGCCCATGTTGCATCAGGAAAATGCTGAGTTCAGTGGCGTCTGATCTGGTCAAGTCCTTTGAATGACTGATGCATTCACACAAACAAACGCACACACACACACACTCATACACTTGATGCTTGCAATCCTCTGACTGCCAGGTAGCTGAGTAATGAAATTAAACCACATAGATGAAAGCCTCAAAATGAAAGTGCAGTTAATATGAAAGACCTCTATTTATGCAAGTTCTTCATTTGGAGGTATTTTTAACATTTTGTAAAATACTCTTTTTGTCTTTTTAATTTTAAGTCTGAGGGCAAGAAAGGTTAAGATATAATAGGATGTTTTAATTGAGCTCAACCAAATTTAATTGAGGGACCCAACCAAATCTATCTGATATCACCACTTTTTCTGTCCTCCTCGTATTATCAGCTCAAACATTTATCCTGCATGCCTAATTTTTATATTAAGAGAAGTGACATTATTTGTCACTGTGCTGTGATGTTCAGTAACACAGAACTGGTTCTATGTTTCTTGTAATATGAGGAGACATTCTCCTTCTTCCTCATAGCTGGGCTATACTATATAAAAAACAGGGGAAATATACTAATGTTACTTAATTATTCAGCAAGTATACTGTAGTCCTTCCTTAGTTCCTAAAGGCAAAATTGTTGTTTGACCGCTACAGTTTAGAGGATAAGGTTTTATCATCAGCTTGAGGTTAAGTTATAGCACCTGTCCTCTTTAAATCAAGGATAATGTACCAAGTGCTGACTTCAGCATCATTTATAATAGATAAACATGTAATAAAAGCACTTGTTATAAGTTCCCTCACACACAAAGTGCAGCTGTTTTATTTACTTTAGTGATGTGTTTTCACACTTTAGAATGTTTAAGCTGAGACAGGCCCTCAGTCTTGTTTTCAACTGTAAACTGCTAGCAAGTCCTTTTTCTTGATGCATGTGTTGCCTGTATTCCAGATGAATGTGATGTCAGAAAGAGCGAAGTTGAGCTTGAAGAGAATGTGAATGAAAGATTTGATATCGGGTTTGTTGGCTGCAGAGCTTCACTAATGTTTGGAGGTCATCTCTTCTTGGCTCCTGCTTTATATTTAACTGATGGATATGACAGTGGTATTGATATTTTCATCTGCTCCCACTGTCAGGAAGACAGTGAATTCCCCAAAAATCTCCCTTTGGCCTGATCCCCTCAAATTTATTTGTCTTTCTCACACCATATGATCCATCATCTCTGCCTTCTGTGTATAAAAGTAACAACAAAAATTAAAAAAAAACACCCTTGTCTGTGTGCGAGAGGCAATATTAAGTTGCCATGGAGTCCGGTGTTGTTTTTATAGGGTCCATAGAGAGATATGGAATTGATTTGTCGGCTGAACATTGTGTCAGTGAGCGTCGGATCGTCAGCCAATCGGACCCGATGGAGCCGAGTGTAAGGGAATGAGTGTGGGAGAGACGGAGAGAGGAAGCAGAGGCCTGCCTGCTATCTGATGATTAAACCCTGTCTGTGTGTGAGAGAACAGTGGATGAAGCTGCAAAACAAGCCTTTGGGATGTTAGATAATCCTCAGAAGATGCCTGTAAGCTGTATAATATGTTTTTTCTACTTGTGTTTGAGAGGAAAGATACAGGAAAGAAAACTGGGTATTGGCAGGCCATTTGGGTCTGCTGTTTAAGTCTGTTTTTGTGTGTGTTCAACTGCATTGTGTCTTGTGTCCTTCAGTAAACACAAGGTCAGTAACACACAATGTTTTTAATAAAACTTTTGGTTATCTTATGAATGACAAAGCAAGCTGGAAACATCAACCAAATAAAATCCTTGATGGTAACATCTGTAAAATTTGTAATATGCTTTAATGCTGCAGTGCTTGAAAGGAGTTTTTAAGACCAAGGTCAGTAGTTCTTGTTCTGGGGGTATGAGTAAGAAATTAAAGCAATAAAATAGTATTTCTGCTAAATAAGTTATGCATACTCTGAGACCTAAAACAGGTTTGAACCAATGCAAAGCCCATGAGTCTTTAAGAAAGCCCCTAAACACCTGCCTGGAAATGTTTAGGCAACATGTGCAGGGCTGCGCTGAATTAGCAGCCTTTGTTTACAGTGTTAATAAAAGGCTGCCTCTGTCATAATGCCTCACTTCTTTTGGTCACTTTTTTCCACGTTACACACAAACTGGCTGAGGATTTCATGCAGTCCTTAGTGGATTAAAGCTGCTTTGTACTGTAAGTTTCATGTGTGATGTGTTTAGGTGTCCTTTCAACTAATGCACACTTATTAAGCAGCCCAGTGGGGTTTGGGTTGTTTGTCGGCACTGAATAGCAGAGCTCAGAGCTCTCATGTGCCACTTCAAAAAAAAAAGAAAGAAGAAAAAAAATTGACGGCAGGCCACCGCCCTGTTTGCTCAGAGCTTGGCAGAGCCACGGCCAAACAGCTGGAACTGATGTGTAAACAGTAGACTGTGGGTGACTGTCTGACACATGACAATGATTGAAGTTTATTACATCCCTCTGTGCGACACATTTCACTGCTTTATACCAGAAGCTGTTTATAATAGGGCAAAAGTTCAGGATCATTTCATTATTTCATTATTTATTTATTTATTTACATTTTAACCTTTCATTCAAAAAAATGCTAGACTGAGAATTGGCTTTTTCAGATACTATATTTAATAGAAACTAAGAAACTCACACATATTTGCAAAAATCTGAGTCTTGTATTTTTTTAAATATTATAATCATTACATATATTTTTTAAACTGAAACATCAAGTGTCAAAGTGGTTGATGATAAATTGTTGATCAACCAAGTTGACTAATTTTTCTCAGCTTTAGGTTTTACTTAGTGACAGCATTTGGTGACAGCATTGGGGTGTATGTCAGCTTTTTCTGTCTGTATTCTAAAATGCACTGGACTGTTATAAATTCAAATTACTACGACAGAACTCATCAATTTAGATTTTTTTTTATTATTTTGCTTTCATTGTTTGAAAAAAAAGTATAAACGTATTTTGGATGTATAAAACTATACTGTAATGTGCATAAAAAAGGAGGAACTAGTGCTAAACAGTCTAAGTTATTTGATTATCAACATTAGATTATCAACAGCAAAGTTTGATAATTAAATAATAATTAATGTCGAAGTATTATTTCAAGTGTTTTAAATGATAGGATTTGTTATTTAGCTTTAAATGGCCTGATATAAGATTTTGGTCTGTCTGGTGTGCAAAACATGCTTTTTTATAGGCCTTTTTAATCTGATCAACTAATCAAAAAGGACTTTGTGTGCTTTTTGCAAAAAAAACTCTGTCTCTTTTTTTCTGTAGCTGTAGTGGGAAGAAATACTATCTAATGTACTTTATACTGATAACAGTCACTTTACCACTTGTGCTCTGAGTCTTACAGGAGCCTTATCATCCGGCTCACCTATTACATCAGTGGATTTTTGGTGGTCGAAATTAGATTTGTGTGATATGAGGAGGTTAGCAGGTAGTGACTCAGAGGCTTTCAGCCTCCTCCATTTAATAACGTGATGTATATCTCTGCAGCAGAGACGTCAGCTTATCCAGCTTCATCTTTAAAACCTGCAACATCTGAGCACCTGTGTCTATTATCTCTCTTTGAGTGTGTGTGTGTGTGTGTGTGTGTGTTTGTGTTGGAAAGATGAAAAGCTGAGTTATGATGGAGCAGCAGGTGTCTTTTGGTGTACATCCTTATATTTGTACACATGATGCCTCCTCTCTTTTTTCCAGGAGTACCCCCACCCCCGCCCCCCTTCTCCCCCTGCCTCCATCATGTCTCATAGTGACTGTTGTTATAGTAACATACTCCAGTGCTCCCTCCCTCACTCCACTGCTGTCCCAGTGGCATTAGCTGTTTTCAGCTGCCTACTCTGGCGTGAAGTGTATTAAGTAGAATCATAATGGCTGAACCCCGAGGTAGAGTAGGTCGACTTTAGACACGCTAGGAGACTTTGGTTACGGCTAGTTTTTGACTGGTACTCGACTGGTAACTGCCTGGAAGTTTGTTTTGTTTTGGGGCGAACTCTGTTAATGCGACAGATAATTAAACTGATTGGGACCAACAAGACAACTCCTTCCTCTCTGTAGAAAACCCTGAAACTGTAAAGGAAATACTGAAAGACCACCATACATTATTAATGCTAAGTGATTGATTTTTTTAAATGTAATGATCAAAGAGTGAATGACCTTTCTTTTTGAATGTTACTGCCTTTTAAAGCTGACCTGTGTGTGTGTCTGTGTTTGTGTGTTTGTGTCTGTGTGTGTGTGTCTGTGTCTGTGTCTGTGTGTGCGCGCACGTGTGTAGCCCATGTAGAGAACGAGGAGCAGTACACTCAGGCCCTGGAGAAGTTTGGAGAAAACTGTGTGTACAGAGATGATCCTGATCTGGGTTCAGCATTCCTCAAGTTCTCCGTCTTTACCAAGGAGCTTACTGCACTCTTTAAAAACCTGGTGAGTACACACTAGTGTGTGTGTGCGTGTGTGTATTTCTGTGTGTGTGTGTGTGTGTGTGTGTGTGTGTGTGTGTATAAGTAATAGGGCTACAGGATATCACCAAAATCTGATACAGAGATACAGGAGTGTTGTGAATTATCAGTATTAATGATAACTATCAAAAATAAATATTAAAAATGAAATGCTGATATCTTTTTTAGAATACACAATAATAGTAATTGTTCATAGTATTTTCAGTTAAGGTTATAGAATCTCTCGACCTCCCTTTTTTGGGCCATGATAAACATGGTGAAAATCTGGTATTGTGACAGCATGAAGAGTGTGATTTTCAGCACAAGGAAACTAAAATATAAAGCTAGATCCTCATATTGCACAGCCCTCTTTTGTGGAGGTGTGGATGGATGGGGTGTGAAATCCTCTGGGACCAAGACAGATTTCCATCCTGTCCCTAATTGTCTGTATCCCCTCGAGTCTCTGTGTGTGTTCTCTAACACCCACACACATATAGAGCTGGAACCTAAAGCCCTCAGGAGGTGGCCCTGGTTTTCCGTTGAGACGGCCAAAGAGCCACTGCAACACCGAATATCTGCTGGATCTGATTCAACCTGATCCGGCTTCCTGAAAGCCGGGTTTTGTATTGAAGCCAGAGCTTTATTAAAAAAATCCGACGCCACCATGTGAGGTCTGTCGCTGCTCCTGGACACTGTATCGCCTCACACTGAGACCAGGAGCTTGAGATTGTGTTTTAATGTCATCTCAACACATTATATTAAAGAAATATGAGCTGACTTCTGACCTGGATGTGAAGATGTTATCTCTCAAAGGTTTAGGAAAGGCTCATTTCCTTCATGTGCAGCGTTACACACAGGCAACGGCTTAGTCTCCTGTCTCTTATTGGATTGTTTCATATTTTTGACTTTAATGATGCAAATATTGCACAGCTTAATGATTAGATGGTATTGGAAATGAACCCAAGGGTGCAAACTTTAAAAGATAACCTGCCATTTCTCCCACATTACTGCAGTACTGGGAATTCTTGATGTCGGTTCTGTGTTTTTATCTCATCTAGCCTTTTATCACCAGTATGTTCTGATGTAAAAATACTGGAAAACGTACATGCATTTTACCCGAGTGCCTCCCTCTTTTCCCACTTGACTTAATGAATACACATACACTTAAAAAACACACAGGACACTAAAAGGATTACATCTAAGAGGCGTCAGGTGCCCCTGATTTTCACTCTCCTGCTGTTTTTAATCCTCTGACATAACCTTTCAACTCTCATCTCGTCTCTCTGCTCTCCCTCCTCCAGTTCCAAAACATGAACAACATCATCACCTTTCCTCTGGACAGCCTGCTGAAAGGAGACCTGAAGGGAGTCAAAGGGGTAAGGCTTCTCTGCTGCTCTGCAAAGGAACAGAAAGAGTTAAACGAGTAGATGAGTAGAGTTTGCAGATAGTTTTAAAATAATATCACCCTTTTCCCCTCATCATGTGGTCCTTCTCACTGTGCAAGGGAGCTGTTATAAACACTAAAGGCTGTTTTTCCTGGCAGAGAATTTTCCCACACCAACTCCAAAAATCAGAGTAAATAAATATCAATTGAAACATTCTCATCTAAGCTGCTGCTTAATCTCCTCTCAGAACTCAACAGTAAGACTTCAAAAGCCTCACTAGCTGCAGCTAGAGGCCGCACTGCTGGTTCAAAGAGGTTTGCAGCAACCATGACAGTCATTGCCATCCTTGAAGTCCTGCTAACAAGGCTGATAACAAGCTGCTTTGATCTGCCTCAGGCCACTTTCCCCTGTTTCCATAAAAAGTCAATGTTTACTGGACTACAGACTAGATAAACCGTGGATGCAGGGTTGATTTAGGAACCTACAAAATAAAATTGCAATATTCAGCTGTCATGTGAGTGTTAAATTGTCCACATGATGCCTGCAAGAACTCAGTATGACGACACATCTCTCTATCTCACTGTAAAATTTGAGCTTGAGTCGTCGCCTGGAGCCTAAAATTAGTAAAATGATCAACATAATGTGTGCTCAAGTGTTTGCAGTGAGCCTGAAATAACTCAGCATTACAGCATTACATAGTTTTGTGAGGAGCGTACAATTTATCAGTGGCAAATGGACAAAAAGATTTTGCAGTCTATGATTTAATCAATTAAATTGTAACTTGATCAAGTGAAATTTCTGTCTCTGAGAACTGAGACCAAAGTCCTTTAAAATATCTGTTTAATTACATTAGAAGTTAAACTTATTAAGCCCAAATTGACTTTCTTAAAAGTTACAGGGTTATCAAAGCACAAAATGAAAACAAACTATTGATCAACTGGCCAGTTAACTAATAAATGTTCTGTTTGTTTAAGCTATTCCCACATATAAATTATCTTAGAAAGACTTTTTTTCATTTTTGGAAACTAGTATCAATACAGGAGTTCAGTTTAAGTTTCAGCGGCAGTGACAAACAATTTTTTTAATACCTTACCAGTAATATGAACACATTTTCTTCAAAATATGTTATTTTTCTTTGAAACATGAGTTGTTAAA
The DNA here is from genome assembly GCA_029814665.1 of Acanthurus lineatus. Classification (NCBI taxonomy): domain Eukaryota; kingdom Metazoa; phylum Chordata; class Actinopteri; order Acanthuriformes; family Acanthuridae; genus Acanthurus; species Acanthurus lineatus. Next base: position 12,257,043 of record JAPZDV010000007.1, read on the forward strand.
TGGTGTCAGAATACAAAAAAATTACAAGAACTGGTCAAAAATAGCCTGTTTTTGGCTGAAATTGGCTTTTCTGGGTGCTTTTTGTTCCTTTTTACTAGAGAAGTGACACTAGGGAGATCACAGGAAATGAGGGGAGAGAGAGATTCACACCAGAGTTTTGCAGTTAATGGTGTCTTAACCTGCAGGTCAGCAAGAAATTGATTGAATTTAGATTCATGCTGGCATCCTTCTTATCAGATAAAAAAAAGAAGAAGTAGATAATAGAAGAATTAAAAGACAAATCTGATCAGAAATTAAATGCCAGATCTTCAGTGTATCAAACAGTTCGGATACTTTAATACTTGCTGCAAACAGATTGGTCTGAACCAAAAAAATACTGATTATTCAACACGCAGCCCTTCCACCATTTATACTTGGGCTTTAGTTAGTGAGCCAGCTGGTCATGTGTGTGTCCACCAACCAGACTGAAACTCAGACAGACACTCGTTATGAGACTCGGCAGCTCTCTAATGAAATCAGCCGTCCTTAATGTCCGAGCCAGTCTGTGACCTTTTGCTCTCCTGGCACGTGATTGGCCGCACTTTCCACAGAAGTATGATATGATCAAGGTGGCTCTGTAATGAGGCTTGTTGCTATAGAAACACTTTTTTCTCTCTGACCCCTGTCCCCTTGTCTCTGTCTCGACCCTTGAACTGTTCGTCCTTTGCTCTTTTACACGTCTCTCCAGTGCAGTGTTTTCCTTTCAGCCTCTATCTTCTCTTCTCTTCCATGATTTCCTTTCTTTGTCTTCTTGTCTCTCTTACAGTTCCCCCCCCGGTCCCAATCACCCACCCCCTCACCCCTCAGTCTGGCCGTGGCAGCCAGTCACATCTGTAATGCCAACCCACTTATTACTCATTAGCCCTCGGATGATTCTCATTACTCGAATGACACAGAGCTAATAAGCTGCTGGTTATTTTCTACCTCAGGACACACACACACATGCACACATTTACACACATATGCATAAATGTCACTGCTATTATAATGTCAATAAACCTCTGAAATTAAGCCTTCAGTGTTGGGAGAAGAAAAATGAGGAAGAAATTAGTGAAGGAGTCATCCCCTTTGAACCTGTTGCTCACATCCACAGCCCATGGCCATTCCCTCGTCCCTTCCTTCCTCTTCATCACCTTCCTCCACCTCTGCCATTATCCTGCTTTTCACTCTTTACCTCTCCCAGGGGGAAGTACCTGTTAGGAGAGGGGGAGGCAGGAAGAAGTCCAGACCTGCATGCCGGGCTGCTTAGACTGCAGGGAGAGGCGGAAGGGGAGGAAGATGAAGTAATGGGTTGAAATGGATGTCATTAATTAAAGAGGAAGAGGGAGATGTGTTTAAAAGATCAGAGATGTTCATGGAGAGTGCATATTGATGTCTTCAAATGTTTACTTTTATTTACATCTGCAGGAATCAAGACAGAGTCACAGCCTTGACTTTGTTGATGTGACTAAATAACATAAGCCATTTAACACGGAAATATAACACTTAAAACACTTAGATATTATATTAAATATTGATGAAAAGTTGTAAATTTTGGGAAAACATTTTTCTCACTTTGAAATTCCACACAAATGTGCTTAAAAAAGACCCTTCCAAGTTTTTCTACCAGCACTAAAATGCAACAAACATATGTGGATCAGAGGAAGTGAAAAGAGCCTCACGACTCCCTGCGCTAACACATGCAGAAAATTGCAAATAAACAGAAAATCAAGGCTACAACAAGGAGACCTAGTGCTCAGAGTGCAGGTCACACAGGAAAGTATTTTTAGGGGTGTGATAAAAACTCAAAACAGTGAGGAATTTTTCATTGGAAACAGGAATTTTTCATTAAAAACTGTATAAATGACATAACCTTAAACATGTCAATGTTAATTTCTTTTTTTAGTGCATAAAAGTGCAGTCTGGTATCTTATAAATGTTGCAGTGTGGCAGCTACAGTCACCAGTCTTTCTCAGTTCAGGACTTAATGGCCTTCTGCTGGCCGATGTTAGCTTGTTAATATTCTGTCAGAGCCGTCCAGGGCAATGAGTGCGATGAACTAACCCTTGGGGAGGCAGCCGTTAATGGCTCTGTGATTAGGGGGCTACTACCTAGCAACCTGTCCGCCGCTGTTACTCTGCTAAAAAACCAGCCATTTTCCATCTCATCTACCTCCATGGCCTTTTCACCACAGCGGGCAATTCTCATTTCATATATTAGAAAAGAAGACCGTGACCTTGTCAGGCTGCCATCATTTCCTGCTTTTTGATCTATACTGTCTGTACTTTTGATGAACTGTACAGCAGGTGAAGAGTTTGGGAAATTACTGTGAAAAGCCTTTTGCTCAGGATGCAGCTCAATCAGCAAAAAAGGCTGGGATGGGGACCCTGGAAGACCCAGTAGTGTTGTTATTTGAAGATAAACAAGATAAACACACACATGCACACGCACACACCAGTCTGTGGAAAATGGGAAGTGCTGAGCCCACAGGACCTTTTTGCTAACAGCAGACTTTTGAGTGGACGCCGGCATGATGTCATTCCCGCAGTCGACCCTCTCATCCTCTGCTTATTGACCAGTCTGTGTTCCTAACCCGCCATGAGTCATATCAGCTTATCACTATTCAGTTACAGTGCCTGGATAGTTGCTGCCGAATCTGCTGTGTTTGTGTAAGTGAAGAGTGGGAGGAAGGAGGTCTGTGGTCTATGGACTCTGGAGCGAGAAATGAAGCGAGTCCAGCTGCACTTTGTCTCATTGTGGTTCAGTGGGTTGTGAAAACCAGAACCAGCCATCCATGCTCACTGTTTGAGATTTTAAGATAAGAGCACATTACTAATCAAGGCTTTTTCCTCATTCATTTGCATATGACACACTGCTATCAACTGAAGCATCAGCATCATCCATACTTTTAAAAGTCACTGAACCAAAGGATTTACAAACAACAGACAAAGTGGATTTAAGAGACAGTTCAGATAATTTTTAAAAGAGCACATTTTTCTTACTTACATCAGGTAGTTTAAATTGATGCAGATTTTGGTTGTATTTATCTATACAACATTTTTGAGTATTGTGCCTTTACTCCTGACAGGCTGGGGTGAATGATATTTTATTTATGATTAGTTTGTGGTATTAAAGTTTAAAAAAACTGACAACAATATGACTCTGCACAGAGGCTGCATTTTCTCAGTTGCTTACTACTTTCTACACAGATGCACTCCTTGTGGTCTGCAAATTGTCCAGATATCCAGGGGAAACAATGAAGTTGGTTCTTGGCACAACAAGAATTAATGACTCTGTTTGCCTCAGCTGGCACACTGATCATCTTGAAATAAAAAAAAAGGTGTAGTCTGATTGTGCCTGAACTGGGACACTATTTCTGGAAACAGATACTGCTGTTGACTGTTTAAGTGTAGCTTTTCAATTATTTGAGCCCTCCAAACCATCCCACTCCTAATTAAACTAAAACTATCTGCTTGACAAGATACGCCTGGAACTAAGTGATAAAATGTGGGTTTTTTTTTCGTAATTTGGATTAACTTGCTCCTTTTAAAAGTATGTGCCGCAGGTCCAAACTAAACTATTCTACGCTCATTACTGAGTTGGGAAAAGGTGAGAAGAATATGTGACGGGAAGTGCTATTCCTGGACATGTGTGGTTGTAGGTAGGCAGAGGTGATAAGTTTGCACATGAGGCCCTTGTCAAGGGCATGACATTCCTTCTCCGTCCTTTGGATTCAGTCAGGCAGGGAATGAGGGTGCTAAGAGCTCGCTGCTCTCTCAGGGAGTTTTTTCGCCCTGTGCCCTGGCCTGTTTAGCTCTGCCATCCCCTGCCTAGCCATGCCCGGATTTGGTATTTTTAGCCATTGTTACCATTTTTCTGCTCTCTCTGGTTCTGACATTTCCTTCCGCTCACCATCTCTTTGTTTTCTGGCTCTCTCTTGACCCACAGTTCGTTCTTTTAGCAGTTTCCTCCATTGCCTTGATTTTTTTCTCCCTTGCAGCCTTGTTCTTTCTCTTTGGTAGTCAGCTTCTTTTATAGTTTTATGGTCTTTTATGCTCCCTTTCCTCTGGTGGTTTCTGACCTCGAGCTGGTCAGTTGAATGGCTGAGTGCTCCTTGGCTTAGCTGAGTGAACCAGACTGTGATCCTGTGGCCCGAGAGGTTGAGCCTGCCACTCCTCTGCTGTTGAAGTGGAGGTCAACAGTGGGATCACGGTCCTCTCTGGAGCTCTAACAATGCACTAAAGCCATAAGCTGTCCGTCCAGGCGAGAAGAAATATGTGTGCTTTCTTTCATGCACAGAAATGCTCAGTTAGCTGCCTAAGTGTTAAATGTTAGAGGGAATTTGAATTTTTTTTGGCTTAAAGCCTTTAATGCCATGATTCAGCAGCTGCTTGCTGTTTATGGTATTTAATTACAAAGGGAACATTTGAGTTAAATGTTACATAATTCTTTTGACTGTTTGTTAAATTGTTGCATGCTGTTGAGTTGACTATCCTGGCATTCTGCCTCTGGTATAAGCCAACAACTCATTTTGTCCAATTGTATTTTTTTTGTCGTGGCCAATTGCACTCAGTAATGTCTGCTTTTGTTTGTCCTAATCGCTGTTTAATCAGCACAGCAGTGTTAGGTTTGTTGTTCAATCAAGCGTTCGCTCAAGCAGCTGTTGAAAGCAAACACCCATGACAATGAGAAATCAGTGTTGCCTGCTGTTGATGTGCTACCAGAGGAATTGTGATACAAAAGCCAGCGACAGTCACTCTGTGCTTCTGCTTTCCCAAAAACCCTCCGCAGTGACTTACGCTCAGTTCCCTGCTGAGACAGCTGCATCTGTGAGGAGGATGATTCATATTACTCATTCACAAGGGGATGAAGCACACACCTGCATGCATACATGCACACACATGTACACACACAGACACATGGTTCGTTAGTGAGTAAGAAAGATTAGTATTTGTTTAAGCATGTGACAGTTAGTAAGATTGGCAGTGATGATGATAATGGTGACACCTTGGTGATTCCTGGGTGCTGTGGATAGTGTGTGTGCTTAAATTCCTGTGTGCAGCCTTCTGCATCATAAATTGTAAATTACAACTTTTTTATTTCACTGATCAAGATTATTTTTCTCATTTTTTGATCTTTTTCAATTATAGAATTAGTATGACAATATTTGCTTTCTTTTCAAGAAATAGATTTGACAGTCAATACCATTCTTGTGTCTGTTAGTTAATACTGTATGAAGTTATCCGAGTTTGGCCCAAACACTGGAAAAAGGTGAAAACAGCTGGCATGGCTCTGTCGTAAGATAACAAAATTCACTTACCAGCAACTGTAAAGCTCACAAAGTCACTGAGCCCAGCTTAGATACAGTCTGCCAAATAATCTCTCATAAAACCATAAATTGTAGTTTTAATACTTGGAGGATTTGGGCAGAGCTAAGCTAATTGTTTCCAGTCCCTGTGATAAGCTAAGCTAATCAGCTGCTGTCTTAAGTTCATTTTTTCTATGACATGACAGACATGACAGAGGAATCAAACTCCCTATCTAATCCTTGGCAAGACAATGAATATATTTCCTACAATGTCCAACTGTTCCTGCGTATGACTGCTTGGTCTCTAAAATGTCAGTAAATGCTGACAAATTCCTGACAAATTCCTGACACTGGTTTCCAGAGCAAAAACTGGCCCCAGAAAAACTAAATGTCTTTTACTTTGCAATTAAATAATTAACAATAAATACAATGGATTAATTAATTGACCACAGTCCTTACTAATTTGCATCAACACTTTGTGTTTTTTTTCACAGGATCTGAAAAAGCCATTTGACAAAGCCTGGAAGGACTACGAAACAAAAGTGTAAGTTTCCTTCCATGTATACTGAACCGATTTTCATTCAATTTCCACAAATAGAACCAAATATTTAATTGTTTGTTTGTTAATAACTTAAAATTTTGCAGTATTCTGACCCAGTGCTTGAGACCATGTGATTACGCACTCATTAATTAAAATTTATTACCTCATCTGCTCAAACAAGTCTTAACCTGCTGATTTAAAGCCACACTTGTGTCAGTTAGTATGTTAAATTGAAATGTGCTGTGTGTATGTATGTGTCTTGTCTCGACTAACCGCTTTCCCCCCTCTAACCTCCCTCTGTGATTATCTGTCAACACATCTTTGAGAATGTGAATAACCAGCCCTCTTCATCACCTCTCCACCTTCACACCATTTCCTCTGACACACCACTGTGATTGTGCATGCAAAACAACACTTGACTTTTTATAGCACTTTCACGTATTTTACAAGCTGCAAAGGACATTCTTTACTGAAAGGGTAATACATCTCCTCTCCAAACCGTTTCGATCAGACAGTACGGGCTTTGTACTGACATCGAGAGTTTCAGCCGGATGCTATGTGACTGTCCCTGACTGTCCGAACTTATTTTTATGATTTGACTCTATTGATGGCAAACGAGGGTCATCAATAGAGTTCAATTTTCTGCTTGATCGGAAACCACCCAAACACCCCAACATATCCTGCCGCCCCTCTTTATCAGTGATCCTCTAGTCGTCTTTGATCTCTCTGCTGTCAGTAACAGGCTGTTTTCATATTGGCAGACACAGAGATGATCTAGTTTGGTCTTCATGCAGCATTGATCTCTTGTTCCCTGGTTTGGTTTGCAAGCTCTTTACCATCTGACACCTGAGTTTGAATCCTGTTTTCAGTCACCAGGTTGGGAGTTTTCTCATTTTGAATGCTGTCGATTCAGGAAGTGTGATATAATTACTAAAAATCAGACCATTTGTCATTGTCATTTAAATGCAGAATGCCATGCATCTACGAGAACTCAAAGCCCAGTATCTGTATCTTTGTTTCCTGTTTTGTGAATCACTCCCTGAACTGACTGGATTCAAAGTGAGCAGATTCTCAGCCCAATCATCAGTTGAGCAACTGTCAGTTTGGCTGGCAGCCACACAGACTGGCTAACATGTGTCTCTCTATTAGCTGCAGCGCTGATGATGCTGTAATGCTGTCAGGGCTTAAGATTCATGTGTTGACAGAGGCTGGCAGTGTTGTCCTAATGAAATCTAATTTGGCTTGTTCACTCTGGCAAAATGGCGAATTTATGACAAAAATTAAAGTCATTGTCATCAAACAAACCCCAAGTCAAAGCTTCACAGCCTTTGTAAACATGTGAAAGGTCATTTCTTTTCAAGTCAGGTTTATAGTTAAGAAAAGTTCATATAAAACCCCTTTTCTAATTGTGTACTTGGGTTATGGCTAGTGTCCACCTGTCAGCACACCTGAAATTCAAAAAGTGCTTTAAAAGAGTTTATAGACTTTAAAAGACCATAAAAGAAGTAGAAAGAAACAAACAGAGACATAAACCATTGACTGACCTTAAAAACTCCCCAAATTACAACCAAAAGTTTAAGAGTAATAAGTTTTGTTTCTTATCTAAGTCTCAGCAAGAAAGAAAGTATGGTATTTTCCAAAATGTCAGAGTAAAGGATGCGATATACAAGCAGTACTAATTAAATTATAGGCTGAAAATGGGAAAATTGAATTATTATGTATTGTCCAGGTAGTGTATTTACAGTTGATAAAAAGAGGTGATGGTGTAAAACCATATTGCTTTCATAAGAGGTCATGTGCTTTGTGGTTTTAGGTATGCTTTTATTTTTGTATTGAGTATTTAACACATTGACATATCTGTCAAAGCACTGAATTTGATATAGATCTTATTTAATTTAATGCCTAGGCTAAATTCTCAAAAGAAATTTAAAAGAACAGTTTGTGCTATTTGTAACAGCGATTTCAGATTTGGTTTGGTCTGAGCAGTGGAGTATTTAATCATCCATCTTCGCACCCTCAGGTGTTCAGAAGTGGTTGCAATTTTAAAAATGTGAAAATATCAGTTTTCTTATTATAATCTGCTACAAAAGGCCCCTAACTGTTAGTTTTTGGCTTAAAAATCTGTGTTGTGCATCCCTAGTAAGAGTATTTCTTTTTGGTAATTTTGTGTGATAACAGACTGTTTAAAAAGACGATACAATCTCATGCTGTCCCACCACTGTGATCGTTCCCTCTTCAAATTTGAGTTTTGGCCTTTGGTCTTCATTTGTTTTGTAAATTACACTGAGTTTAGCTGCAGGTTAAACTAGTTCCACTGTTGAATGTGAGGCCGTGAAGTCTGTCTTGATGCACATGAACCAGGCTGAATGAGCTCTCAAACGGCTAGCAGAGCCCGACACACTCGTCCCGTCTCAGAGGGAACAATCTGCTGCATCCTTTCTGTATGGAATATGCTGTCGGAAAAACAACAGCATATGGAAAAGAATGCCCTCTTGCATGAATTGATGCTTCCCCTCTGTGTGATGTGTTTTCCTGTTTTCCTGTTTGCCTGTTCCAGATACTGTATGCACAGTTTATGGTCTATGTGTAAAATCAGCCCTGAATGTGGACTCTAAGACCTTATCCCTGACCTTTAAAAAGACTAAACCCATATCTAACCTTAATAATTTCTACATAATAACAACTACACATTTCCATAACTTAGTACACATCAGTAATTTATCAAAATAGATTCCCCTTGTTGGGATCTGAACTTAAAGTTATCACAGACACTGTGACTCAGTGAACGAGCACTGCTGAATTAAAATAAGTCCCACTGGCTGACATCTGCTTTCTAATTTCCTCTGCTTATGTGCTGGTCTTAATTGCTATCATTGGAGAAAAACAACAAGTGTAAACAGCCTTTATGGTAATGATGTTAAAAGTTGACGCCCTCTAAAAGCACTAATGAGCCTCGTGCAGTTTAACCCCTCTCTTGGCATTTCTGAGAGAAATTCAAACAGCACAGATTGTTTTGGGTTTTTTTTTTACTCCTTTCATCAGAATCAGTGCAATCAGCCAGCTGTTTCTCCTCCACAAAAATGGTCTGTGTACATCTGGAAATGCAGTACTATAAAATACATACTGACTGATGTGCATCTGAATGGCTCCTTTACTTCTGTCATTTGAAAGAAAACCTCAGTGTTAAACCCTGTTGAATACATGATACATCTCAACAAGAGAACACAAATTTCAAGAATCCTCCACTGACATTACTTTCTCCAGCTTGGATGAACCTGCACAGACACACTGACTGGACTGTTACATCTCACTCATTACTAACCTCAAAGCTAAAACTAACAGTTTCCAATCCATAACCATTTAACTAGTAGAAACTACAGACTTCTCAGGCACCCAGCCTCTTAACCCTTATCTATTAGAAAGTAGCAGGGCTGATCTTGCACAATACCAAGCTTTTTATGTGTTTACCTTGCTGTCATGGGTGTGCTGAGTGCTCTTTGACCCCTGTGATATCACCTCCCGCCAGAACCAAGATAGAGAAGGAGAAGAAGGAGCATGCGAGGCAGCACGGGATGATCAGGACGGAAATCAGCGGGGCAGAAATAGCGGAGGAGATGGAGAAGGAGAGGAGATTCTTCCAGCTGCAGATGTGTGAGGTCAGTTAGACTAATGACTGGGTCTGACTGGCTGACACTGTTTAATCATGTTGGTGAAATATGCTCACTTAATAAGAAATTTAAAGGGAGAGTTCACCCTTTTAAGCTTGCATGACACAAAACAGAGAAAGTCTTTTGGGATACAAATCTTAGATTACTTTATTATGTCTGTGCTTTCTGCACCTCTTATGCTCTCTTTTTGCACCTTAAATAAAACTTTAGTTGAAATATGAAAACTTTTACTTCAAAGTGTCAAGATATAAGATGAAATCAATAAGCAAGTTTGATATGAAGCTTAAGTTGCCTGAACTCAGACTCACTCGGTATCACTGAATCTGTATTCAATACGTTTACAGTATCTCCTCAAAGTGAACGAGATCAAAATCAAGAAGGGGGTCGACCTGCTGCAGAACCTCATCAAGTACTTCCATGCACAGTGCAAGTAAGTCATACTAATCTTGTACAAGTTCACACTGCTTTAGTTTTTGGTTTTACTAGTCATTTTACAGTTGTGCGATTATTTAATGTTGTTGTGTAACCTGAAAAGTGTCAGTTTATACAGTTTATAGAGTTTGGGTCATTCACATATAAATGCAAACCTATTTTAGATTTCTGTCTTGCTAATGTGTTCATAACCTGTTTTATTTTTGTGCTTTTTGTTTAGTTTCTTCCAGGATGGTCTTAAAGCTGTGGACAACCTGAAACCTTCCATAGAAAAACTGGCAACAGATCTGCACACGGTGAGGAGACAAGCAGCTTTGGTGTTTCCTTTCCTTCACCAGACTCTGACATTTCTGTTTTATATACATCCTCACCATGAAACACTGTGTCTTTTTCTACATCTTTCCTTTGCAACAGATAAAGCAGGTGCAGGATGAGGAGAGGAAACAGCTGACTCAGTTAAGAGACGTGCTCAAGTCAGCGCTACAGGTGGAGCAGAAGGAGGTAACACAAACACACACATCATCTTAGTATCTCATTTTAATCTCTAAAATTCCTGTGAATCTGCCTTTAAAATCTGGTTGTATTTGAAATAAACAGTCCTGAACCTCTTATACTTAACAAGGTTCATACTGAAATAAGCCTCACTCAGGGTTGGGGTCGATACATTGATGGTTTCCATCTTCCCCGTCCCCTGAATGAGTGGTGATATATTACTGACCCCAGACCTGTGCTTAGCAAACTATATGGTATGTTTCTGGTCTCATCTGAAGATCTTTTTTTTCTTTCCTTCTCTGCCTCCGTCTGTTGTGAAACAAGTCTAGGAGAGTAAGTGGATTTTTCTGTGGTTGTTTGCATCCTGTTTTCATTGTGGTGCTGCTTCAGTTTTAGTTGCTACATTAGTGATTTGTTTTCCAACAGCAGATTTATTTTGCCCAATATGAAATTGTCATGTGTCTGTGCTTTAGTTTTTTTTTTAAGTTGTGCTTCTTTATTTTGGAATTAGTTTTTACTGAGAAGAGCCAGAGCTGCATTCCCGCTATTTCCAGATTATCCTGTTGACTGTGTGTGTGTGTCTGCTGATAACAGCACACACCAGTGAAATCATGACTGACTTGTCAACGCCCCCCCTGTCTGAAGTCGTCCTCCCTGCTTCCCGTAGTGTTTCCTGAAAGGAAACACAGGAAATTACATCACTTTTACACTAATCTGGCCTTTGTTTCGTCCTTGTTGTTGCCACATTACAGTGAAGCCTGAATGTCAGAAAGATAAATCAAGTTACATTTAATCTGTTTGAGGACATATTTGTTAAAAGTCTCTCAAGCTGTTATCTGTCTTTTTCATCCTTCAGATTTGAAGGAGTAAGCTTAATTTGCATTAACCAAGGTGCATTTTGGGTTTAGCTGCCATTTTGGAGGTAACATGTGGTCAAGTCCAAGTTTTTTTTGTTTGTTTGTTTTTCTACTTCCTGGTTTACAATGCAATGGAAGTGAAGGCTTCTTTACTCAGCACAAGTTTCCTTGATGACAGTCAGCCTGCCTTTGCTGTGAGGATTGTGTTGCTTTAGTCCTTCCTTCAAAATGTAAAAAAAATCCTGCATTCAGACATTGTGCTGGAAATTCTCTCTATGATTTAAAGTTTCTGAACTATTCACAGGTATATGCACTTTAGCTGAGTTTATTTCTGAATGGTGTCCTCTGTTTGCTTCTGCTTCCTCAGTTTAATGGTTTAATAGGTCAGAGATCTTACTCTCATGACTGTACCGCTCTGTTTACCTTCGCTGAATCACTGCTCACTGTAACAATACCTCCAAATGGCACTTTGATGACATAACACAACACAAACACTTGACTGATAAGGACAAATAGTTTTCTTTACTTGCATTGAAATTCTCAGAGGAGATCCAGCAGCAGAGTGCAAATCGTATATCAGAGCCATTTAATGCTTCAGTGGCTCCTGTTTGCTGCAATGTGAATTTGCAAATCCTATTTGAAGTGCCTCCTTTTTTTAAATATATTTTTTATGTAAATGCTCAGATTTTAATCTTGTGGTTTGCATGTGTGTTTTTCCAGGAGTCACAGGTGCGGCAGAGCACCACCTACAGCCTGCACCAGCCGCAGGGCAACAAGGAGCACGGCACTGAGCGCAGCGGGTACCTTTACAAGAAAAGTGATGGGTGAGTCTAAAATTTACTTTAATAGATTGATGTGGTACTTTATGTGAAATAAACACTAGTTATTGAACATAATAGTTGTAGGAGTGAAACTTTATATTTATGATAAATACATAAAGATAAGAATTTTTCCTTATACTTGAAAGTAAAAGGTTTGAATAAAGATTAACTTGCTGATTGCTGATTGAAACCAGAGAATATTTGGTGTTTTTACCTTAAAAATGACTTGACTGCTAAATAATTAGCAAAACTGTGACAGCTCTATCTATTAATATACATGACAGACATGCATGTTGTTAGATCAAGCATCCATTTATTGACGATATACTGCTTTAGCTCATGAGTAACATGATCTTAATAATTATTTTGAGTGTCTGTTGTCACTGTGGATATGATGTACTAATCTCTGTCCTCTGTGTGTCACAGATTGAGGAAAGTGTGGCAGAAGAGAAAGTGCACAGCAAAGAACGGATACCTCACCATCTCACACGGCACGGTGAGTAAACAACAGCAACCTTTTTTATGTCTGAGCTCTGAAACAAACAGCTTAACTCAAAACACGATCAATATGTTTGTCCTGATTAAAACAAATGCGTACAAATGTGAACAGACCTCCGCAAATGCTTCATTTACTTTCACCGTTCTCACACGCATTAGTGTTAGCGCTCTGGCTGCAGGCCATCTCCCCAGCCGGTCATTATCTTCACCTATTAACCATGAATATATTAACAGAGCAGCAGAGAGCAGAGGCAGAATTCAGGAGTTAACATTCCTCTCACACCGCTGCCTCAACGCAGGTTCCTTAACTCTGTTTGCTCCCATAAAAGACTCAGCTCAGTCTGCTCCTCTTACCATCACTGTTCATCTCACATGCAGCAGCTTATCAGAGGTTTCGGCAGTCGGATATAGTTAAATGCAACACTCTCGCTCATTTATGTTGTTGTAACCCTTCCTTTCTTTCATGCAGGCTAACCGGCCGCCGGCTAAACTCAACCTGCTCACCTGCCAGGTGAAACACAATCCTGAAGAGAAAAGAAGCTTTGACCTCATATCCCGTAAGTTCAACCTTACTTTCACTTTATGTGTCATCTTCCTCATTTTTGTCTGTTAACCACTTCCATTTCCCTTATTTTCTTTCCCAAATCTTTTTGTGTTGCACCCAAATGCCTTATCTTATTTAATTCAATGCAATCAGGAAGCAGCAGGTCAGGATTAATTATGCAGCAGCATCAACTTCAAACGATGTTGTTGCAAGCAAAAGTTATTTTCAAATATCTCCAAATCCATTAATAATGAAAGTAAATGTTTGTGTTTGTTTATTCTTCCTGAGTAGTTAATTTGTGTCATATAAACTAAATTAGCAGCACTTTTAAGTCAGTCTGCATACTTACAGCACACACTGAACTGTTTATTTGGAATAAACAGCCCATTACAGACTTTGTCTTTTCTCTGTTGGACGCAGCTAATAAAATTCGAGTATTTCGGGGAATTTGAAGCCTTTTTCATTTCTTTGTTGACACTAGAGCGGAGACAGGAAGTGATCAGGGAGAGAGACAGAAGGGGAATGACATGCAACAGACATTATAGTTCACATTCATTTAATTTTCGGTCAGTTTTTCCACATGAGAGATGCTGGCATTGAGCTTGAGAGGCTGATCTTCAGCCACTGGAGACATGACATAGTTTAAGTTGCTTTGGATACAGTGGTGTATAAATAGTTCTCAGGCTCCCTGGTTGCTACTAATCACAGACAGAAATAAGAGTTAAAAGAGTTTTTGTTGTCGTCTGTTCAAAAGTTCAACCTTCAGTCTGACCTGTCATTTTTTTTTTTTTTACTCCATCTTCACTGCTCTTTGATTCATGTTCTCTCCTCTCTCTCTCTTTTCTGTCGTGTCATTCCTCTTTTGTTTCAGACGACAGAACTTATCACTTTCAGGCAGAGGACGACCAGGACTGTCAGATGTAAGTGCCTTGTACTTCCTTCCCTTTGTGTGTGTGTGTGTGTTGAGTCTTGTGCTAAGTGCATCCTGTTTACCACCTCCTCGGTCACTTTCCACACACTTCCCACCTCACACCCAGTCAGACGCTTGGCCTCGTCTTTACCTCCCACCTTCTGCCTTTTACTCCCGTCTTCTCTCCTTTTTAACTTCCTCCATTTCTCTTCACAAAACTCTCTGTCTCTTTATCTTCACCTCTCAACCTGCCTCTCCTTTCCCTCCGTCATTATTATCATTTTCATCTGTCCGACTCACTTCTCCTGTATATGCCCCTCCTGTCGCCTCCAGCTGGATCTCGGTGCTGCAAAACAGTAAGGAGGAGGCGTTGAATCAGGCCTTTAAAGGGGACCAGCATGTCGGTGAGAACAACATCGTGCAGGAGTTGACCAAGGCGATCCTAGGAGAGGTCAAGAGGATGACGGGAAACGACGTCTGCTGTGACTGTGGAGCACCGAGTGAGTGACACAGATACCTACAAAGAAATATCCAAATTTCGCATTATCTTCTTATGAAAAAAACGTGCACCTCTTTTTATTCTATTTCAGAGGTGAATACATAGTCAAAAAAAAGATAATTTCTTAATACAACACAAAGGATGCTTTTCAAAAGGTACTGGTCACTATTGAATATTATGAACCGGGACCATTGGATTTTTGTGGCATTTCCCGACAGAATTTGCACCTTGGAGAAATTACTTTAGGAACCTATAATTTTTAACATGCACCCAGGTTTTTGTGTGTGCATATACTAAAGATGATGTTCCTCTCTAACCCTGATAACATCATGGCGTAAAATCATAGATTTGTTGTGATCTTAGGATGCAGTACTTCAGTAATACCACTGCCACAATTTGCTTTGCTTGAGTTGTTTCAGGTGACAAAATCTTCTTACATATACATTAAGTTTAACTTCAAGTTTTCTTACATATTTTGTGTGCAGTCCACATTGAAAATTCCATTAAAGTACAACTTTTAATGAGATTCAAATAGAGTCTGTGGCGGTCAGATCACTGCATGGTAATCTGAGGTTTTGCTGAGTGATGATGCTCTTTTGTCGGATTCTGACCTTTGAGTTAATAAAATATACCCGTCGTTATCACATAGCAGCTGGAGCAATAGGTGATTTTCCAAGCACTGTGTGCATTTTATGCAAATTATTCATTAATTATTCAAATCTCCAACATAGGGACAGGATCAGTCAGGATTTTACAGTAATTATCCATGGTTCAGTGGTTAAAACCTAATTGTATTTATGGTGAGAAAATCCTGGGGAATCCCTGGTAAAGAGCTACATATTCTAAAGAAATGCTGAATTTAAAATTAGAGGAAACCCTTGAAATTCAATCTTAGTTTCCTAACAAATCAGCACCTTTTAAGACTCTGAAATAAGTAAACAGAAATGTACTGTCTGAAAAGTCAGCCTAAAAAATGTTTGCTATGCTTTTACACAACGTTATCAGTGATGCATATGCATAGCTATGAGCTTAAGCATGTAAAACCACTGGTATGAGCTTTACAGGGTGAGACCTTGACTCACAAAATGCTAAAACTCTTGCAGACAGAATCCTTTGCATTTGTGGAGATATTGGGGCACGACTTTGAGATCGGTGTGTTTTAAATCCCATGAAATTTCCTCCTGCAGACATTTACGTATCTCTACATACTGTTCATGTCCTCCACATGCAGTATATCCTCACATACACAGGGAATCTAGGTCAGACTTAGCCACAGTTCAGTTTGGTCACTTTCCTCTGACATTGTGTGCTGTTAGATAGCAAAAAAGCCCCTCAGGCAGCTATTAAATTTCTAGAGCTCGCAGCTTTCCACAAGGACACTTCAAAGTTGGCTCACGTGCTGCAGAAATAACTTCTGCTTTAGCAGTTTTTTGCCCAAGGAGAGCTCGTCACCCATTTTCGTCCCCTCTCTTTTCCCTAGTTTGTCATTTTGCCTCCTCTCAATTATCTTGACTCTCCCTGTTCTCTCGCTCAGATCCCACCTGGCTGTCCACCAACCTGGGCATCCTCACCTGTATTGAATGTTCAGGGATCCACAGGGAGCTGGGAGTCCACTACTCCAGGATCCAGTCCCTCACTCTGGATGTACTAAGCACCTCAGAGCTCTTGGTAAATCACTGCTGGCATCTGTCTTCCCTCTGATTCACCTCACATCTCCGGTTTATGTGTCGCAGTTTGAATCATCCTGTTGCATTGATAATTTTTTGGCAGGAGAAAACTGAAGGGGGTGGGGGTGGTGGGGAGTAGATAGAACAAGGAAGAAGGATGAGGTAAGGGAAAGAAGGATGAAAGGGAGAGAAGCATCCTCCCAGGCCTCATTTCTTCTCTCCTCCACGACCTCTGGAAGTGTCTGCGTTCAAAATAGCAGAGATTTTTTTGGCTTTTCTAATCGCTGTTTGGTGTAGAGATTTACCGCCTGTGGGATTAAATGCCTTCAGTCATGATTGCTTTCGTCGGTGTTAAGACGCCAGTCATGTTGGTCACAGACAGGCGTTGCACTCTGTATTTAAAACTGTGCACACAGTTTAAAGTCTGTACCTCATCCTGATGGAGGTGTGAGTTTAACTGGTAAAGACAATCACTTAAATTAAAGCATGTGGTGGAGAAAACAGTATGACTGATTTTAATATGTGTGCGTGTTTGTCTGTGTGTGTGTATCTGCTCCACAGCTGGCCAAGAATGTGGGGAATGCAGGCTTTAATGAAATCATGGAGGCTTGTTTAAGTGCTGAAAATGTGGTGAAACCCAACCCGGCCAGTGACATGTAAGTCACCCCTTTAACGTCTCTCCTCCACACTCCGTCTCTCCCCCATGGCCCTTTTCTTCACCTCTCTTCTCACTTGTATCACATTACACTCTGCCAGAGCCGATCAACAACTGGTGACACCTTCACTGTGACATAATGGCACATTTTAACCAGCAATGTGCTGGGGGTTAAAAGGGTTAAAACACAATGATAATGGGCTGCAATGACTGCAATGACTGTAGTGTTGAATTACTCACTTATCATTAGATTTTAGCACCTGATATTTTAGGTTTCAAATTTTAACAAATTCGTAAATTGATCTGATGATTTTATCACTAATGTTCTTTGCACAGCTCTTCAGATCTGTCACATCTCCTATTAAAATGTTCGAAATCACAAACAAGTTAAAGACTCAACATTAAGGAATATTTTTTAGCTGTTGTGTTTAACGTCCAAGAGACATGTTAACGTATTCATTTAATTGTGTAGACTCTATTTTACTGTAATGTTGTTGTAGTAAACAAATTAAAAAAAACTACAAAACTCCACCAGGCACTAAAATGTTAATCAGTGGATCACAAAAATGAAAATTATTGTGTTTACTGACCTGTTAACCCCAGTGTCGTTGATGCACAATTGCATCCATTCACACTAAAACCACAAATGTTGCGACTGTAACTGAATGGCTTCCTCTTCACATCATTTCACCAGGCAGGCGAGGAAAGACTTCATTACCGCAAAGTACACAGAGAAACGTTTCGCCAGGAAAAAGTGTCCTGACGCAACGTCTCGACTGCACACGTTGTGTGACGCGGTGAAGGCCCGGGACATCTTCTCCCTCATTCAGGTCTATGCAGAGGGAGTCGACCTCATGGAGCCCATCCCTCTGGCCAACGGACACGTCAGTACACAACATAACTGACCTCTGTGATATCTGAAACCCAGTTTTTCCTTCACTGGTGACTCTGAAACTTTATCTCAGTAGCTGTTTCACCAGGAGTTTGGCTTTTAATTATTCTCTTAACGTGTTGCATCCTTCTTGCACTTTCTTACAAGATTCTCCAGAAAACCTTTATTTTGCCACAGTAGTTATATGGAAATGTTTTCTCTTTTTATTACAGGAACAAGGGGAGACGGCTCTTCATCTTGCAGTCAGATTGGTGGATAGAACGTCTCTTCACATTGTCGACTTCCTCACTCAGAACAGGTACATAAAGCAAGAAAACAGAGAATGACAACATTTGCACTTCACTTGTTTATCAGTTACAGAATAAATATGTTGGAAGGAGTTGTAGCTTTCCGTGTAACTTTACAGCAAACATTGAAAACACAAACATAAACACACCACTTGTCAAATTTTGACAAAAACTGCAGAAATTATACCTCTTAAACTCTCATTTAAAAGTCCATTTTTTTCTCTTTTTTCTGTCTTAAGATTGGAGATGTTTGATTATTATTTTGTTTTCTTTCTTTGTTTTTCCCTTTTAGTGCTGTGTTTTCTATGTTCTTCTCTTTTGAAAACACACAAAAAAATTGTAATTATTTTACACATTATACATGTGCAAAACATCATCTTTTGTCTCCTGTGTGTCCCTTGGCAGTTTGAATTTGGATAAGCAGACAGTAAAAGGCAGCACAGCGTTGCACTATTGCTGCCTGACCGACAACAGCGAATGTCTGAAACTGCTGCTGCGGGGGAAGGCCTCCATAGAGATTGGTAAGGAAACACGCCAGCAGCTAACAGGACGGCTGTGGTGCGTTCACTGTCCATCTGTTTCCTTCTCCTTTTCCCTGTCTTTCTCTGTTAAGTCATTTTATTCTGGATTTTGATGTTTGTCTTTTCTCAAAAAAGTGAAAACTATCTACTACAGCAGGAAAATTCAGCCAATTTTAATGTTGATTTACACATTTCAAGATGATCTCAGATCTCAGATACCTAATTCAAGTGTGAGAGCTTGCATCATTTTGGTCTGTTTCCAGAAAGTTACTTAAATTCATTCATATACTTCATATACTTGCTCGTTCTACCACGGTCTCATTCAGATGTTTTCTTTTACTACTTCTTATCCTCTTTCACTTACACACACAGACACACACACACACGCATACACACACATACACACACAGACACCACGTGGTGCAAGTCTTTGAGATTTGGTTCCCAGAGGTGCGGGCTTTGCCAACAGACCTTAGCAACTCTTTCTCACAACATTAATCTCAGCAAAAACAGCCAGATAATAGATACAGAGAGGAGGAGGCCAGAGAGAAACCAGAGAGTTGTTCAGTGTGGGAAACAGTCTAATTGCACATTTCTCATGTCACAGTGAAAATAGGAGGAAAGAAAACAGGCTGTGTGTTTGTGTTCATGTGGCGTTTGGATACAACAGTGATTATATGATTCTGTTGTTTTCCCTTCTAGCTAATGAGGCCGGGGAAACACCGCTGGATATCGCTCGCAGGCTCAAACACCTACAGTGTGAAGAGCTGGTGAGTTCACTGTGTTTAGTTTTGGCTTGTGCCTGCAAACATATTGCTTCCTGAAAACATGTAAGAGCTGTCAGTCATGGCTGTTTCTATGTGTGTGGATTTGTTTGTGTGTACAGTTGAACCAAGCGCTGGCAGGGAAGTTCAACGCCCACGTCCATGTTGAATATGAATGGTGCCTGCAGCACGAAGACTTGGATGAAAGTGATGAAGACCTGGATGAGAAGGTAAGACACACTTTTGTATGCAGAGGAAAAGTTTAAAAAATTTATTTCAGATAAGTGAGAAAATAACTGTAGTGTGGAAAAAAAAGTAATAGCTGACAGAGGATGACAAACTCTAAAAAAAAAATTAAAAAAGCCTCCAAGAGTTTCTGTGAACTGACATTTTCTTTTGTTTTGTTATTGATAAAGAAAATAAATTGTACTTCAAAATGACAAAAAGCTGAATTCATTATTCATTTTGTACTTTTTAATCTCTGCTCTCATGGATTAAGCGTTCCCACAGCATACTTAGTGTGCTTTTATGGTGATTTCTGCCTGAAAATACTGATCCCTTTTTATTTTCACTAACTGCATTGCCTTTGGTGACTTTTTAAAATTTTTTTAGCAGAACTAGTAGTGTTCTTTTCAGTTTGGCAAAATACAATTTTTGTAAGATCTGTTTGTGAGTAAGCATTCCTTTAGAGGCTCAGTTGAAGGGAAAATGGTCCTTTGAACATTGATTGTTAAGTGTTTGCAGAGAGATTGGATTGTTCAAGTGTGGTTTGTTTGAAGAGCATAGTTTCTGCAGAGGAAAGCTTAATGCGTATAGTGTGGTAATATTTTCTTGATGTGTGTGTTTTATCTCTAAATATAGAAGGAATTTGGCAAATTTGCCCAACAAATTAAAGAATGTTTGTATTTTGAGATGATTACTGGAGTGACTGATAACATGGAGACATAATGGTCATCGTTTCTTTTGAAAGGTATCATGAGTATAATCACCTAAAAAATAATAAAATAAGAATTATCATGTTTTCACTACCCTAGAATGAGTCATTTATATCTACAAAGGGAGCTGGTCCTTTCCCACAGAGTCATCATACACCACCATGTTTCTACAGTAGCCTAGAATGAACAAACCATCCTTAGTCTTGGTGTCCTGATTGAAAATGCCTCTGTGATAGATTCATGTCTAGTTCCTCTTCTTTCTACCCTGAGAATAGTAAACATCCACATAAAGTGATTAAAACACTAATGTGTGAGTAACCAGCAGCTCTTAGAGGCTGCTAAGAGCTGCTGGTTACTCACCTGACACCTGAGAACAACCTTCCAGCGCTCATAGCATGCACATTCTGTAGCAGATCATTTAATTTGCAAAAGACTTGTGACTGACCTCATTTTCTTGAATGATCAGCTTTTTAAAACAAGTCTGACTGGTTTTATTCTCATAACATCAGATCAGACAACAGTCAAAAACTCTCTCAACTGCTTACACGCCTACCCTACCTTTGATCCACACTGACCCTCTGACCTAATGCTGCCCCCCTCCAGCCCAGCCCTCATCGCAGGGACGAGCGCCCGGTCAGCTGTTACACCCCGAGCAGCAACTCCCACCTGCAGACCAGCCTGGGCTCAGCGGGCCGAGATGCCACCGGCCTCGCCAAGGACAAACAGCGTGCCTTCATGCCCAACCTGGTCAACAACGAGACCTATGGCACCATCCTCAACACCAACCAGCCTCAGCCCACCACCACCTCTGCTCCACCCCTGCCCCCGAGGAACCTGGGTAAGCAAGGCAGATGTAGAAAGTAGCATTTGTAGGCAAACTGGAGAATATCTCTTCATCAGTTTATGAATGTTGATGGAGAAGATTTTAATCACAATCAAGCCAAACTTCATAACCTCTCTGACCTGAGTCCGACCTGTTTGTCTGCCTCAGGGAGGAGACATTTATAAAACATGTCCTAGATGAACCTCTCCATTTAGACCTACAGTGTCTGTGAGGACCTAGTCTCATTTGGCTCTGTGTCACTGGTTTCCAAGGTCTTTATTTTAATTACTATGCAGATGTCAGTGACTTTTTGACCTGTTTCAATACCACAGATGTCTCAAAGTACTGGAGGGAAAAGTCACATTGAAGACAGATGGAATTGCAGCTTTTACAGAGGGCTGTTGACCTCTTTACCATGTGGAGTCAAAATGATCTTTATGTTAGAAATATGTGTTCTATTAGCTTTGGTGTCATGAAAAAGGTGCTAAAGAATTGTGTGATATATCCAGTTAAAATCCAAAAAACTTAAATGATGACTTGTGTTTCTGTGCTGCTAAAGGACTTCATTATAGCGTTACAGGCCAACCGGCTCGTGACTCGTCCACCTCAGTCAGTCTTTAATAGCATTAGTGGCCGTCTGGAGTTCTGCCAGCAGAGCCGGAGGAGAAACAACCAGCTGTGTTGCCCACCTCTCCTCACCGCAGCCCCCTGTTCCAACATTCTGCACATTCCCTGTCCCCATTAACTGTCGCTTTCAATTACGCTTGCATGGAAACGGACAGACTTTAAAGTGGACGCTGCTTCAGTCAAAGTGCACTACAAGCTCTCTCTTTTTCCATTTTAATAACCCCTCTCTTTCTTTCTCTCTCTGGCTCTCTTTTTCAGTCCAGTTATCTGGTCTGGGGGGGATCGGTCAGTCTTCAGCGTCCAGCAGCTGGAAGCCCGGCTCTTTAGACCTGGTTGGTCGACAGAGGTCATCCTCAGACCCCCCCAACATGCACCCTCCTGTCCCCCCAATGAGACTTACTTCAACTGGAGGTATGGACCCCAATGAATTCCTTCTTCTTAAGGCAGATAGTAAAGCCATGTCAGTATAATGAGAGATGATTGACAAGGTCTTGGCCTGAAAGTAGAGGGAGATGAGCTGTACAGCTCTGACACCTACATGCAGTTCAACTCTGACTGATCACTGAGAAAGTTTGAACTGAACTTTTGTGATAATTCTGCTTCGGTTAATTGAAAATTGCAAGTCAGCACTGTCAGAGGAAAAGGACCGTATCAGCCTTCGTGCAGTCATCTGCTACATCCATTGCAAGGGCCCATCAAAGGAGCTTCATAAGGACATGGAGGCAACAGGAGGGGAGGGTGCCCCTTCTTACAGCAGGGGACAGAAGTGGGATGGTCAGTTCAAACATAGCAGAAAGAAATGACTGCATGAAGGTCAACAGTGCTCAGGCGGTGCTGTGTGACTCATCTCCTTCTACCTGAGGCCACAAACTTATCCATCACTCCTTGTAGTGTTTTAGATTTGAAGCTGTAAGTCTGTGACTATCTGTGGAGCACAGTGCAGTGTGTACTCAATAAGTTAGTGTGAGGACGCATTTAAATGTTTTGTACAATCACAAGTAAATTCTTCGTGCTGAGTTTGATTTTAGTTTTTTTGCACAAGCTAATGTCAAACACGTTACAAAAACCTCAAACAATGGGTTACTCCGCGTGGAGAGGGAAGGTTAATAACTTCTGCTGAAATTTAGGAAAAACATATTGATGCTGTTTCAAAAATGTGGAAGCGATTATCTACAAAAAAAGACCCAAAAAAGTGCCTGCACACTATTATCTCGTTCCCAGTTCTTTGATTTTACATCCACATGATGAGCCAAAATCTGACCAGCCAGTTTTAGGAGGTATTTAATCATTTAGCATGCAAATAATCACTCAGTGATTGCTTTTTGTGTTTGCTGGTTAAGGCCCAGTGATGTGTTTAGTTTTCAACAAAAAGAAATCAAACTGTGTGTTTCAGGTCTTGGTCCTGCTCCTGTGGCAAAGATGGAGGCAATGAGCATACAGTCTAAGTCAGGCCAGGGACCGGTGGGGTCTAGAGGGGTGCCACCTAAATCTCCTGCCGGGTAAGAACAGCACTTTTTTACAGTTTTTGCAACTGTGAATTCAGTGTTTATGGTGTTTTTTTTGCAGCTTCAGGAGCTGCAAATTGAAACAATAGATTTATATAATTCCCCTCACATACACAGGAACATTGTCGCTACTCCAGGGGTTGTGTGTCCTACTGTTTGTTCCCTTAAAATGAATGAATCTACAAGGCTTCTGTTTAGCTGCTTCATTAGCTTCCAGGCTACGCTCTGCGCCGAGCCAGACGAGCGATAACTCTTCTCCACAGTCGCCCTTTTGTCTTTTTTATCTCCCACAGGGCTAATGGCGCTGTAATAACTCTGTAACAGAGTTGTTGAGTCTCAAAGTGTTGGACAGCTCTTTCTGTTAGATTCTTGTCTTAATGTGACTATTACTTTGCTGATAAGAGCACATTTTTTTTGTTCTTCTTGTGTTGTACAGCAATGATAAAAGCTTCAGCAGAGGACCTTTAAATCGAACACAATCAATTGAAAGACCAGGTGAGAAAACAGTGAATATCCACTCTGTTTAATCTGTACATTCAACGTGTTCTACTATCTGTCAGGTCCTGTTTTCTCCTGTGGAAACTTGCTAAGTTTTGTTGTCGTTGTGATATAATTTCCTCTTCCTGTTCCAGCTAAGGAAGTGCCAGGATGCCCCCAGAACTCCATGGGTCAGTCTCTGCCTCCAGCCCCCATGCCGAGGAAGGCCTACCCGGTGAGTCCCTTTTCTTCCTCTCATTGTCATTCAGATATGGCTGATTGTAAAGTGCTTATTCATTCATACTATCCTACAGAATCACTGGCTGCTGATTTTCCGAGTCATGGTTTATTCTGTTATTAGTGTGGAGCAATTCTCTTCAGTTCACCGCAGGCTGACCTGTTGTCTCAGTGTTTCCAGCGTCTGTTAATGCAGTAAATTTCCTGCCTGTACGCTGATGGTTATAGAGCTTCTATCTCAGTTTTTGTAGAGAAGCTGTTTTACTCTCTTTTCGAGTTTTAAAGGTGTCAGAGGGAATTCATTCAAAAAAAAAGTTTGACTTACAATTATGAATAGCAATGACATTGCCTTTAGTTGGTCAGTTAGGAGAGAATCAAAGGATTATGACAACTTGTTTTTGTTTTGTTTTTTTTAGTTTGTTCTCTTGTTTTAGAGCTAACCTTCACCAGTAATCGCCAGATGAATCAGTGGTTTTTAAGAGCTTGTAACCTCTAGTTTTTAACCACTTGTCCATCTTAGAATTCAAACCGAAATTAACTTTACAATGCAAAGTTTGATCAGAGCTGCAAAAAAAAAACCCCACAAGGCAGCACAGAAGACACAGAGGTAGACAGTGGAGACAAACTGAGAAAGTTGAGTAAATTTATTTGTTTAGATCAAAATAAACTTATCTATAGAGTTTCCAACATGTTCTTAAAAGCTGGTGCTTTATCCTTATTGGGCAGCGTGATGGCTCAGTGGTTAGGTTCCCCCGGGGTTCCCCTCATCATAAAAAACATGTATAGCTGGACTTAATCTGGGTTAACTGTGCAGTGGCTGCCCACTGCTTCTCATGGTGGGTTTCATGCACAAATCTAATATTACTATGTTGTATTAAGCATGATTTTTATATGCCAATAAAGAATTCTTACTTCTATTTTATGGTGACTAATAATAACAAACTTTACGACAAGCCTAAAATGAGTTCAATATATTTAGCAAACACTCTCTGTTCTGAGACCCGCAATTTCAAAAAAAAGAAAAAAAAACTTCCCAAAATAGATTTTTAAAAAGAAAAAATACCAGAAGGGATGCACATAATTGTTCCATGGAGCTTTATCTGATAATGTGATCTGACAACAGTGACTTTCACCATCTGCATCCTCTCAGTGTAACTTTGACTTTGTTCCCGATATAGAAAAACACCCCAAAAATATGAGACAGACTGCACCACAAGTGTCCCATGATATGACATTTTCAAACTTGTATGTTGTTCTTGTCTCAGAAGCAGAGGCCAAAGCGAGTGAAAGCCATCTACAACTGTGTAGCCGACAACCCAGACGAGCTGACCTTCTCTGAGGGCGAGGTGATCGTGGTGGATGGAGAGGAGGACCAGGAGTGGTGGGTCAGTATCTCTCATGCCGCATAATCAGAGTTTTTTTTTTTTTCGCATTTTTGGATACTTGCATTATGCTCTCAGATTAAAGCACAAAGCGCTCCCCAGTCCAACTCACATCCCACTCCGCTCCCATGGACGCAGCCGACTCCGTAACCATGGCTGCTCAAGCAAAAAGCCATGATCTCACTCTGGCTGATATCCCCCCCACCACCTCCTCCTCTTTTTCCGCCTGCTGCTGCCTCGTCTGTGGAGTCCCTTGTGTGAACATCAACCAGCTGCAACTTGTTTTCCTCCGAGCCACCTCTGCAGAAATGACCGTATTTAGTCACTCTCTCTCCGTGTCCCCGCAAGGACCCCGGAGTCCCCCGAGGTCCCCGCAGTGCTTCCTCTCTGTCCTGCTTTAAGCGACGTTATAACTCTTTGCCTGTCTAAAACATATCGGAATAAAAGTGCAGTAAATGAGAGCAAAGAGGGGGTGAAGTCATCTGTGGCGAGTGTCACTGCGGTTTAGTTGGAGGTTAAATTTGTCTTTTGGTTGGACGACAGGCCTGTTATGACTCAAACTATTAAGTTTCATTTTTAATTCTTGGCTATGAAAACATTTCATGGGAGAAGTAAAATAAATTAGAGAAGGATGTTTTGGTGTTTGTAGAAGCAGTGTTTATAACATGGGTTTTAACTTTGCTATGGTTTTAGTTAATATAGTATCAACAAACTGCTCATTATGCTGTATTTATGTCCTTAATTACTTGTCATGCTTCACTCTAAGCCTTGTCCAAACATGCAGAAACATGTCCTAGCTTTTTATTTTCAGGTATAGAAGACGTTTAAAATGACTTAAATGGATATTATAAGTACTATCTTCTTAATCATCCAAGGTAATATAATGTGGTCATGTCGTTTTAAATATTATCAAGGTGTTTGTTGTGATTTAGCCTCTCCTAGTCCACTCTGTGTGCTCCAGTAGGTGGTGTTTAGAAGGGCTGAATGTTAGCACTGATCTCCCAATTCAAGTCAGTTGTGATTCAGACCTCGTTCACACAAACTGAAATATTTTTTATGATGGGGTTTTCCCTCCTTTGTTTTTAAGAAAATCCAGTTTACAAAAGCACTTTAAAAAAATCTGTGATTAAATTAAAATGGAAAGACACAACTGGAGTGCTGCTAAACCAAGCTAACCATAAAGCCATATTGGCCAATTAGAAGCCTGAAAATAAAAAGCCAGCAACATTGGCAGAGGGGGAAAAAATTGCAAGTATGTGAATGATATTCTCAGATTTTATCCTGACAACTTTAAAAACGTTTTATTTTTATCCCACAAATATTCAGCTATCATGTATTTCCAGACTTTACACCTTGTTTCTTCATCTACACATTTTACAAATAATACATGCATTCCTAACTGCATATTTTACATTAGAGGCAATGACTGTTACATTATTTTTAGTGCAAGTGTACCCTCATTCACTGATACATGGCTTATAAGTTGTGATTTAAATACTGATAATATTTCATAACTTGATCAATATTGTTAATATTGATCAATACTGAAACCAAGCCCTTGTGTTTAGTGGTGTTTTAGTGTCGTGTCTGTGCTCTAAGTGACTTGTGTTATTGAAAGAAGTCAAATTATTTTGTGTTTTAGTGAAATCACTCAACTCTTAAAGAATCTGAGTTGTAGCTTCTGTTATGGTCCTCTGATTCTGATTTCTCCACTCTGTCCTCCCTCTTCACAGCTGGGCCACATCGAAGGGGATCCCATGAGAAGAGGAGCCTTCCCGGTCACGTTCGTACACTTCATCGCCGACTGAACGGTTCCTCTCTGGGTCTCAGGAAATGTCACGGGATCCTGCGTCCCTCCTTCACCTGTCTGTGTCCGCAAAACCCCCACCATCATCCTTGTCGTCGACATCATCATCATCATCACTGGCACCATTGGCAGGCTTGTTTAAGTGACACTGCTGTATTATCGTCATGGCAACTGCAGCCTAGACTTGCGGCAGAAAGTCTGCCTGTGGCTCCTTGCGGGGACTCATGGGGACCGTATGTGGTTTTACTGCTTGCTGTTGTTTCTGACAAAGACTCTTTAAAAGCAATGATTGTAGTGAACAAACTCGCAATAAATGCACTTTCCTCGTCTTTCTCCTTGTTATAACATGAGACCACGCGTGACATAATGAAGGTTAT
Source organism: Acanthurus lineatus (assembly GCA_029814665.1). NCBI lineage: Eukaryota > Metazoa > Chordata > Actinopteri > Acanthuriformes > Acanthuridae > Acanthurus > Acanthurus lineatus. The sequence goes on from JAPZDV010000007.1 coordinate 12,284,587, forward strand.
TTGTACAGTGTTCATTTCATCCGTTTTCTGCTCAGCTGCATTGTACAGACAGTCCTGAAAGTGGTAGAATTAAGAAGACAACAGCAATGTATATTATCATACTAGCAACTATAAATGTGAACATAGTCAACATGCTTACATTCCACCTCTATGCATGAGCAATTCAAAAAGCCCACCTGCTTTTTAACCCCGCAGTGGGCCTTCTGTGTGGAGGGTTTTTCTAATGGTGCTAAATTAACCCTTGAATATGCTAGAAGTTGCACCCGAAGGAGCGCTTCCATGTTCCCATTTCGAAGACAAACTGCTGTCTAAAAGGAGGGGAATGTAAAAATAGCTTCCAACTCATCACACATGTGAAAAACGGCTTTCTCACAAGTGTGTGGAGTGACAGAGCTGCAAATGAACTCCATATCACCCAGCTTCTATGAAGGCTTCTTCACACACATAAACACACTCCTCCTGTACTATTACATGAAAAATATTGAACAGCAACACTCCGGTTCTTCCTCCGTCACTGTTAAGGTCATATGATGAGCCTGACTGGAGCTACAGCAGCCAGTAATTACCTTTATGCTGAGTCTGACACCTCAGGCTGTCTTCGCCTGTCACCTGCCTTATTAGAGGAATAGGAAGTGTTTGTGTGCGTGTGCATGTCTCGTCGACGCAGAATAAGCTGAGAATGAAAGAATATTGAAGTAAGAGGGAATAAAAGAAGAGAGCGAGGGAATTTGATGAGGTAGCTCTGTGACTTGTGTTGCTTCCTCTTGCCTTTGAGTGCTCTCAGACTCTGACAGGCTCTGACATTCTGTCTGCAACCAGAAAAGAAGGAATCAACTTCCCACAGCTTAAACCTTTCATACCTGGGGTCCTATGATGTAGCGAGATGAGTTTATCATTCTTGTTCGGAAAAAAATATAAAAAAATTCAATGTAATTAACTTCATTTTGGTTGCAGAGCAACTTTCTTTCTGTTCATGATGTTGATATTTAGGCATTTAACCTGAAGCCAGAGCCTTCCATGGATACGTGTGAATGACCAGAGGAGAAGCATGTGACTTGTAACTCATCGCTCTCTTCATTATGTTTAATATGAACTCACTGGAAACAGTTAGATTTAATAATCTATTCATGTAAATAGATTTGGTTTTGTTTTTGTTGATATTTAAATGTAAAAAAAAGAGTTAACTTGGGCAGTAAATGTCTTTTAATGCGCTGTGGGTGAAGAGCAGTTACAGATACGACCTCAGCTGGACCTGTCTGCATGTATGTGTGTGTTTGTGTGCTGAAAATACACATGCATACAGACACACACACACACAACTGGGAAAATAAACTTAATTCATTGTCATTAACTGTTTGTGGATCACTGCAACTCTTAACTCTATTGTGCAAGTAAATGGGAAAATGAAACTGGAATAATAAAATATGAAACAATACAAAACCTTGTCTGTTTCTTAAGTGTATTAGGATATTTTTGAACCATTCATGCAAATAAATAATGCCTACTTTTACTTAATTATAGCTGGTGGCACGACATTTTTTTTGGAGGGATATTTAAGTCTTGTGCAAAAATAACCGTTTACACTAATGACCTGCATTTCAAAAATATAGCATCATTTGACCAGAGTGATTTCTGCCAAGGAAAGTCAGATAATGTATCAAGAGCTCCCTCTGATGGAGGAATATGTCAGCACATCTGTGACCAAGTTTCAAAATGCACTGCAGTGTAAAAACATTTTGAGCTTTGTTTTAGAGAAAGAATTTCCGATAGATACCTCAGAAAAATGTTAAATATGACACTGGAAGACAAAGGAAAAATGCCACTTTAATCAGTAAAATTATTATCAAAAACCAAAAGCCTTCCACTTCTTTAACGTACCAAGTCAAATTCATTCATTCCCCTGTTATCACACATTTTCACTCCAATTTAAACAGGACCATGTTTAAAAGGAGGCAAGAAAAAGGCTATTATTATGTAAAAGGTGAAGTCAAGCTGGTACCTGACAGTAAACACATTCCTATGCTTTGTAAGAAGAGCCCAACAGTCTATTAGGATTTATGTTGTCCCAGTCTATTCAGTGATCAATATATAAAAACAAGGACTTAACAAATCAGAAAAATAAGCTTTTGGTACCGAGAACTTACAGTATAATGAAATTTAAAGCATGATACAATAAAACAGTCATTAAAAAATGAGTAAATCACTCAAATTAAGACAAAATATTGGATGTTAAAACATTTTGCATGATGTACCTTCAAGTCAAAAAGTGACACTATTGTACCAGTACTATTTGTCACAGAAAAACACAACAAAACACAACAAAGACACACAAAATGGAGATCTGAAATACAAAAAGTATGAGTGGTTTCCAGATGAAGAGAACTAAACTGCATGTATGTCGTCAAATCTGTGTACCGATTCTTTTTTTTACACTGATGAATGTCTCCCATGAATTACAATATGCTGACACAGCTGGGCAGAGATGGGTTACAATGTCAGATGTACCACTTGTATCATAATTTATAATTAAATATGACTGATTTATACGAAACTACTGAATGCTGTGCACTTTCCCAAGTTTAAAATTACAACCATTTTCCTTTTCTACACTTTCTTTTTTTTTGCTCTTGACTTTACGTGACAGGTCACACAGGAACATGTGAGGTAAAGGAAACAAATTCCAAGGAAATGATTCAGTAAGTTCACAGTGGTCTTGTCTCATCTAGTGATTGTACCAATCACAAACTGGGCCTGACGTGATCAGTACATAGGCCTGAATCATGTTTCCCTGCTAATTAACATGGAAAAACACACAGGTTTTTGTGTTCCAGTTAATCTCTCTTAAAAAGAAAGCAAAGCTGGAGAAAAAAAAAAAGAAAGGAAAATGATTGCAAATTTTCGGAAATTATGATGCAGCCGTGTTTGTCTCCTGACTCACTGCTGCTGTTTTTTTTGCAGTTGTGTTACTTCTCTTTTCCATCTCAGCTCCCATCAATCCCTCTGGCCTCAGGACTTGTCTGATGTCAGAGCGCAGTCAAAAGAAGCCGACAGCACCTTGCAGATGGACTGAGCCTGCTCCTGTTTGGAAAAATCATTTTAAAAACTACTTTTATTTACGGGGCGGATCAAATGCAGCAAACTGTTTGAATCTATCCTCTGTCACACTCACTGAGCTGTTGCACTGGTACACCCAGATGCTGCACTCCTCCTGCTTTGCATCGGTGGTTTTGAGAGCCAGGAGGTTCTTCCCTGCACCGAGACCGTCATCGTAACACAGCATCCGCACTATCAGGTACAGAGGGTGGCGATGCAGCACATCCTGGCCAAAGGAACAATTAAAAACTCTTAATTACTGACTTGATACAAATTCCTCAGTTGTATTCAGTGACGTGTAATATTAAGACAGGTAGTTTTAAGGTTAAAATCTGTAGTATTTAACCAGAGCTATACTTCAAAATTCAGCTCACACTGCATCAGTTCAAATAAAACAGGATAGGAGGAGGAGACATCAGGGGGATTGCTGAAATATTTGAGTCAGCAGCTTTTGTGCAGAACAGTGTCAAAAATATAAACTGATGCTGGATTTAAAGCCACGCTGTTTGGCTGTATTGATGACCCAGCAAACACTGCACATTTCTAATCAATGCCCACTCTATCTGAAGCATAATATATCACGGTTCCACTCACACACTGGTCCAGTGAGGCCACTTTGACTCCGTACTTGGACACTCCCAGAATCATCTCATCATCTCCAGGCACAAAGGGAAGCTTTCCATCTTGCTGTGACAAGGAGCAGAATGTTTAAAACATCCACTCAATGATCGCGCAGGTTAATGGTAATGTGATATTTCTTCAGCCTCTAACCTGAGCAGCATCAATGTAGTTGATGAGATCCAGAGGCTCCTGGAGGGTCTTGCTCATGTCAAACTGTAACTTCTCAATGGCTCCCACATATTTCACGCGGAACTCAGCACATGTTTCAGATGTGCTGTTACCTATGGGGGGCGTACATCAACTGATCAGCAACAAAGAAACAAACAGTGGAGGAATGGAAGACAAGGAGGAAAAGGAGACTGACCTGAGCTCTTGGTGGAGTCTGTGTCGAGGCTGGCGACAGTGCTGGATCTGGAGAGCCCTCCCAAACTGGAATCCACAGACTATACGGAGTCAGAAAAACGAGAGGGTGTTGGACAAAATCACTAAAGGACAAAGACGCTTTGCTGTAACATTTATGTGTGTGTTTGTGTTGCTTTACTTTGCTTTTGGTGCTGATCTCACTGCTTTGTGAGCTGCTGCTGCTGTGGCGCTTTTTCACTTTCCGGAACATCGTTCACCATGACGGACCACATCCAGCCCTCCAGCCTCAGCAACCTGATCATTACGGAGCACAGAGTCAAACACAGGACAGGACTGTATTCTCAAATCTCAATAGAGGTGATGAATTATTGAAATGTTTGTTTATTTATTTATTGTGGAAAATCGGCTACATAATAATTCTTTAGCTCCACTTTGTATGAGCCAGTCATGACAGCTGCACAGCAATTTTTATTATAGAAGTGCTATTTTAGCTTTAGTTAATCAGGAAATACTATTAAGACTGAGATCTATTTTGCAAAAGAAACTTAAGAAGAAATGCAAAGATGACAATGCAAAACAGTTCAATTGCTCAGAGCAGTAACCACACATGCAGAAATCCTACTTAATATTAACACAAAACACAAATACAATAAAAATATCATTGTGCAGAGCTTTGAAATGAGACAAATACAATACAACACAGACAAATGAGTGTATCTTATTTCGGCTTCTAGTGCGGTTCACTGCAGTAATAATAGTGCTTAAAAATAACAGTTTGCTCAGGAGAGTTGGCACTAGAAAACTACTCTGTCCTTTAATCTGCTGTCAAGGCTATTAGGTCTGAATTCCACTAAAGACATTTTAATTCACAAAGCAAAATAAAAGGGCAAATTTAAAATGTTCACTTAGAATTTAATGTCATTGTACGCTGTTTTTAAAATGTAAATGAAGGGTTGATTCTTTTTGAATGGAGAATGTTTCAGTAATCCATCTTAAATGCTCGATAGCTCTCCATCCAACAGCATGTGTTAAGAGAATTTTATAACGTTAAAAACTAATATAACATTTTATTAATGCTAGTTTTGGCTATGTTGACATTATTAGGTAAACGCTGAGTTTTTGCCAGAGGTGTTCAGATAATAATTACTGAGGAAAGTGACTACGAGTAACTGCTAATGAAGTCTCAAAGGGACACGGAAACCAGTTAATCCGTTACACCTGCTGCTGTAACAGTATCTCCCTCCTCCATCACATCAGAGCAAATTATTGCTTTGGGTCTGAGGTTGGAAGGTGTAACTGTGAGTTAGTGGGTTGAGGTTGAGGGTATAAAAATTTACAACACAGCCCCCATATTATATAATTATACACCAGACACCAGGATCAACAGGTTACTTTTGACTTCAAGTTATCATTTATCTAGCTAGCTAACCTGCATGCACAGCTAAAATAAAAATGCTCGTAAGCTACATTTTAACATCCTAAAATAAAAGACAAATGAGTTGTTGAAAAAAAGAAAACTCACCCTACTCCACCTTAAATGTCCCCCGCCGCATTTATTTTCACGCTGATGTTAAATAAACGAAGTCTTTCGAAACGAGTCGGGAAACACAAACGTAATGTTTTTAATGAAGTTAGCAAGTTTGCAAGTCAGGTTGTATCGTACCCGTTTTAATGTACCGTAAAATAAATTTTAATCAAAGACGCTTTCTGTTTACCTACAGTTTGACTCTTTAGCTTCCCGTTGAGTTTCACAGCCTACACCCATCACCGCTTAAAGGGGACGCGACCAAATGCAACGAAAATATATCTACACTTAAATGTTGATGCCAGTGGATGATATATATTGCTAAGCTGTACCAAGCTTGTTTTTTTCATACATATTTATATTTACAATATATCTTTAAACATTAGGTACTGTTATTTATTTCATGCATGTTTTTTTATGGCTTAAACTGATCAACGTTCGTAGCGGAACGTTTGTGAAAGTTTTGATTAACGTCGGAAGTATTTTGACACAACACCGGAAATGTGACGTTACTAAAGGCCGCCCATCTCATTCATTCAGTACAGTGTAGTATGGACGGATTTATTCTTTATATTTTAAAATATAACCAATAAACTTGACACATATGGCTACAAAACGCAAATTAGAGGTGATTGTACCCGCGGAGGAAAGTGACCAGCTCCTAATTCGTCCATTGTGAGTTAATTATTTGTATAATTTTATGAATGAAGGGTTTGAGTGGCGTCCTTTATGTGCAACCATAACAATAACAAATCCATATATATTAGCTTAAATGCTATTTTCTTATATAACTACAGGGGTGCTGGTCAAGAGGTTGGGAGGTCATGCATTATTCTGGAGTTCAAAGGAAGAAAAATTATGGTAAACAATGTCTTGCCTCTATGATAATGTTAAGTTGTAATTGAAAATTGACAACAAGTATATGTACCTCACTTTAGGTTAAAAGTTCTAACAATACTTTAGACATCAGCATATAATTGAGTATTGTGCAATTCAGTTATGAAGAACAGCAGTTTCTCATTTTGCTGGCTCTAACATGCAGGCGGTTGATATTATTGTTATTTCATGCTATTTTTAATAATTTCCTTGTTGTTTTGTTGTACCTTGTGTTTGTTTTATGTGAACAGGATTCCACCAAAAGCAGCATTTATACTGTAGGAATTTTTATGAGTGAAATAAATAAATTTATTTGTGTTTGACAGCTGGACTGCGGTATCCACCCTGGTTTGGAGGGAATGGATGCTCTCCCCTACATAGACTTGATTGACCCAGCTGAGATAGATCTGCTACTCATCAGCCAGTAAGTTTTTCTACCTAATTTATGTGTTAAACTGTCTATATCTTTGTAAATTTAAGTGTCTGTACCACATCTCATTATGCAATTCCCTTGAATATCCTTCAGTTTACATTCTATTTCGATAATATAATCCAAAACATAACTAGGAATAAGTTATTTTATGTATGCATCCTCCCATCAGTTTCCATTTGGATCACTGTGGAGCTCTGCCTTGGTTCCTTCAGAAAACTAGCTTTAAAGGCAGGACCTTCATGACCCACGCCACTAAGGCCATCTACCGCTGGCTACTGTCAGATTACGTCAAAGTCAGGTAAGAGTAGAAGTCCTTATTGTCATGTAGCACTCCTTCAAATGAATAAAGTACAATAATTTTGTCTTTGTTTTGTTGCAGCAACATTTCTGCAGATGACATGCTGTACACTGAGACTGACCTGGAGGAGAGCATGGATAAGATTGAGACCATCAATTTCCATGAAGTCAAGGAAGTGGCTGGAATCAAGTTTTGGTGCTACCATGCTGGTCATGTGTTGGGAGCTGCTATGTTCATGATTGAAATAGCTGGGGTCAAGGTAATGACTCCTTTTTTGTTTGTTTGTTTGTTTGTTTGTTTTGGGGGGGTTGTTGTTGTTGGGGTTTTTTTTGAGAGTGCAGTTGATGCAAAACGTAAGCTTACATATTTTTCCCTTTCGAAGCTGCTGTACACAGGAGACTTCTCTCGACAAGAAGACAGACACTTGATGGCAGCAGAGATCCCCAGTGTCAAACCTGACATTCTTATAATAGTAAGCCAAATACCAATTCTAATCTAATGCTACTTTAAAGGGATTGGATGATAAGAACATAATAAATGTTTTTTTTCTTTTGGCAGGAGTCAACATATGGCACACACATTCATGAAAAGCGAGAGGAGCGTGAAGCTCGGTTTTGTAACACTGTCCATGACATTGTCAACAGAGAGGGCCGCTGTTTAATCCCTGTGTTCGCCTTGGGACGAGCCCAGGAGCTGCTGCTCATCCTGGGTGAGAACTTGTGACTCCCTGATATGGATTATGCCTCTAAAAGGCAATTTCAACAAAATCTAAAAGCATTTTGAGGCTCTACACTTTACTTTCTGACCTTTAATTAAGAGATGCTCAATATTTGCATTGTTTTGTTTTGTTTATTACATTTGTGTGAGAGGAGTCTGAAAGTTTGTGTTCTTCTCCTGTAGATGAGTACTGGCAGAACCACCCTGAGCTCCATGACATCCCCATCTACTACGCATCTTCTCTGGCCAAGAAGTGCATGGCTGTCTACCAGACATACGTCAACGCAATGAATGACAAGATCCGCAAGGCCATCAATATCAACAACCCTTTTGTCTTCAAGCACATCAGCAACCTCAAGGTGGAGAGCGTTACAGGTGCACACATTCAGACTGTTGCTGCGGAATATGTTTAACTTGTAGTGTTGGTTTTTCGCAGAGCATGGATCACTTTGATGACATCGGCCCCAGTGTGGTGATGGCGTCTCCGGGTATGATGCAGAGCGGGCTCTCCAGGGAGCTCTTTGAGAGCTGGTGCACTGATAAGAGGAATGGAGTCATTATCGCTGGATACTGTGTAGAGGGCACACTGGCAAAGGTCAGACTACAGCAGGGTGGCAGACAAAGTGTAAAGATTTGTGTAAATAATAGACAAATACATCAGGTTTCTTGGATAATTATGGATTTGTATGCTTCCTGCAGCACATCATGTCAGAACCAGAGGAGATTACCACCATGTCAGGACAGAAGCTGCAGCTGAAGATGTCAGTGGACTACATCTCCTTCTCTGCCCACACTGACTACCAGCAGACCAGCGAATTCATCAGGGCTCTAAAACCACCACATGTGGTCAGAAAAAAAAAACATGTTTGATTACCCTGTGTTTAAAATTCTCAATCATCTGTACCCTGTACCAGCTGTAAATGAAAATAATAGACACTCCACCTCTGCATGCGATATTTAGATCCTGGTCCACGGGGAGCAGAATGAGATGGCCCGTCTAAAGGCTGCATTGATCAGAGAATATGAGGATAACGACCAGGTTCACATTGAAGTCCATAACCCTCGCAACACTGAGGCTGTCACCCTTAACTTCAGAGGAGAGAAACTGGCCAAGGTGTGTCTCCTTTAATTAGAGTTTTATGATCTAGAGTCTCTTTGGACTCTTACTAGCTTATAGATGCTTAATCATGATTATTGCACATAATAGATGACACTGTAATAGTGTTGTAAAATAATAAATCTATTCTAAAACATGATACTGAGCACTCACCTCCTCCCCACAGGTGATGGGCTCTCTGGCTGATAAGAAGTGTGTTCAGGGTCAGCGGGTATCAGGCATTCTGGTTAAAAAGAACTTCAACTACCACATCCTTAATCCCTCTGACCTTTCTAGTAAGTATCTTCTAATTCTATGTCTATTTTAATGTTTCACAAACAAGCACGCTCCATGAAGTGACCTGCTGAGTCTGTTTTACAGCATACACAGAGCTGGCCATGAGCACGGTGAAACAGTCCCAGGCCATTCCCTTCACCGGACCTTACTCACTCCTCGTCTGTCACCTGAGGAACCTCACAGGTATGACTGCCATCTCTGTGCATGTGCACTGAGTGACCAGTTTGATGTTAGAACACATTAGTTATTTTGTTTTGTTTTTAGTCCATTAATGCAGAGCACGGCTGTTTTTACCATCCCTGATCTTCTCATGTTTCAGGTGATGTGGAGGAGCTGGATGGGACAGAGAAGAACACTTTGAAGATCTTTAAAAACATCACTCTGATCCATGAGGTCGGCATGGTGCTGCTGGAGGTGAGCAGTGAAGCCGGGTCAACCAACTGTGGTCCGGATGTAGGAGAGCAAGACTTTGTTTGCTTATTGTCTTGTCCTATACTGTCACCCAGATGAATTTTCTCTCTATCTTCTTTTTCAGTGGATAGCTAACCCTCTCAATGACATGTATGCTGATGCTGTCACCACTGTAGTGCTGGAAGTCCAATCAAACCCAAAGGCTCAGAAAGGTCAGTTATTTGTGATGTTTATCCAGATCTTTAGTGTT
>JAPZDV010000007.1:12294982-12311246 GCA_029814665.1 Acanthurus lineatus
CTAGGTCAGTTATTTGTGATGTTTATATAGATCTTCAGCGTTGAATACATGTGATTTATTTTCTTGCAGAAACCATCTACAAATATTACCCTTAATGCATTGGGTCTTTTGTTATTGTCTTTGTTGTTGCTCTTACATCACATGATTTAATTTGTTTTTAATTAATAGTCATGGAGACCCAAACTGCCATAATGGACATGGACGTCTTCCAAACACGACTGGGAGTCATGTTGCAGTGGGTGACATGCATGCTATCTAAATCCATAATAACTTCAGGGAAATAACCGTAGCTCAGTTGATTTTTGGGCATGATATTACATCTTGGTTCCCTTTTTGTCCTTAGGGATATGTTTGGAGAGGAATGTGTGGATTTTAGTGACAGTAAAAGCATCTCTGTGACAGTAGATGGGAAGACAGTTCACATCTGCATGGAAACGAGGGTGAGAAGCAGAACAGAACAATATATGTGATGTAGGTTTGTTGTTGTTGATTTTTTTTCAATATTCTTTTCTGAATTTCTGTCCTCTGATCAGTCGGTGTGCTACGAGGATGAATGCACAGAGGACGACTCCCTGAGAGAGATGGTGGAGCTGGCAGTGCAGCGGCTCTATGACGCCCTCAACCCAGTCATCTGAGGGCGGAGATAGGACTTCAGAGGAATCATAGTGACTAACATTTACCTGTAACAACTGTATTTCTACACTGCCGATACTTACAGAGTCAGATTTAGTGTTATTAATCACCTCAAACACCAATCTTAGTCCAATCATGTGAATGCATCATGGAAAGACTTGATTGGCTTTTTACTAATCAACAAAACTTTAAGGAAAGTTCATCAACTGTGACCACAGAACTACCACGTAAGAAAGGAAATGAATAAGCTGTTCACATAAGGTTTGCTTTGATAGCCTTTAATGTTGTTTGATGTTTTTTTTATGTTGTTTTGTCATGAAAGCACTTTAATTTTATCTAATAAGTTCATTTTATTTGTGTAGATACACTGTAGGTTTTTATTTGATCAGAGTTTGCTACTAATGTGCACTGATTTGACAGGTTTGTTACATTTTAACTGTGATGTTAACTGTGAATTTTAAGTAACATAGTGTTTGTGTTCATTATGTAATGTATATTTAAAGACTTTAACAAAAATGTGTCCCTCAAATCTTTGACCAGTCAAGTTTTTTGTCAGTTAATATATCAGCTAGTTTCAGAAGTGTTTGTTAAATTTAATTTACATTTAACACTGGTGTTTATTACTTACAATGAGGAGAACAAAGACAAGTAACATTTGTTTTACTGTGCTCTGACAGACACTGCTCACAAGTCCTTTATTGTTTTAATATCAGGAAAATACAACAATTGATTTTCTACAATAAAATCATCCAAGGCACTTCCTTGAAGTATAAACCCAAAGCTCTAATAATGTCCCTGTCAGATGGGCTCTTTAGATATATCTGATCTGCTCATCCCTTACATTGCTATAAATATTCCATAAATAGCGATACATTAAAACATAATCAGAAATTGCTTTTCCATTAAAAATAAAGAAATCTGCTGGACAGATGACTTTATAAAAGCCAAAACAGTTCAAGCATAGCAATTCCAGGTTGAAAATCAACCACAAAATCTTAATTTAATTTAGTTTATGTATGACTTCCTGTGTTCAGACATCATTTAACATTTCAGAAGTTTGACTTCTTTTGTTGTTAAAAGATGTTGTAGGAAAATAAAGATTGCAAAGTAAAACACTAAAAAAAAGGGATTGATTTGGTTAAAAAAAAAAATAAGAGAGACACCCATTCCTGATAATCTGAGTCACACTGGCTGTAAAACTGACCAAGTGACAAAGGATACAACAAGCACAAACAAGTGCATAGAACCATCTAAACAATCAAGTAACACTCTGTTGAGTGAGAAGTATACAGTACTGTGCTGAGACCTAAGCTGGCAGGTTGAGGAATTTGAAAATATGAGCATTACAGTTTCATCATACTTGCAGCTTTCTAATGTAATTCTACAGAAAACTGCACAATTTTACTTTGTGATATTTAAAATAAGGATGATATGTAATCATCCATGGTTTACAACATTCCACTGACTGGTCCCTGCCTGTCTGTACAGAAGAGGTGAGAGGACAGGGTTCAGACAGAGGGCGTTTAACAGCAGACATGTACATAGTTTTGGAGTTATTTTAGCAGAATGAATGGAGGTGATGATTCAAGTGTCCCGCAATACATGTCGGTTAAGATGTCCAAAATTTTCGAACAAGGACAATATTTCTCTTTGGCACATCCTTCATTTATGCTTTAAGCTGTATATTAATGCCACGGCCATCACCATCATCAACCCGAACCCTAACTCCATGGCCCAACTGGTCCCCTTTGTCCCTGCCTTCAACTCCTCTTTTCGGGATCTAATGTCCTTCTCCTTCTGCAGCTGCTCGCTGTAATGGGCCTTGAAAAACTTGTCAAAATCAAAGACGCCTCCTGGCCCGTCTGTGCCCATCACAGACCGTCGGCTACCAGCTTGCCGTTTCCCGGAGCTCGTGGTGTCCTTACCAGAGGGTCTGGTCGTTGCGACGAGGTCTGACTGACTCAACAGACCACGATCGTATTTCCTTCTCAGAGCCTTGTTGCCCAGCACCGTGTAGGCTTCGTTGATCTCAGAGAAACGGTCGTTGGCCTCATCGCTGCCGGCGTTTCTGTCTGGATGGTACATGAAGGACTGCTTGTAGTAGGCTGTTTTAACCTGGGCTTGAGTGGCGGTTGGTGTCACCCCCAGTATGTCATAGTAGCCTGTCTTGGTTTTGAAAAGCGGCTCAGATCGACTTTCGTCGCCGCTGTAATGTCTGACAAACACAAGCTGTCCATGTCCACAGAGCAAAACTCTACTACCAAGTCTTTGTAGTCGAGGAGTAGACCTGAAGGTACTCATGGTGCCTCTGGTGGCGTATCTTCCACACCGAAATAAATTTCTTAGTTCAGTTTGGTCCCGACGTTTCATAGGACCGGAACACTTTTTGTTTAATTCAAGATTATACTCGTATTCAGCAATGAACAGCGGTGTCACCCTTGTGTAACTGTCCGGTGAAACTCCAACGGTCAGTCTGTCCGTAGCATTTTCAGTTCCATACAATTCACCATTTTGAATATCACTCAGAAGAAACCCCGTCGACAGAGAAGAAGCTTGTATTGCACTTTTACCTTGCTTATTTTGACTTTTCAGGAGGTAGTGGTTAAATGTTTTATGTGTCAATTCGTACGCTCCCCGTACAAGATTGTATTTGACCTCCGCCATGTTGGAGGAGCAGAGGAAAATGAGTTCTGAGCGTTCTGAGTGGCTAAGGTGGGGTCGTCTAACTGCAGCGCCTCCCAGTGGTGGATGTGTAAACAACAAAAGCAGCGTGATTCAAATTAAAAATACCTACATCACTTCATTTTACGCTCTCGTATTTTGTACATCCACTGTTCCGCAATTCTTAACGTATCAGTTTTACAGAATCTATTATGAAAATCTAAAAAAAACGAACAAAGCATCTTAGTTACACAAGTCTGTATTTTTCGTCATAATTTCCAAACAATATCCAAGACAATATCCACCAGATACAAAAGACCTCAGAAAAAGGTGGTCATTAGCTTAAAGGTAGAAAAGAGACATTTTAAGTTCTCGTTAACTACTTTCAATTAAAGCTGAATAAAAATGTGATTTATTTTTCTTAAGGCGAGCACACAGTTCAACATACACTCAGTTGCCAGTTTATGTACATGTAGTTAAAATGATGTAGTATAATACAACAGTTCGATGTTAAATCCAAACTTTATTAAGGTTTTAAGGTTAAGTTTTTGTTTAAGAGGCGTTTTTCATTCAAGTTTATTATCACATTTGAGGCTGTGGTTTTTGGCGTTGCTGAATGGTTTTGCTTTATACAGAAATTTGTGTCTGTATTTTAGCCTACCCTCATTGACAAACATAAAAATTTTGACTTTTGAGGAAAATTGTGCAATAGTTTGCTAATTTGACTATGTCCATTTTTCCCCTTTTAAGTAGACCAACATTACGCAATAGCAATTTAATAAAACATACTTTTGACCTACTTTCTCAAATATTTTTTTTTAGCATCCATTACTTTGATCATTGTAAGTCCTTTTTTATTTTTATTGTTCCTATTATTTTTTCTCTCTCCTGAGCTTGCAGAATTTAATGCACACTTTTTTGTTTGTACTTTATAAGTCTTTCTCTTTTGCATTAATGCAGCATTTTTCTTAATATTTAGTTTTTTAAAAATAAAACTCATGATGTTTAAACTTTTATTTTGAAGTTTGGTAACACGCCCCAAACTCGCTAACCGGAAATTTCGGTTTATTATGTGCAGCAAAAGATTCTGTCTACCCACAACTCCATGATGTCCAAGTTAAAATCTGTAATTTGGCCTAAAGTGATTTTATTTGGCGACTCTATCACACAGGTTAGTCATGAGTGAAAATCATTTATTTAAGACTGTTACGATATATTGTCTTCTACACAGCTAGTTAGTTAGCATTAACGGCTAGCTTGCTAGCTTAAGTTTGGTTTAAAAAAGCAGAACTGTTGTTCTTTCAGTATTCATTTCAAACCAATGGCTGGGGTGCAGACATTGCCAACAAACTACAAAGGTAAAAAGTTCGTTGTTGATACTTGTAGCCAGATATTAAGTGATCAACTAATTTCTTAGTCGTCAAGAGTTTTAAAGAGAAATGCACTGATTTTTTTTTCATGTACGTTATGCATTTGACTAATCTCTCAAACTGACATATATTTTGCCTTCAGAAAGTGTGATGTTGTAAACAGAGGACTGTCTGGCTACAACTCCAGATGGGCCAAGATAATTCTTCCTCGCCTCATCAACAGCCACAACTCAGCAGACAACAACATAGCTGCTGTTACTGTCTTTTTTGGAGCCAATGACAGTGCACTTGAAGGTACAATTTAACTGTAACTGCTTAAGGAGATAAGTAGTGATAAAATCTATGAGCTATTTTCCCTGCTTTCTTAAGATTAAATACAATTTTGAAAGATTTTTTTTATTTTAAGGCAAGTTTGCAGTTATAAGCTTCTGCCTCTGTACATTATAGAGACAGACAGGAGTGGAGGTCAGAGAGAAAGAGATATGACATGCAACAGCTGTATCCAATCTGAAGCTTTGCTGTTTTGTGGTATATCAACAGACGCCTTAAGACTGAAACTGAGTTATGTTTACATACATAATTACATACGTATTTGTTTAATGCTACAATTAATACCAAATAATACAGTTTTTTGCTTTTAGTATCCATGATCACAACTAGATTTAATCACACAATATGTGTGCTGTCAGATGTCAGTAAACCTGTGACTGTAAAATACAACTGGCAACTTGATTTGACCAATAAAAGCAAACTAGATTTCTGACTCTTTAATCATTTGTTTTTATTTTTTTCCAAACATGAGTAATGCCTTTATTTCCCTTTTCTCTGTGAGACAATAAACTGCAGTAACACACTTAAACCTGAGTATTTTTAGAATGCATATTTTCACCAAAAGTTAATCATCCTCTCCTAAAGATTTTACTTAATTTTGCTTCCTTTCGTCTGTTCCTGTCATGCAGATAAAAACCCTCAACAGCACGTCCCTGTGCAGGAATATTCAGAGAACCTGAAGGAGATCACCAGGCTTCTGGCTTCAGCTGGAGTGTCAGCAAACAGAGTGATATTCATCACCCCTCCACCCATTCATGAGCCATCCTGGGAGAAGGAGTGCATTTTGAAAGGTAGCACTCATTCACAGGTTCTCTTCTCTGTTGTTCACGCATCATCGCACAGACCATTTTTAAGCTTCAGGCCTACAAAGTTCACGAGTGCTTCTTCATGTATTTTCCAGGATGTCCTCTCAATCGCCTCAACTCTACAACCAGTCAGTATGCCCAGGCATGTGTCCAGGCTGCTGGTCAGTGTGGGGCAGACGTCCTGGACCTCTGGACACTCATGCAGAAAGATGGACAAGTAGGTTGTGCTTGTTGCTGCTGTGTGCTGTTTTCTTTGAAGCCATTGTAACATCATGCCAAAAATTTTGATTTTAAGAAAAATTGGTGTACCTAAATATTGAAATACTTTATCACATTTCATCATATTTATGGAATAAACTGAAAGCGTTCACATTTAATGTGGCCAGACCTGTTAGAGATTTTTTTACATCTTTTTTTCATCATCCGTCTGATATAAATTCCATATTTAATGAAAGCCTTCCTGTGGCCTCAGACATTCTGATTTGTCCTCTGCTCCACAGGATTATACAGTCTACCTGTCCGATGGGCTGCATCTCTCAGAGAAGGGAAACCAGTTTGTGGCTCAACATCTGTGGGGGCTGCTAGAGAGTCGTGTGGCTGACCTGCCCTTCATCCTGCCCTACTGGGGAGATGTTGACCCCAAGAGCCCTGAGAGCAGCCTACTCTGTGACCAGTGAAGGCTTTGGAGAACATTTTTTGTTAAGATCTAACAGGGATGGATAGTCTGCAGGGAACAAAACACTTAACCAGCATTCATGTGTTGCACTTGTTATAAATCTCCTGAGGGGCTGACACTGGACAGCACTCCTGCTATGGAACAGTGAAGCAGTCAAATGTGAGATCATGTACTAATGTTTAAAATGCACAATAAAGATTTTTATTTTGAGATATGTGTAAGCAGTACAAGCAAGAAAATACAAAAAATTAAATGGTGGAAATTTGTGTGCATAAAAACACTAAAATTATACACAGAATGAGTCATACGGGACATCTGCTTGTTATGTAACAGTTCACATCCATACCGTAGAGTCAATGTTAGCTACGGAGTCTACTTTTTATCTCTGACCTACAGTTAAATACATATTTTACATTTTCAACATGAGAAATAGCAGGCAACGGTGGTGAGATAGTATTAAATAAAAGAAAAGAGGGTTATAACTCACATTGGCACAAGGACAGAAAACCAAGCACAAAAATAACATCTGAGCACCTTAGGTAGCTTCTGTTCAGACTAATTCCAGGATTGTCCAGATTCATGTTCAACCATATGACATTTTCATTTTGGACAGAAATAAGTTATAACTAATAGGCATGA
The DNA here is from genome assembly GCA_029814665.1 of Acanthurus lineatus. NCBI lineage: Eukaryota > Metazoa > Chordata > Actinopteri > Acanthuriformes > Acanthuridae > Acanthurus > Acanthurus lineatus. Next base: position 12,302,098 of record JAPZDV010000007.1, read on the forward strand.
AATCTGAAAAGGCACTGTGTTTCACAAATGGATTAAACCACGCAGAGAGAATACATGAGAACCAAATAAAATAAGAGTAATACTGTTGGAAACTACCACTTGATCCTTGCACAGTATTAAGAATATTGCATTCAAGTACAAGGGGGTAAAATTATCATACCAGCCTTCAATTTTTTAAAAAAGAAACTGTAGATGACACATGAAGAGCATGTATACAACCTATTTAAATCCTCCAGTGTTGTGAAAAATACTTCAAGTGCAGTTATGACAGATTCACTCAGGTCAAAATTTAGTGATGGCTTCTTAATATGACACAAATGTTTCTTTTTACAAGAAAATAACCACATGTACACCATCACTAATATTACTTTACATCATTGAACTTATAATATAAGGGGGGCGGAGTGGTAAAGTGGTACTCTGTGCATGATCGTCAATTGGGGAAAGTCAAGCCTTGACTTTTATTATGATAATATAATATGATTTTTTTTCCCTAAACTTATAATTTAAAATCATAGCTGACTTATTTTATAACAGAATATTCGCAAAGACAGAAAAAACATTTGAGATTCCTGCAAAAAGTTTCTATCTTCTTTGTCCTTGAATAAATTTGCATATCCAAAAACTGGGTAACGGCAAAAAGATAATTTCGCTTAATGATGCTTTTGGGTTACTGGTCAGTCATAAATTAATTACCCCCAATCTAATCTCCTCTCCATAGCTTCATCTGATCAAGGGCCTTAAACCAAACAGAAAAGAGGCCCTAAAGGCACACAAGAACATAAACTCACTTAGTATCCATTTATTTGTAGTCACGTTCAATCTCAAAGACTCATTTTTAATCTTCATGGTGGTTCAATCCCAGTTACAAGTTAATGACTAATATCTGCACCTGGTGTCGGCTAAAATGTTCTAAATAAAAAAGATAATGCTATTACTTTTCAACACTTTGAGTCTGTGATAAGAAAAATGTATAGGATGTGTTAGTGCATGTTCCCTAAAACACGAATCAGTAGTGGTCATTTGCTCTCAGCACTCTGTCTCTTTGGTGTCAATGCATTCCTGCCTCTTGAGTCGCCGCCGCTCCCTGGCTGGCTGGTTCTGTTCTGTCAGATCCTCGTAGGAGGATTTCGTAGCCGACGAGTAGGCTCCTGCGGTTGTGAAATCGTCCGACAGGCCCTCCTCTCCCTGGTGAGAGTCGCTGCTGGTGTCCTCCTGGATGGTGGCCATCCGCAGTCCCCCTGCGCTGTCCGGGGTGGGGCCGCAGCTCAGGGCGGGGGCCTGGGTACTGCTGCTGCTGCTGGCTGCGGGACTGGCCCCGACCTGGCTCAGCTGCTGAGGATGTGGGGGCAGGGAGGAGGGCGCGGTCCGGCCGCCGGAGGAGGAGGGAGGCTGAGGAGGTTTGACGATGCGCACGGACGCTGACTCGAGGTTGCTCAGCATTTCTTGACTCTGAGGAGCAAAGAAAAATATGTGAGACAGAGGAAATTCAAAGCTGTCTGACTGAGGCGGGATCCATTCCCTTTTTACTCCATTCAGCTTAAATGGTGGTTTTATCTAAACTCTAAAACTGTATTCATTATACTTTAAAAGAAACATAGTAATATGTCCAGTATCTCCATCTCATAACTAACCCAAAAACCACTTTTTAAAATGGGAATGGGTAAAACAAACATTTCTCATGGTGAACAGTTTGTGCTTTCTAACAGGTGGAACAAATATTAATAATGGCTGTGATCCATTTAGTCGCACAAGGTCTTGATATTGTGCATGCTGGCTGACTTGCAGGGTTTTCTGTCACACCTAAATGGAATTAAGCCATTGTTAATGTTATTAGTTGCTCCCTTGCTTTTCCTGCCAAAATGTCTGCCATGAGAAAGGCCTAAAGAGGAATGTACCCTCAGTCTCTACGTGTTCCCAATCAAACCTACGCAAGTAACACAGTGCAGACAGCCACTTGGAAAAAAGAAAAATACAAAGGAGTAAACAAAAAATGCAATCACCTGAATGACATCACCTTCCTAATGTTGTGGGTTTGAACAGCAGCAGATGCAAACTTAAAATGTTGACACACACTGCATCAGATTTCACAAACGACAACAAGGTGCAACCTGTCAACCAGTCCTCTCTCTATTTGAATACTCCTAAAATGCCAACTTGCTTTCTTGAGGTAATTTCTGATCAGATATTACTGCACTGACAACATGCTTAAAAAAGGAACACACTTAGAGATGTTCAGTCACTTTAAAGGCATAATATGCAGGAGCTGTCCATAAATGTTTGCAAACACAACATTCAAAGTTTGGCCTTCTTTCTTTGCTGAGCTAGACTGAATTTAAAAACTGTAACATGCACATTGCTGCAGAGGAGGAGAAGGAGTGATGTTACCTGTTTCTATGCTTAAATAGAAACAGACATCCTCTTTTGGAGGCGATACACCACTGCCTAAACACTGATACCAAGAATTATTCTGAACAAAGCAAAATGAGAAAATAAGACAATAAAGGCAGAGGGCAAGGTATACGCAAACAAATCAATCTCCACACACTGAGTTTGTCATTAGGTTGAGACAATAATCTTATTTTTAAGAAATCCTGCATATTATGCATTTAAATGATTATCTTAATTTCTCTGTCAGCCTTTCTCACTTCATTGCTCAAATGACAATGTCACAGGTGAGTTTGAGGACTGGAAATGTGTAACCGGATCAGTGATTACATCAAGGAGTAAGTGACTGCAGGAGTATCCCACAGGTGGGCCACCGACCATGCACCATCATGGACTCAATGGCGACGCATTGCAACACCAAACTATGGCGCACGCACTCACCTATGGCGGGAGCTCGACTACAAACTTCCACCATCTGCTGCAGTTCCGATGAAAACGGAAAAGGCCAAGGCAAAGAGTGATGGACAGGTCATTTGGAGCTTGAACCCAGCAGTGACAATGAGGCCCTTAGTGGTGAATAATCTGACCACTTGTTGACACTGCTTCACTTTAGAGCTCTTAGATGTATTTTGTCCTGATCTCACTCTTGTATTTTTAAGAATATAAGCCAATTTAACACCAGATTTCTCAGGACTGTCTTAGGACGGATTGAAAATGTCTGTGAGTGTTAAAATGCCCTTGCTGTGTTAAGCAAATACTAAATGTCAAAGACACAAATAAAAGTAGGGTGGCTACTAAATTTCTGGTAGCCCCTTAAAAATTGCTTTCAAATTTTACCTTTTTCTAATCAACATTAAGTTTTAATGACTTAATAAGAAATTAGGAAATACATGGGTGTTATCATGTGCTTGGTACTTAAATAAAGCCTCAAAATGGTTATCAGATTTAAATCTAGTTTGTGCACAAAAGTAAATAACATCAGCTTTTTTCAACACAGCTTTGCCACTTCAAACCATTGAAAAGAACAAACAAAAACACTTAATTTATATGTGTTTTGACCTCAGAGTGTTGTTGTATGTTAACAGAAAGCAACAGTTTTTAAGTTTTCTTTTAACTATTGTTAGAAAAGATTAAGAAAAGTTTGGCATATAACATGCTAGACGAAAAATAATAAAATAAATAAAAAATAGATACATTTTTTTCTAAATTTTCACTTTAATGTTTGGAATTTAAACTTTCAGCTGAGTTTTTTTGCCGAATTGAGACCTGGTTAAATGGTGACAGATCATGTAGGTATGCAGCAAATACTTAAACCTGAACTATCAACCTTCGTGCGCCTCTTTCTCCCTTATTAAAGAAGTCAGCATATTGCAAAAATTAATGTGCAGCTGAATTAGTTTGGTTAGTGTGGCAGCAAGGCTGGTACACAGGACCATATATGGGCAATGACAAACTTACACTTGGAGGGTAGTAGAAGTTTTTTGTGTTCTCCTCATATTGCTGATCAAGTCGTTTGTCCTGCAGAGAGAAACATGTGAGTGCAGCACTGTCAGCATTTGAGGAAGTAAAAACACTGAGGTCATTACTTTAGCTTGTGAGAAACCACGCCTTCAACCACAGTGCTAGAGAGCCCAAAAAGGATCAGTTAAAAGCACACTAAAAACACAGAGACAGCTTGTGTAAAATGTCCAGCAGTTCCTTACCACACAGTGAACCAGGATACTGAGAGGAATCCAGAAGATGAGGGAAAACACCACAACAGATCCCACTATGTTATCAGCCAGGAACTTTCCTGATAGAGTGGTAGCATTGAGAAAGAAAGACAAATTGAAGGAAAATGTCAAGGCAATCAGACCTGAGCTTTACTCTACTTAATAATCAACACCAAATTTAAGACAGACTTTCTCACTTTTTCAATTTGTTAATAAAATTTAAAAGTGGTCAGTTTAGCCAACTCACCAAATGTGTTAATGTCCAACTTGTCAATAAAATCCCACAGCCTCTCGATAACATCCTGCACCTGCTTCATACACTTGCCCTGTTTTAACAAGAACAAAGACAAATAAGCAAAAACCTGTCAATTTGTTAAGATTCATACAATTATGAAGATCCTTAGGTTTTGACTTATGTTTGGAAAAAGAAAATTCAATATATGTTTAGAATATGTCAATACAGGGGATAGATATAACTAATTAGGTGACTCACGCCCTCATCGCAGAAGCCCACAGTGCAGGGTTTTCCTTTGCGAAGGAAAAGAAAACTGCCATTGGACTGGATGAAGGGAGAGCAGGTGCCACCTTTTCCCCTGCAGCACACTTTACAGGAGTTCTCTGTCTCTGCAAACAGAAGAGGAGATTAACTTTAAGGGATTAACCTTTAATGTTTGCAAACTGAAATGACCTATTCCCTTAATTTACAAAAGCAGTGCACATATTAACGTTCATTTTTCTGTTTTTTTTTTTAGAACAGCAATTAAAGGATTAATTCCAAAAAGTAAAGAAAAACTTGTGCTAGTTTAGGGACTGTTTAAAACACCTTTCCTGGACCTTTTTGATTACAGGTGTTGCACAGTTCAGACTAATAGGATACGCATTAGTCAGACAGCTTTAATCAGTCTGGGGTTCATGCAAAATTTCCCCCTAATGTAGTGAGCAACTGATAAACTGTTCTTTACCATTACAGGCACAAGACTGAAGGTTCTGCACAGCCTCACAGAAAGGATTGCATTCTCCATTGAGACAACGGCCATTGTCAACACATGTTGTGTTGTCATTAGCATTTTCAGGAGGTGGACACTGGCTGCTGTTGCCTAATAAGAAGAGAGAAAGAGATGTGCTTTGCATACATTTTAAAGGTACCAACACCAAACGTATAGATTTGCACTTGCTGCTTGTTCTCAAATTACACCAGCAGGAGGCACTCACCTGTGCATGAGGAAATGCCTTTACAGGTAGCATTAATGGCTTCCTGACACCTCGTCCCTGCCCGCTCAAACTTGCAATTCCTACAGCAAGGACTGTTTCTGTCACTGTGGAAAAAACAGAGACATGTGACACATGTGTGACTCAGACTGGCAACACAAAGATTTTTTGTCATATCAAGTTCAATCCGGTGTGTGAATGTGTATTTTGACACACAAGACAAGAGTTTTTGTACGATTCACTCTGTCATTTGAGTCTCATACCTGCACTGCACACCAGGTTTGAATTTGCAGTCAGATGAGCAGCAGGGGTCATCGTTGAGATGGAGGAGCCCAGGGTCACACTCCTCCCCTTCCTCCACTCTGGAGTTCCCACACACCTTACTGTTTCTCTCCTTGAAGCACACAGGAGCCTTGAAACGTAACGTTTTTCCTACGGAGATCTTGCTGCAGTTGGAAAAACGCTGTAGGAAGGAGGAAGAAGTAGACAGTGGTTAGCCATCAACTAGGTGTGGATACTTTATGCTCAACAATGTAGGATGGTGTGATAAAAGACTGTAATAAAGTAATAAAAAAGAGATTGATGATTCAAACAATGTGACAGCTATTTATTGAACAATAGCATGATAAAAGTGTGTGACTTCCATTTTCAAGTGCAGAACGAGTCCGAACAGACAAACAGCAGCATTTTTTACCTTAAATTGCAGCAGAACTCTGATGCATATTAGCTGCTCAGGCCAATGGCGGAGGAGGTACAGTACACTGACTGTTATAATATAATTCACAGGAACAACTGTGACTCACACTTATCCAACACTCTTTAAACTGAGCAATTCATTTAGAGATTGTATTCACACTTCATGTCACACTTTGCAACATTAACTGAGTGCATTCTCATATTTGTCAGCATAGTATTTCATATACCATAGAGTTCCTACATCATATTTTTTCTGTTGTATCCTGCTGTTTGGGAAGGTACCTTGTTGTTGACATGGTCACCGCTGACAGCAATAGGGTACATGACAAACTTCCCCCAATGGTAATCACTGGGAGCACAGTAAGGGATGTTGTCAGGATCGTGCTCTGCTCCAAAGTTATGGCCCAGCTCATGAGTGGTTACCAAATCTGCCTCCTGATGGGACATAAACACACCAGGATAATTTTTCTATGATAACAAACTCTATTACTGTACATATGCATGTATGGGTCAATGAAGAAAAAATTCTATCAAGCAACAAATGGTCTGACACAAGATCTTTCCTCATAAGAAAGATGCTAGTGTTGAACTACTAAGAAAACATATTTGACCAACAAAAAACATGCATGATATATATCCTAATAATATCTTATTCAGCTCACATTGGTGTTTTACAACTTAACTCTGAACTGTGCAAAAGAGCAATCACCACAGTGAGACCCGAGGCGTCAAAATTCAAACCAGTCAAAACTGTAACTCATAACACCCACACAAAAAGGTGTGTCTGCCCTACTTAGAGCATAAACTTGGCAATGTGACATGTTACATAACATCCTGGTAAAGCTAAATGCCAAGCTAAAGCCTGGTACACCTAGTAATACATTTTGTCAAAGATGAGGAATGAGAAAAAGGATAAAACAGACCTTAGTTAGGATGGTTTTGCCATAGTTCTTGGTGCTGGTCAGACCTGTGTTGAGGTAACTTGGCTTCTTTACAGAGTGAGATGGGTAGTATGCTACAGGATGACAAAATCAGAGGAGGATGTCAGTATTTTTTCTGGATGTAATAAAGCTCAAAGATCAATCAAGCAGAATTTCTCCACTCTTATGTCATGTTGCCAATCAATTTGTTAGTGTTCATTAGAATTTACTATTTACACCATACATGACCATGACTGTAAAATGCTGTCACTGATAATGCAACAAAGTCGGTGTGTATAATGTGACACACAAAGCAACATAACAGACAAAAGTGTTGTGATGTTTTTAAAATAAACCACTGATCATCCTTTATATAGTTGCAATGTAGGTGTTGCGTGATGTGTATGTATAAGATATATACACCATTTAAGTCTTAGCTTATCAAAACAAAGCTGTTTCACCGCTGAGAATTGTGTCCTTACGTTTTGGGCAGAGGCCGCCTAGGGCCTGAGGTTTGGAGGGGGCGACGTAGGCCAGCCCCAGTGTGCCTTCATCAAAATCCTGGTAGGTGAATAGGTGAGCCAGACACACAGTGGAGGCATTGTCAGCTATGTCTGAACTGAATTGCTGAGGGACATAAAGAGAGCAATTATCTACCCATAACTGTTCATGTCAAAATAACTTAAACTCTGTTTCATGAGGATTTGCAATGCTGTTAAATTATCCCTGTTAAAAAGGTTTCACTGACATTGAAACTGAATGCATAAAGACAACAGTAACATTTGTAATACCATCATTTTTAATCACATTTTCACACCTATTTTAGAAATCTTAACTTTGACACCATGAGAGTAAACTGAAGTGTTATTGTTTTCATTAAGTGAGCTTCACTGCAGCATTAAGTTATTAAACTGAACAGAGACTGTACAGCAGAATCGAAACAAAAGCGGATTTATGCTGCCAAATGAATGGTCAATCTAATGTGGTTGAAGATTTTCTGAACAACACTTGAACTTAGTAAATTTCACATGTACTTGTCATCTTATCTTCCACATTACTTCTTAATTCAAGTACATATGATATTCTAGCACTGGTATTTCTTTTACTGGTTGGCCAACACATTATACATACATTCACTTTACATGCTTGTGTGAACACATTAAATATTCTTACAGTTGAATTTTTACATACAAAGTCCTTTGTGTACCTCTCACACAGCACATTTTGTGTCACTACATTTTGTATGTCTACACATCTTTCTCTCTGTTTGTTTCTTACCTCCAGAAGTCTCTTCACGTCCCACACCTCCCTTCCACCAGGACTGTTCTTCATGTTATAATGGACCCATCCAGGGTTAGGAGGGTTTGGAGGAGGCTTTGTAGGCTCCTTGTTGATAATGATCTGAGAACCAAATACACCATTCATGAAGAATGCATCACGTGTAATTATAACAAAACATAATACTTTAGAAAGCATTTAATCTAAGCATTTATTTTCTCACTTAAATCACTGGTGATTTAAATCATCTTCAAAAAAAGTTAATTTTTTAGGTTAACAAAAACACAGCAATTCCTATTTAAGGTGATTATACTCCAACTAAGACATACTTAAGCATATTATTTTCCACATTCGCCTTATTCAACAAAGAGATCTCCCTTAATACTTAATTAAAATACTGGGCCTTTAATTCAAAGGCAGAGGAGGCCACGTCATTATCAATCAGTCAGCATCATGTTTTGGGTTTCGAGCCAAAAAATTCTTCTTACAAAAGTTTTGGCATGAAGAGCAGCATATTAGAAGTTCCTCTTGTAAGAGTTGTGAAGAAATTTAGAAAATAACTCTGAGTCACTAAATGAGTGCATATCTTTTCAGACAAAAACCCAAGGACTCTAAGTATGACAAACAATGTCTCCATTCATTCCCAAAGCCTATGGAACAAATTGAATTACCCCACGTGGCTCCAACAAAAGCTTTCAGTTCTTCCTAAAAATGCTGTTCTCAAACCCGCTGAGGGACAGTGTTATTTTCAGCTTAATTTCCAGTACTGACCATGAGTGGTAATGTTGAGAGCAGTGATTTTCAGTGATAAGACTCGAACCATGTTACAATGAAGAACAACACAAAGTCATATACACACATACACACATACACACACACACATACACACACACACACACACACACACACACACACACACACACACACACACACACACACACACACA
>JAPZDV010000007.1:12311902-12347588 GCA_029814665.1 Acanthurus lineatus
CACACACATACACACACACACACACACACACACACACACACACACACACACACACACACACACACACCTGATTGATCTGGACCCCATATCCTTTGAATTCATCGTCCCAAGTTGTATTCCTATAAATATCATCAACTCGATCAATCAGCTCAATCTGGAGAAAGACAAGAAAAAACAAACATTAAAATACAGAAATACATAGAAAAAGCCATTAATGTATTTCAGACTTAAGATTTAGTTTTGCGTTTCACAGATTTGTTAATATGATGATGTCAAACTAAATGATAATCAAAAAACAGCAATAAGGCAAAACATTCTTATATAGTCCTTTTCAGCTCACTAACCTTTAGATGCATGGTAAACATTAACATGTTAATTTCTTATTGCACTACTGAATCAGGGATTAGTACAAAGCATCATTGGGACAGACCAGGTAGTTGAGCGTGACACTCTCTTGTCCACGGCCCATATGTTCAAAGAAGCGGTAATCTGCCACCAGCAACAGGGGACAGGTGTTCTTCTTATGATCGTGAGCCTGCCTCTTCTCTCTGTGATGGTGCCCTGCAAAGAAGAAGTAGAAGGAGAAGCAAGAAAGAAAGAATAAATTTTTATAAGCGATGCCATATTCAAACATTCTAGGCTAGGCATACATAAAGAGATCAAGAAGTTGAACAATGAGGACATGCTCCAGTATCCCATTGTTAACTGCCCTCAATTTCACATTTAGCAGCACATCTTCTTTTTGTTTGCCAGTGAACTGATTAAGCTCTTCCTCTATTCATCATGTCAAAATTTAATAGCAGTTTATTAGGGCATAATGATAAGAGGTGAGTAAGGTCTGGCATATACCCTGGCAGATAGAGGAGGCAATGACAGTAAACCAAAGCCAACGTCTCACACATAGATGTACCATGTTATGTTAAATTATCCAGCTACAGCAGAGGTTTTTTGTGGGTAGAATCAATGATCTACCCCCCAAAACTCTTCAAATAGTCTGTGGTTGAAGAATGAAACAACAGGAAGACATCCCATTTGAGCATTACATCATACACTTGGCTATGCACTGTTCACAAGTGTGGGAGTGCGCTGCCCTGGCTTCCACAACAAGCAGTGGGAGACCAGTGACGACTCAGAGTCATCTCATCGGGCAGCAGAGCCTCCATGTATTTTAATGCCTCCTCCAAAAGAACCTTCACCTCATCTTATATCCCCAGTGAGCGCTTTCAACCAGCAGCCAGTGAGAGGTGTTGTAGATTTCTACTCTAGCACATAATTTTTGTTATACGCTTTACATTTTCAAAGCAGCACAGAAGAATCAGCATTTGGTCATTACATAATACCCACTTGTCAGCAGTGTGTATGTGCATAACATAGGCTGGGTTTTACAGATAAAAAGGCTTTTAATAAAGTGACTGCTGCAGAATCTTACACCCACCTCCTCTGTCTCACTACTACAGCCTCCTCTTTCCTTCTCTCCACCTTAAACATTTGTTATCCTCCTACTCTTTATCTGCTCTTTACCATCCACAACAAGAGCAAAGAGCACAGGCTGCACCAGATTTGTGATCTATAACCCTGTATATACTCCATCTTCCTCCTACACATTTCTACTACTCAAGCACAAATATGAACACACACACATGTGTTGAATACCCTCCACTACTAGAGTGGAAAACAGATAGCTGAGCTCACCCATTTCGTGGTCAGCATCTTCCTGCCCATCCCAATCTCTCCCAGCAGTCTGTGGCAGCAGGTCCATGGCCTCTGCGTGGATGTAACCACACACTTTTGGAGAGGCGATGTGACTCAGATTTCTGATGTCTTCTGAGCGGTAAACCAGCAACCTGCCATCAGTTGGAGAATTTGTAAACCTCCAAAGGGGCTGGATGGAAAAAGAAAGAGAGATGGAATTAGAGTACAAAACAGAGGAGGCAGAGGGGGGTCACAAGGAAGAGAAAAAATAAAGAGAATAGAAATAAAGAGTTAAAGGCAAAGAATGGTAACAAAAAGAGACAGCAGCAGTTGCAGTGTAGACAATGTCTTGTTGTTCTTTACTGGCATTAAGGTACAATATGGTCCTTAAGTGTTATGTCAGTAATTCATTTAGTCTGAGTCAAAAGTTACTTTCAAACACTGGATAAAGGGTCAGTTTGCTCTGTGTTTATGCTCCAGACAGAACATGGATTTCACAACCAGCTCTCACCTCTATGTTGTACTCTGTTTCATCAGTTAGAATGTGAGCAGAAAACTCATCTCCCTCTATATGTGCCTGTACACGAGAATTCTCCTCTCCTGCAAACACAAAATAAAAATGGTTCCTTAAAGACTGACCAATGCCGATTAAATTCTGTGATCTATTAAGCAAGAGTGCAAAGATACATGAAAATACTATTGTACCACTTGTACTTAGAAAAAAGTGGCCATTACTCAATCATAATTTTTCAGATTGAGTCTTTGAAAAAAAATCAAGTATGTGCTTGTTACTCTCTTCCTTTTTTGCACAAACAAACTAGGATTCTTGAACAAAAAGGCAACAAGTGAATAACAACAAAATATTGCTTCGTCCCTAAACCTGAGCATGAAAGACTGAGAAATACATTTTTCCAATGTTGCCCTATCCCTCTCTGTGCCTGCGTTATTCACTCACCAACTACATGTCCGGTGAAATAGTTCTGGAGTTGAACATCGTAGTTGGTCTGTTTTCCATATTTATCAACAAAAACAGCCTTGAAGTTGTCAGTGAAAAGGCCTGTGTTGGTGGTCAAGTAAAGCTCAAAATTTCTGAAGAAGAAAAAGAGGAAGCAGAAATATGTTACCTATATTAACCCAAGCATGAGTGACTCTAAATACTGTGAGAAGTTACATGGACTTTATTTTCACAAAACAGGAAAATAATAAAAAAAATACATTAAGGATGATTTTCTTTCATTTAATTTTAGAATTCACTCAATCAATCGATCGTTTTTTTTAATTGTTTTATTTAAAAAAATATTGGTTTGCGATGTATGGCAAAGCTTTTGTTTTGTTTTGGAGGGGTACACAGATAACAAGATTGTTTCTGTATCAAAACAAACATAATCTGTGTGAACCGACATCTGAACCAGCTGACAAACTGCAATCTTGTAATACGGTCACTCTTGTCTCAGCTGCTTCTGTTGGGTGTTACTGCAGTCACTAATAACTTTTGCAACATATACAATGAGGTTTATTTTGTTTTCATACAGATATAAGAAGATCTAAGTCTATCATGTATCATAATCTATCAATCAAAATACGTAAGACAAGTTAAAGTGTGCCATGAGGGTGCTGCTGTACCTCTGCAGAGCTCTGAAGCGGACCAAGCGCTCCAGGTGGGACTGGGTGTGGACGTCTCTCTTCCTAACAGAGTGCAGCCGGAGGCCTGACAGTGGCAGCACCTCAAAGTCTGACAGGATTGAATTAAGAGCATCTGGAAGACATTGGGGTGTGATTGAGGACATATCCGACCAAATGGAAACTGCGTTTCAGTTCACGGAAAACGCCAGATTGATACAATCAAAACACCACAATCTGCGGCTGATAGTCCGCTTTCTAGCCTGGCGATGTACCTTCATGTAGTAGCTAATTAGGACTGAATGACTTATCGTTTGTGTTAATCAAAATAATCAGCGCCGTTTATCAAAGCACATATACATGACATAAATAGCTTTAAGATGCAGTTATCATCGTTAACGCTCATTATTGTAAAGACAGCGTTACCATTAAAGCTAACGTTAGCTTAGGTTAACGTTAGCTTGCTAAGTTAACGCTACTTACTGAACTCCGAGTTTTCTTCATGATTCTCCTCAGTAGTAAGTCTTGACTTTATGGCACAGTTGGCCCAACTAGGAGCAAGAAATACCATTAAAAATATGCTCCTCATTTTCAGGAATTCCAGTCAGCTATATCAGTGCTGTCATTGTAACAAATTGTTCAGTTTGGTTGGCCAGCTAGCTGAGCTACCCGGAAGTGCGCCGAGTGGAAAACATCCGCTTTCAGCGTAACTTACTGTGTAGACGCGCCAAAGCGTCGACGTTACCTGATACACACAGGTAATTTATGACAGAGGTGGAAAAAGTAACTAAATTATTTATTCAAGGAAATTGCAAAAAATATTATTTTTAATAAACGTCCTGCATTCTTCAGTCAAAGTACTCATCATGTGGAAATGTCCTGGTCGGATTGTTAATATATAACTTTAACAATATTTTTTTCCGAGTCGGAAAAAAATACTCTTCAAGTGAAACACTGCACATAATTTTGATAACTACACTTGTTGGATACCACAAAAATACAATACCCCTCTCTACGGTACGGCAGAGGAAAAGTATCATGAAACGGAACCACCCGAGTAAAGAAGGTAGATACGCTACCAAGGCAAATATACATGAGTACCTCTCACAGCATTGAAGGATGAATATACCAAAATGACTATAACGTTTGAATGGATAGTTGCCTGCAAATAGCTCTTAAATAATGGCTCCTATTTTTTTTTTTTTATTTATTTTGATTTATAAAGAAATTGCCACTACTGGTACTTTAATCTTTCATATACAGTTCATTTATTAAACACCTGTTTTCTAGGTAAAATCTTGAAAAAAATTATTTCTTTCTGACAATATGGCCTTTTTCCTTTAATCTGTCATTTTTTCAAAATACTATGTTTCCTTTATTCTCTTTATGTTAAATAATCCAAGCAGATGCCCTCATTATTTGGAATAACTGTTCTTAATTGTGAACCTGCAAATCCAGATTAAATTTGTGAGATTACTACATTATTACATCATTACTACAACACCTTTTAATATAAAAGACATGAAAAGAATATGGACCAATTCACTAATGAAATTCTACTTAATTCTTAAGCACTACCTTACAAAACATAGGTATACTCAAGTACAAACATTAAAGTCAAGAAAGTAAGCAGACACACAGACGTGGACTCGGTTTATAAAATGTTTATTCATGTTAACATAGCTGATACATAGGGATTCAAACAGTTCCACAAGGCTTTCAGGGACTATGACTAAATGAATAGCAAAACAATAGTGGTCCAAATCTCTAATGACAATCACTGGACAGACTAACAAATCACCCTCCTGTAGGATGTGTAAAAACCTGCATTGAAAATGACTTGATGCTTCGACTTGTGTGTTACAGCATTTGTTTCCATTCCAGTGTAATATCTCAAGAGACATGCATGACAGAATTGTGTTCTTCCTATGAGAAAGGTCCCTGTGTTTGGTCAGACAAGCATCACCACCCACCCACCCCTCCCCAAACAGGCATGCTTCAGTGAAAAAGTAGATTTATAACCAGGGCAGATAGTGAAGATTTAACCAATTGGCACTACTTGGCTGTATTACAGTGTTTGTTGCCAGCATGTAAAGTGCACAAGCTTTCCCTGCAGTATGAAAATTGATTCTGTTTGAAATTGGACCTCAGCTGCTGTAACCGTACCACGAAACTGTAGAGACAGACATTTAAAAAAAAGAGAGAGAGGTATTGGGGATCTATTATTTCTAACATTTCTTATCAGGGGTGGGGTGTGTGTTAAAATCTAAAGCTAACTGATGGGATTTAATGCTTCCAGTTTTTCAATGATGGGACTTAAGTTTTTCTGTCTCCAAACTGAGCAAGGAGGTGGATACCATGTCAACCTATCATCACTTTTCTACAGCTGAAACTGCACAAATGGGAAGGCCATGACAAACACAAATCAAAGGAATGGAGGGTTTTCTCTTTTCACCAGCTGTCCAAATCTGCATTGTGAAAAGCATGATTTTTTGTTTTTTTCCTTACACAACTCTTTTCAGCAATGAGTTTCATTGGTCAAATGTTTGAGTGGCGCAATAAGGAATGAAGAATGTGTAAAAAGTTTTTTTTTCCTTTTGTTGTTTTAAAGATAACCCCAACACTTAGGGCATGTGTTTTTTAGTTCTCATTTTCACAGGCCTCTCCTCCTTCTCCACCATCGCCCTCCTCAGCAGCATTGTCTGATGTCCATAACTGAGGAGAGAAACAGAAACTTTTTAAAAATAGAGTAGAAAACAGTCAAATATCCAGGCTCATTCCTAATTTAATGAATTCTAAAGCTTTAAATGTTACTTGAACAGTTTTTCTCTTTTCCCTTTTGTTGATCTCAAGGTACTTCTGCACTGAGGTACTGTAACAGGTTTTGATTTACAAAGTCACTACACAGTGAAGATCATTTCTGCGCCATGTGAGAATCAAACACTCACTGTAAGGTTGTCTCTGAGGAGCTGCATGATGAGAGTGCTGTCTTTGTAGGACTCCTCATTTAGCTGGTCCAGCTCTGCAATGGCGTCATCAAATGCCTGTGAGCAGGAAAAAAAAAACATGGTACCACTTACAACAGAGTACAACTGAAGACATTCAAAAATGACAGATTTTTGTATGAGAGTCTGCAGACCTTTTTAGCCAGTTTGCAGGCCTCATCTGGGGAGTTCAGGATCTCATAGTAGAAGACGGAGAAGTTAAGTGCCAAGCCCAAGCGAATGGGATGTGTGGAGTCCATCTGAGAATTGCTGATTACAGACGCTTCCTTGTATGCTTGCTGTGAGTTTTCAATGATCTCTGGAAACAGGGGAAGTAACCAAACAGAATAGTGATATTTACAAAAACTTGTCTAAACATGTTCCTATTCAGAACTAAAATACACAAAATTTTAACTCTATGGCCAGCCTGTCATTAAAATGATATACTGCACAAACTCTCAAGGGTGAAAACAACAAATCCTATTTACAGGCAGTTATTGTCACACTGTCCCCCACAGTTTTTAAAGCAGTTGCAACACAACCAGCAGAGACTGCTCTTTTAGACGGATGCTGAAACCTTTGTGAAACCTTGTTTTCCTACATAAAGTAAAAAAGTGTAGTTGCATCTTTTGATTGATTCTTTCAAATTGTACAGTAATGCTACAAACAATAAAATGATTCAGCTAAGGTGTCCTGTCTGTGTGGCCAACGCTAGATATTGCCTATTATTCAGCACCCATGGGTGACCAGAACTATGAAAAAATATTTGTGGGCCATGCAGGTGACATGGTCTTATATTACCATTAATACGGTTACTGTAGTTTACTTTCAAGCTAAACACAGGTTATTAAAAATTCACTTGTGTCTCCTTTGTCTGCAAACTTTTCTTTAAATTTAATCTTTCCCTTTAAAATAACTTTTTATAAGTTACATCTTCAATGGGCTCAAGGCTGAAAGCTAGAAACAGGGCAGGGACGTTGTTTCAAATTCTTAGTTCTACAACAAAATCTGAAGCATTTCCATTTATCTATTTGGGTTACCGAAAGGTCCATTATAATAGTGGGGGTTTTATTGTAGCTTTTACACGTTCATAAAAAAAAAAAAATGAGAAGAATCAGAAGAAAAAATAAAAATCCCTGAAAATCACACATAAAGATGTTAGTTCTTTAATGAAATGCCTTTTTAAATAAAAGAAAAAGAGAACTGTAAACTCACTTTTTTTGTTATCTCCTGAGGCAACTTCAGCGAGGTATCTATAGTAGTCCCCCTTCATCTTTAGATAGAAGACTTTGCTCTCAGGATTTGAGGAGTTTTTAATTAAATAGTCATCCAACAGTTTCTGTGAAAAGAGAAAATGTCACATTAAATTAGATGCACTGAATGAATAAATAATAAACATTAAGATTCCTCACAACAATCAACCAATCTACAAGCACACTGTGACAGATGAGAAGCAAAAGATGAATCCACATTATCACTGACTGAAACATTAGTCAAGCTGCATTTACAGAATGTCATTAATTGTGCCATTTTGGGCACAAACTAAGGTCTGAGAACAAACACATCCATACTGATTGGTACAACACTAAATGAAGGTGGGGCTCACACACTGTAAGTATCCCATTAGTGTCCATCCAGAAGAGAGCACTAGCCCCTTTGTGCTTTATAGCAGCTAGGCTCAATGATTAATAGGTACAGTTATGCTCAAACAGGAGTCAAGCGCATGTGCTCACCCAGCACGACGCAGATGATACATTTTGCTCTGTGTCAGTTTCAGCCAGAGTCAATCCAAAATAATCTACAACCAGGCCAGGCCTCTTGTGTGTCCCCAACTGTCTTCTGCCCCAGATTCCACTCCTTTTCAATAAGCTCCCTCCTCTTGTCAGCTCAGTACAAGAAATTTGAGGTGTTACTGCGGATTTTAACAGACCTGGCATCATACTTTATTCCCTACTGGAATTTACTCATTAATAAGTTCTTCCATTAGTAAATTCTAGGGTAACAAACAAGCAATATCTGCATTCAATTACACTCTGATTACTATTTGGAACCAAAGGGTAGATCTGGGTGATTTGGACAGAAAAAAAGGTATCTATACATTACATGATACATAGATGTAATATGGGATAATATATCTCAGTATTTTCCATGAAGTGGGCTTAATTTTCAGTTTGAAGTTAAAGCCACACTTGAGACGTCACAAGTGCTTTTATTAAAACAAACTCTGATCCAACAAAATGCAATAACAAGGTCTCCTTCCCTGTTTGCAGGGTTTTGCTGGGGTTAGGATCTACCTGTAGTTAGCCTATACAGTGTAGAATTAGGTCAAAGATAACAGCTACAAGAAAATTTTAGATCAGAAGTTCAATAATGAGTTTACTAATGCAACTGTTTGCCTCTTTTCAGTAGGCTCACTCACAAGATTCAAAGTTAATCACAAAATATATAGCAGAACAGTGGAGTGAAATACTCATTTTAGCAACTTAAAGATAAAATTGTGAATGAATAGATAGCTGAATAGATACTTTGCCACAAAACATGTAAACTACAGGTTTTAGCGAGTATTTTTCTTCAAAAACTGCAACTAGTTGCTTTCAACAGCAAAAGGATCTTAAAAATTCAGTGATGATAGTAAAATACATGCTGATATAGAAAAATATCAGACAGGTGTTACAATCCACATCCTGTGATTACTCTTAGACACACTAGGCTAAGTCATCCATCTTTCAGTGGATGTGGGAAGATTACCAGGGTTAATCTGTGTCAGTGAAACTGTGGCTTATGCTCAAGTTAGCCGATTTAGAGAGCAGATTAACCGTTCGCTCTGAGTGAAAGTGCTTGCCAACAACTCCACCCTAATGATAGTCCTTACTGATGTGTTTATAGTGGATATCCTCCTTGCCTCCTAAATACAATTAATTAAAAAATGTTAATTAGAAAGAAAAAGGATCTTTTCCCTCTACACCATGAAAGAAAGAAACTACCCTTGTATGAGCAATACCTACCCCAGCAGCCACTCCTCTGTAACTTACTGACACATAGATTGGCTCAGTTAAAACATGTGCATATCTCAAGTGCAAAGCATTCTTCCTTCATTGCATACCTGGCACAACACACAAAAAGTGCTGTCACACAAAGGTCTGATTTTAGTCATAGGGGCTTCTGAGAAAACACAAAGTTTATTGCTGGATTACAGCTTAACTGGTTACATGTGCAAGTGTCTTGACATGTCAGGATTTAATTAATCCCTCATAATCAGTAAAATTTGCAACACTGTTGAAAGCTGTGAGATAGTCCTTTCTTTTTAAACCCTGCAAATGTAATACTCAGACACAATTTGTGAACAAGAAAAACATGCCAGTCTCTAAGACGTCTGTGAAATGTCCCATCACAGGCATACCTGACAAGCCTGTGCTAGAAACCTGGCCATGAAATCAAAAACTCGGTTTGCATTTCATTTATTCTTAAGCTTTACATGTCTGGTGCAGTAATCAGCATAAACCTCTATAGGGTTCACATACGGCTTCACAAATTTCAGAAAACATTTTTAAATTGTTTGTTAATAATGTGACACAGGCACAACCTAACTGCAAGGGCAGTTCAGCATCTGGTAAAAGAATAACATTATTGTAGCGGAGCAGCGATCAGCTGTAACTAGACTACATGTAACTAGACAAGCTAGACTGACCTCCAGCTACCTAAAATTGTGAGAGATTAGTTTTACAGCTCCGGTTATGTGCACATGTACAAATATTAATAATAGGATAATAATAACATTTACTGTATTACTCTTTCTTGCAATTGAAAATTGCAAGTCATGAGTATTTGAGCTAATATATAACAATGGCCTTCATGCAGGCGGTGGCTACCATCTTCTAATGTGAATTTGAACTCATCCAACTCCTGGCTTGTTAAACTGATTTGGTATCCTTAGACTAATACCTATTCTCTTAGATGCTCAGCCACATTTAAAGCATGACAATGATGTCATCAATGCTGTAGACTTCTTTTGGAAGCCCAACATACTGCCCTCTTAAAAGAAGGGATTCCTATGTTTCACATCTATGTGTGTAAATGTGGGAGGGTACTGCATTGAATAATAAACATCTTAGGCTTTCTGAAACTATATACACCTACCTTAGGCCATGAAATGAACAGTCTTAATCAACCTTTGTATTTCAGTGAACTAAGGACACAAGAGAATGTTTTTTAGTACAATAGAGCATAGGCTGAAAGTAATGACATCAATAGGGACTTTTCTATTAACTCAAATAAAAATGGCTTGAACTCAAAAATAGAAATCAAATCATAATGGGACCCCAAGAATCAAAACTGAGCTAAAATTGTTGAGATTCTCAAAAAGCCACACCCCTACTGCTTTGAAGAAGACTGAACAGCAGGAATCGCTCAGCTGGGACCCTGCAGGGACGTATACAGGTTACGGGTAAAAAAGGGTGAGAACACTGCATGTAAGACTACGAGGGCAAAATGATATGCCCCACCCAGAAGAGAATTTGTCAATTTTAACAATAAAATGCATCAATATAGCCTGCCCTGAGGAGGGAACTGAAAGCCTAGTTGAATTCTTTAATAAGGGACTTAATAAAAATTGCACAAAACCACATCATTCCTAAAGCTTGTACAAGACAAAACAAGATCACAAAAAAGTCTGTTGGGAACTATCTTAGAAAATAGCCTAAAAGTAGCTTATTTAATTTAATTATCAAGGTCTTCCATTGCAATTTGGGAGACAGTGATGCACTGCATCACTCTAATTCTTTTCAACCCCTCCATCCCCTAGAC
Organism: Acanthurus lineatus; assembly: GCA_029814665.1. NCBI lineage: Eukaryota > Metazoa > Chordata > Actinopteri > Acanthuriformes > Acanthuridae > Acanthurus > Acanthurus lineatus. Next base: position 12,323,002 of record JAPZDV010000007.1, read on the forward strand.
CCCATGTTATACCGATCTCGCAGGTGACGCTATTTCAAACCGTTTTAAAATCTTAAAGGTGAAGAATTTGCATCTCTGTTCTGGTACTGAGTCAGGCACTACATTTACACCCTGCTGCATCTCAAACATCCCCAATCCTCTGCTGCCTCCTATCTGAGACCTGGTTTAATATGAGTTGCAAGTCTGTCTGGTTTTAGTCTGCTGTGGAGGAAATCAAGACAGAGAAACACACAAGAGGCGTACTTGTCTACTGCAGTTTCTGTGCTTCAGCCTTTGTGTGTGCACAAGTAACCTGTCAGGCTTCTGCAGACAAGTTATGGCATGAGGACTGACACTAGCCTCCACCGCTGACAAAACCTCAGTCAACATTCAGAAGAAGATAAACTGAAGCTGAGTCACAAATGTGCGAGTGCATACCCTCACTTAGGAACATACATGGAAAGCTTGTTAAAAATGAATGGCCCGTGCAGCTTTGCAGTGCTTTTTAAGACTTTATAGGCAGCTAAGGGAAATTATCTTTCACATCTTACAGCTAAGCTTCCACCTAGATCTCTAATCCACTATCAAGGCAGGCTAGAAATAATGCAAACCTCTATTCTGAGCAGTTCCATTAGATTAAATAAGTGGTAAAGTGATCTGTGCAAACCAGGATTAAGAGAGGGAGTATGAGGCGTTTGTGCATGTAAATTCTTGCACTTGGCTAACCACGTTAAGCTTATATCTGCCAGATGGGACTGCTTGGATACAGACCACAGAGCAGCTTCATGGTCTACAGTGGAATACAGTCTCTCAACCCATTACGACACACCTTGCTGGTGTAGTCTCTATGACCTTTTGTCAGTTCACACCCCCTCACAAGGTTTCAAGCCTATTGTTCTAAATCCAGATTCCCAAATGGCAGGAACAGTAGGAGGACTACATAATACTTCCTTGTCCTCTCTGCTTTTAGGGGCCATATTTATACAACGGAGGAAGTCAGAGGAAACAAGGCAAATATTATTTGACACACATTACTGTATCACATAATGACCTGGCACATTGGGTTTTATGGTGCAGATATGTAATGAGGACTGAAAAGGGTGAAAAAATCTATGCAGACATTACATTTAAGTTAGGTAAATTTGTTTTTTCCACCGATTTTTTCACCCTTTTCTTGATAACTGCCACAGTATATAGATACTGCAACCCATCACAACTTGCCTGGAGAGCAAAAGTGGGGGCGTATTGGTGAAACCCTGCTGCAGTCACAGGCATCATCGAGTGAACTCGGCCAAATTAACAATAATAGTAATACGACTCTGCTTGGAGAGCACTTTTTTTTTTTTTTAGAAAAGGTGGTCTCCATCAAAGATAGAGGAAGCATGGATCCATGCTGCTGACTTAAAAATAAGGGGAAAAAATGGGACACTTTACCAAAACGTTATCGCAGATGGTTCGCAGCTCTTCTTCCACCTTCTCCTTATATTCAGTGATCATCTTCTGCTTCTCGCATCCGGTGTCGGTCTTCAGTTCGATACTGGATATCACCCTCCATGAGGACCGCCTCGCTCCGACCACGTTTTTGTAGGCGACGGACAGCAGATTCCTCTCTTCGTTTGACAGCTCGTCTCCCTTCTCCGTAACCTCCTTCATGCAATCTGACATATCGTCATAACGCTCAGCCTGCTCCGCCAACTTGGCCCTCTGAATAAGATCCTCTCTTTCCATAGTTAATATACTTTGGGTGACCGGGAAATCAGAGATCCGGGAGTATGTGACAGTCGGTGACTGCTGAATTGAAGAATGTGTGTAGCGAGAGATCGAAGATGTTGTTCTCCGCAGTAACGTTTAAGCTGTGAAGAGAATTGATAAAATGACTATGTAAATCGATAACACAATTACGACAATAGGGAAAAACAACGCAAGTCTGCCTGGTATGAGCTGAATAGCCGCACTCTCTACTGTAAGGCAGCACACGCCTCTAAATTCCTCTGGATACAGAAAACCAATTATCAGACAATTAACCGCTATCTCTAAAATACAAAATTACCGATCAGCCTTCACTATTTTCAATTTGCAATTCTGCATTATAAAAAAAAGAATAACGCATGTATTAACGTATATAACAATATGGTTTCTACGCTTAGACTGCAGACCATCGCAAGCAGAGATCGGCTGGCAAGCCCGTCTCGCACGGCAACCCGCCACAAAGCTGTCTGGAGCAGCTAACCACTGTAGCCAGCAAGTTAGCAAAAGCTAGCTGGCGTAAGCTACATCGGCCACTCCTTTCAATAAAACTATCACGTTAGCGTTACTTATACATAATGCTACATAAATCTACATTTTGTCGTTTAAGAGAGAAACCAGAAATGTTATATTTAAAGCAAAAGAATAAAATAATTAATAATCGTTTCTGACCTACTGCGCTCCAAATTTGCTCTTCAAAATTGATCCGATTTGAGGTTGGTCAGAGAGGCAAGGAGCAGCAGCAGCAGCGAAAATACAGCTGAACATGCTAAAATAGGGCGGCTCATGTGAAAGTCGACTCCCCAATCACAAATCGTAATTTCAAGTGATCGACGGAAAGGTTTAGATGTGTAAACCAGTAGGAGTTTAGCGCGGGGGAAAGAGGTGGGCCTTCAGGGATAGTTTGGCAGACCGAAAAGCTGCAGCGGCTGGGGCCACGGGGTTTCCTCCAATTAGAGCAAGGGATGAAGACGTCATTGCTTTGCCATGGTGATGCTCGTCCAATCACTCACTGCTCTCACACGCTGTAGGCACTGTAGGCGGGTGTGGCACCTCTTCCCTTTAGACAGATCTGTCTTAAATTTTTATCAAGGATAATCTTGTAACATTTTATATTATGCTTATTGTCAAAAAATCCCACAAAAACACTAAAACCAATGAGTTCTTCTTGTCACAAATATTGTCTGTGTAACTAAAGCTGGAATGTAGCTCTGGCGTGGGGTATAAATACCTGGTGTGAGGTACACATACCTTACACCACAGGATAATCCTAATATTCTGTCACCAGCAGTGATTTTCTTAAGTGTTATTTTGCCAGTAGTAACTAGAACTGGCACAATTCCGTAGAGGTTTATTGTTGCAGCCACCACTTTATCAGATCTGTGACTGATTATCTTTTATCCCAAAAACAAATGCCATTGTCGGAGCTTTATCCATGGAAGTTCTATATCATAGCTGGTTTGTGTTTGTCAGCAACTTGAGAAGTTATTTTTCCAGCCATTAGCTCACAGCTAACCAAGTTGGCCATTATGCTTGCAGTCTGAGGCTACTTTTAGTGTACTTTAAATTCCCAAAAAACTCATGTATTTGCCAGCTTTAAGCTGCTGAAAGCAAAACCTGTACAAAGGAAGGCAATACACAGCTGCCAAGCAGGAGACCAGTATTAGAGACCACATCAGGGACATGATAATTTTAGCAACCCTCAGGCATATTTTAGCTGGCTTTGTGGCTACCCAAATCAGGTGTTTTTAAGGTGCAATTGTAATCCAGTTTGCATTAATTTGTTTTTCAATTTTCAAATATTTTCGGTCTTTATTTGTTGCCTCATCTTTGTCTGATTTGTAATCACTGTAACTGAGTTTGTTGAATATCAATGAAACTCTTCTCGTAGTTTCAAAATTAAGCATGGTATAAACTTCAAAGGACATCTCTTATTTCAGTCTTTGTTCTGTGTTTATCTTACTACAGGTTTGTTTATCCGTGGCTCTAAACTGGGCCGAAAACCTGCTCGATCATCCTCTAATATGTGACAAGTGTACTAAGGCAAATTATATTTAACCTGCTAATTCAGCTTGACTTCTTTTTACACCAAAAGTTGGATCGTGTTTGCTTAATCATGACGTGTCTCATCCTTGTTTCTGTCCATGCTAGAGTTTAATTGTCAATAACAGCAGGTTACGTAACATTAACAAAAGAGTAGGCTCCTCTCAGCCCACAAATGTATCTGTGGTGTATTACCAATACCATCAATTTAGTTAACACAGTCATATATGGTTCAACTCGAACCTACCTCATCTGTAATATAACTTACAGGGACATGAAGATAAATTAACATTCTAAAGCCCACTATGTGCTGTCAGATATTTCAGTGATGGGCTGTGTTGTCCCACTGTGTTTAAGAATTGAAAATGGCCTCTGTACATCCTGGGAGGGATCGGTTTCCACACTGGAATGTCCCCCCCATGGACACCTGAAACTCTACCTTAAACCTTTTGGCAGTATTTTTTAGCACACAAGAATTTTTTTTCACATATGCTAGAATGCCAGTATTTCTGCTGTTTAAGGATAAGGAGTTGGCATTATTCTGTTGTTTCTTATTGTCCACAAAATTCTGAAAAAAGCTTCACAATTGATAAAAGACAAAAATCTGTTGGTTTGTGTCTTTGTCCTTTCCAACGTCCCTTTATCATTTGTGGTTGTCAGCCCTAAGCCTTTTGATTCCTATAATGGAGATCTAAAATGGCCCACAAATATAGTTCTTTTTTTTTGAGCTGGTCCCTGTACTTTTTAGCAAATATTCAAACAAAAATAACTTTGCCAGGTACTATTTTCAGCTGTGGATTTGATGCTGTGGTAAACAGCAGAACAAACATTTCAAATCCTCAACAACAGAGCAAACTCATATAGGTTCAATGGAACTGAAACTGTCAAGTGCTATTTCCTTGGAATTTTTTTGGAAAATCAACCTTAAAGCCAACATGGACCAACATCCCTTAAAGTGCTATGAAAATATCGAAATCTTAAGCTCTACTCAACACCAACATCTACTGGAGAGGATCAAGTGATATGCTCTATGTCAGATCAGCCTCTAAATAAACCACAAATAACATTTTTAAGTAGGATCAATTCATTATTGGTGGGAAAATAAGCACTGTATGAAAAATAAGGACGCATATTTATGCTGTAACGGGAAAGTATAACATATAACCAGATATATACTTCCATTCCTGTTTATTTGCTCAGTGTGTCTGTACTCAAACAGCTTTTCATGTGTATGTGTACATGTACATGTGTCACTCCAATAACTAATGACTCATCCGGTGCACAGTTTACAGTGGCTCAAACATCAGATAGCATGTGTTTCTGAAAAAATAGTTTCAATTGAAATCTTGTTTGCCATCTGTTATCTTTTTCAAAGGTCTTTTGTAAGCTTATTTATTCTCTTTCACAATTCAAGCCCTCTGAATTTGACCTTTGGGCTTGCTTGATCCCTACCTTGCTTCACCTATCAGTCACATAGGAAGGCAGAGTGACAAGTTTGTGAATTCACAAAAAGGCGTTGGCTTACATAATATGTAGAAACCCCTGGGTGTAGCTGGTCTCAGCTGAGACATGTCTATCTGTCATCAGCTCTCATTTAGTTCCTCTGAAATATACGATGACTTTTAAAATACAATTATATAACAAGCGGTGATATGAAAATTGTAAAACCTAAACATATGCTTGTACATGTTACAGGAGTTGAATTGCAGCACAAACAGTAAAATACAGCCTCAGTTTTCTTCTCCTTAATGATCAATACAGAAAATTTGAAGTTTGTAACTTTTTTGGTATTTCTGTGTCAGGTAACTGAAAATTGTATGCGAGCACTATTTGAGAAAATGGTCAACGTTGACCTTCTTGCTGTCATCTGCCATACTTAAATCAGAGTCCCACTTCTTTTACCATGCTGGTTTTGCATTCAATTCCTCATGAACCACCTTCGGTGAGCCCTTAAGAAAAAGATAACACAAAGGTCCATTTTCTGACAGTGCTGATTTTCACATGAACAAACCTATTGTTCACCCCTCGTATTTCGCCTAGTTTCTGTGTGTTTAGTCACACATCTCTATGGTAACCACAGATGCATTATTTACCAGTCCTGACTGACAACAACCAAGCTAATTAGGGTTTTAATCAAAGCCTCAGGTAGGAAGCCAGGACAGACGATTAAATCCAAACTGTTTGATGGCCCCTTCAGTGTGCTTTGCATGACATCTTTATTCCTTCTTTCTGTCGGTGGTTAGACAGCATTTCAACAGTACCACAACAGTTACTCCATGACCGCAGGCTAATAGGGAATGACTGTGAAAGGGAATGTAATTGAAAAAGCAGTCATTCTGTAAAGTTATTTACTTTTTTACTTCTTTCTTCTTCACGGTTGACTGCAGGCTGGCTCTCACACTGAGTCTCTGATGATGATGAAGCCAGCTGTGAGATGCAGTCTGATGACTCTTTGGCAGAGAGGAATCACAACTGGTTTAAGAAAAATTCATAATGAACCATGGTACACTCAGGATATCACAGAGAAACAGTAATACAGGTATAAGTTTGTCTTAATCAAAACCATGATTTTTTTTATTAGATGCTATTTTTCTTTTTAAAAAGATGTAAATAATTCAAATTTTTTCTGTGCTTAACTGGATAGTGTTACAGTTACATTTTGGTAATGTAAAAGAGCAACTTTGATGTATGTATGCAAATAATGTATACAAATATTTAAAAGTACAAACTCTCCTGCTCACATAGGACCATGACTATGACCTGACCATGTGCTGTATTAGGACAGATCACAGGCAGTGCATGAAGACCCCTGTTACAACCAGCAGTGCAGGTCAGGATGCATTGACAGCTACCATTTCTCACGACAGGAAGGAGCATGAAGGTTCACATCCTGTATATGGCCAAACATAACCACACAACAAGCCTTGTCATGCCTTTACAGGCCGAAAGGAATCTACAGTAAAAGACTAACTCATGAATAGTTTTCATATTTCAGCAGCACGTGTATCAAAGAAAACAAAAATGATTACCAGAACTAGGTGTAATGTGCTAATCTGTAAGCAAGAGACTATGTTTTATAAAATATAGATTTTCAGATATTGCAATGAATTGTATCTTTTCTTATAGTATTAAGTGTCTTTGATATTTCATGTCTTCAGTGATATAAGCATTTTGACAAGCCCTCTTCCTCAACTTTTAAGTCTATATTTAATCACCACCCTACACTCTATAGGCTAAAAACTAAGACATCTATTTCTGTCATTAAACATGGCATTCTCAGATGAAGAGACTCTTGTCCACAGCAGGCCAGAGGGCTATAAATAGCAATGGTTAATAGGTTGGGAAATCCCATGGCTTCAGCTCTAGTTTTGAAATGCTTGTGAGAATATTAGACAGGAAGCCTTGCAATTTCTATAGTTCAGGTTCATATTTCCTGTTGTTCAATATAATACGTGAGCAAAATATGAGGTTTTAAAAAATGTGTTTTGATGTTGTAGAGCAAGAAATAGAGATTCTTATAGAGGATAGAGGCCTTAAATACAAACTCAAGCCCAACCTTCACACCTGACTTCAACAGCTGACCCAACTACATTTTGCTTGGATGCATCCTTTACCAAAGAGAGACATTCCTGCACAAATTGATTTGGAAACAACCAAAGCTGCACCTCACCTAAACCTTACAATCTACATAGCTTTCTCTTTAAAAGTGACCACCATGTTCAATAAGACAGGATCCTTCTCCATCAATATGTATTTGATCAATATGATAATAAAAAGTTCCATAAGACAACACAGTATTTTCTTTATTGTTTATAACATGGTAGATGTTTTTTAAATTTAATTTTGTTTTGTTTTAAATTTATATTTTGTGTCATAATTTGAACCCATACCAACACAGGGAGTATAGAAAGTCCATACAAAAAAGGTCAGGGCTGGGAATCTAACCCTGACTGTTGCTATGAGGCCACAGGTTTTTAATCTGCCATGGAGTCCTGGATGACTCTCACAGTTAACATTTTGACATATCAAATTGGATTAAGATGTTGTTTTACTGAGATCTCTAAATGGACTACATAAACTGAATGCCCATTGTGAGGGAGGTTTATTACTGTTACTCATCTTGAATGACAGAGGTTCTCTTGGCTTTCTTATAACAATACATATAATCCCCACCACACCCTCCACCTCATCCAACCTACTTCAAATCAGGGGAGACGGAAGGTATGATGGTTTGTGAACTTATTAAATATTTTGAATTAAGATAAAAGCTGTATGCTTTAGGTTTTCAATCTCTGAGTTACTGTTCTTACAAAAATTGTAGAAATAAATTTCATATATTGCAGGTTTTCCAGGTTTGCCTCATGCAGAATTGCTTATGTTGCAGTTTAAGATGGAAAAGAGCATTAATGGCTTGGACAGATTTGGTACTTGATTATAAAGGACCCGCAACGCATCATTTACAGCAGAGATAGAGAAGTATTGATTTAGAGAGAGATGAAACTCTGTAACAGACTATCTGCTCAAGAACACCATTCAAATTGCATACAATACATGCACATGCGCACATCCCCCCCACACACACTCACACATATGCACACACATACGCACATACACATAGTTGCTGTGTTAGAAATACCATCAATGTGCTTCAGGAAATGAACTTTCTAAGTTGTAGCAACATTTTTACAGTTAGTGTGGGTGTGTGTCTGTGGAGCTACTGATGGCAGAAGACTGAATAATAGATGAGAGATGAAGCTGTTTTCTGAACCTCATTAGATTTGTGTTCTGTGCTAAAGAAGCACTGACTCTCTTGATTTGCTCAGTGCATTCTGTAATGCAAAAACTTATTAGAGTATGAAGTTAAAAATGAATTCTGTGATAAATGCAGGTGTCACTGCTTTTATTTCTGAGTATTATAAACTTCATTGCATTTACTTAATAGGTTGTGACTGCTAAGTGACTGACTGTAGAAGAGAAGGTGGTCTCTGCTCTACACTGTGAAGCGGTGGGAGGTCGTCTCATGGCAATTATGCCTCTGTGCTCCAGTTCACAGCCCATCTCTCGGCTCTAATTAGTAGTAATTAAAACACTTTCTTTCACTCTCCCTCATATTGCCTCACACACAGACGCATATATACACAGACGCAAGCACACACTAGGATTTCAAAAGGGTCTAGCCTCTAATTAAATCCAACAGAGAATGTCAGTAAAATATCAAGAAAGATTTAGACTCTCATCCTGCATTTCAGTAATGTCAGTGTGCTTTTTCCTCACAGCTTATGTAGTGGCACTCACATGCTGAGATGCCTCTCCACTTATCTCTCTTCACACTGGAAATAAGCTTCTGCAAATTTGCATCCACTGCTCTTTAAACAGAGGTTATGTCCTGCATAAAGTTTGCAGTATGTGCCTGTGTTGGTTGGCTTGGTATGCAGGTTGCATTCGCTCCGTAATTCTTTGACTGCTTTTATGAATAATACATCACCTGTGCTCACTAAGAGCACATCGATGTAGAGATTCACAACAGCAAAGATTTATACATATATATGTGGGTGTGTGCTCACGTATATACAGGCCTGTTGGCCAAATAGGACATGCTTACTGTGCAGCATGACCTTCATCTTCTCCTCTCCTGCTTACAGTTTGCACAGTACTTGGCAATCTTGTGGAAAAACAGATGTATCCTAAGTTGTGGCACCTTAAGACAACACAAGTAATCATTGTTAGATGCTTACAGGGCAGAAAGGACATTCATTTTATTCAGCAGTGAATGTTTTTTGACAAATAAAAATTTGTGCTTTATAAAAAAAAATTCTGACATCCTGTTGGAAGGGAAAACATGATATCAGCATAAAACTCGCACGTTTCTACTGTTGGTTAAGATAAACACCACTGATCTCTGCAGTTTAGATTTATATCTAAAATGGGGCTATGGCAGAGTCGTCACCATAGTCTCATGTTAACAACAGCAGGAATCCTTCAGTATTTTTACATATTCTGTCCTCACTGATTGCATATGTAAGTTATTTCTTTTGAAAGTACTTAAGAAATTTGCATCTACAAGTCATAATGATGAATGACAGATTTGTGTCAAGCTGATTGGCCCACATAAAGGTGCAAAACTGGTTGTACCACATACTGTAAGTCTTTGCATATTCTTCTATAGCAGTCACTATTCAAACAATGATGTAGTTTTTTCAAATGTTTGCAAAAGGATCCAAAAATAGAAGAAGCAGAGGAGAGATTCTGGCTGTGATACAGAGACTGAAAGTGATCCAATAGATAAGAGCAGAACACCAAGTCCTGACTCCACCTTGCATATAGATTGGTACAGTCATTTTTTATCTAAAGAAGCTGCTTCTGAAATAGTTTTTCTGATATTTAAAATGGAGTTCAAAGCCACACAATTCATTTGTATTTCTATTTGTTTGTTTGTTTGTTGTTTTTATGTCTGAGTTCTGTGCTTTGGAGAAAATCACACAAAATTGCATTGCTATGGTTTTCTCTGCAAAGCCTTTTGAAAGGTTTATTGAGGTTATCAAGCTTCAGGAAACAGTGTCCTCTGCAGTGTTTGCCACCTTTTCCTTTCTCACCTACTCTGCTTTCATAAAGTGCAGCATCTGCTTTGAACCAGTGCTCCCGCCCATCTCTATTTTCTCTCACACTGTTTCTCCTCACTGACTCAGCCTTTCCAGGGATGCACGACAGTCAAACATGTTCAGACACACATATGTACTGCCTCATTACTAGCAGAACATCATGCTGCTTGCTTGTTCAGAGCTCAGTCCACCCCCCCCCCCCGCATTAATTCTTCACATCCTGTTCTCTAAACAAGCGTGAATAAAGTAAATTAATGCTTTTATATGCTGTCTCTCATCCAGCACTCCTGTACAGACACAGAGTATGCTGCAGCATTTCCAGCCTTGAAGCTACAGCTGCCAAGCATCATTCCACTTCACTGCAGAGTAGAGTGGCAGTTGACTGCAGAATAGCCCTAAGCGAGGCATCTTGGCAAGATTTTGAGCCTCTCTGTCGCATTTCTTCATCTGAGCATCATCTGAGTATGGAACATGGTTTACTCTTTAAGGAGGGGAAGGGGATGAAGGGCGGGGAAGCCATTTCCATTTTAATATTAAAGTATAATATTGTTTTGAATGTATATCATGTTAAGCTTTACCATCATGTTGCAATACATTAGTGTTGTTGCCACAGCTCCCTCAGCTATCAGCCAATATTGTACCCCTGCCTCCCTGAATTTAGCAAACTCAGCAAACTGATTTAGCCAGTTAGCTCCTGTAAGCTAGCATAGCAAAAATGCCCACTCGAAAAGTAAACAGACAGTATCTAAGCATCTGTAGTTTTTAAGCCTGAGTCTAACAAGGCTGCTAATGCTACCCAGCTAGCCAGGCTGGTCTGTGAGCTTGTTGCCTAGCATTACAGAAGAGTCCCAGTTAGCATTTTTAGCGTGCTGTTGCCTTAGTATTTTGTCGTTGTTGTTGTTTTGAGCAACCAAAGACAGATTTGATCTATCTTTTTGCTTTCGAAAGAGTTGCATAGCTTCCTCATAGGAACATCCTTGCATACAAAATAAAGTAAACATACACAATCTTATTTTGTTACAGATATATAAGTAGTGCCACAAATTTCTTGCAACATGTTTTCTCACTAAGAAGTTTTACACTAGGAAAGACAGTCATCTGAGGACTTTGAACATGGCTGTTACCGAAGGCATTTTTAAATGTTCTGAACATTTACGCTTGTCTCTACAGTGCCAGATGAGTCATCTGGGCAAACATGATGATTTAAATGACTCAGTAAATTATGATTACTAACCCAGGTTGACTTATTGGTCTAACTGATTGACTGCACACAGTTTGATTTATTGACAGACTGTATTCTGTCGCTTTTTGTCACAGTGTAAAAAGGGGAAAGTGGGGAGAGGGGGAGGCATGAGAAAAGCATTAAAAAAATTAAAATATCCCACACCATAAGATGAAAGCTGTTGTGATTCAACCTTGTTGTAGCAGAGTTTGGCGATAGTGTGGAGGAGGGAAAAGGTGTTACACAACAAGTGGGCTTCCAATACTCCCACCTAGGGTGCTGCAGTACCAGAGATTCAGCCAAATGAAACAGTGACAGGAGTAGGCTGAAGTGCTCTGATTTCTCTCTCGTTTGCCATCTGTCTCTATTTGCATTGTTTCATTTTCATTCCCTCCTTTCCCTCAACAGATTTTTTGCTTTGTGCTGCTGACTATTGTACCCCTTTTCTCCATAACACTTGCATGTAGTTTCACCATGGGAAAGAGCACAATTTTATTCATGTGGTAAGCAACATTGCTCTGTGTCTCCAAGGTACACACCCAAATACCAAGACCCTATACATGTTGTCAGGAGATCAGACAGATACCTGTGTCAACCTGCAGAGCTGAGACGCTGCAGAGCTGAGATGTTGCCAGCTCTGCACAGGAATGCAGTCAGCAATGAAGGAAGAAGTCACCGTAAAAACTGAGTGAATTTTTTTTCCTGGAAGAGCACATGATAAGGACAAACGTCTCATGTGGGGAATTACTTCACTGTACTCATATGAATGTATTTTCTGATAAAAGCAGGAAGCAGGGAGTGTGTAAAAGAGAATTTTCTGACACACACATTGCTCATGTTTAATACCTGCAGTGACCTGATTTTTTAAAGCAGCTTTAAACTCAAGTATTTTTTGTTCTTAATTGAGAATATTAGTGGTTTTGTCATTATTTCACAGTTTCTTCTGCTTTGTTTTAAAAAATGTATGCATTTTATCTGCCATACCAGATTGGTTATTCATTTATCATTTTGAACATGAAGTCAGGATAAATTTTTGTCACTTTTACCCTATTGTCATGTGATAATGCAGTTGAAGAGTAGATCAGTAGAAATAGTTCGCAATGTTGCCCCACAACAATCTGATAAATTTTCATGAAAATATTGATAAAGGCTTGAATGCTGATTGTAATAGATCAAATGACTTTGCTAAGCTCTATGAGTCAAACTGTTTATTGACTTCAGTAGTGGAAAACTGAGATGCCTGGAGTTATAAAAAAAATAATAAGTAGTTAGGGCATTCAAATTAGTTGATGTCATTAAGGAGATGTAAGTAAATATATTTTAAACAATAAAACTGTCCCCAAGTTTGTGGCTTTCTCACAAGCCTCTCCCTTCCTCCCCTGGAGTGAGTTTAACTGAAACGGAAAGTTACTAAAGCTGGTTTTATGATATGTCTGCCACTCCCTGTGGTTTACTCAAAGGTGAGGTGATGCTGACATGAGAATGTATCCCTTACAGTCAGCTATGTAATGTGTGTTACAGGGTGTGTCCCTTGTGTGACTAAATAATAACTAATAACTAACTAATACTCTGGAGAGATTTATATTTAATAAACAAAACAGCAGTTTGAGCAAGAAATAGTCATAAATGTGAAATGCAAAAGCCTCTCAGGATGCCCTTTTTGTTGACTTAAGTTTTTATGAGTCATCAGAGGGCAGTGCCCCACTACTTGGCCTGGAGGCCAGTTGACACTGCCCTGACTGTGCTTCAGCACGCTCAAAGACAAAGGTCCTGCTGCTAAATCAGAGGGTAATAATGTCAAGGGGATTTTAAAGAAATCTTAGAAAAGATGTTCTTTTTGACTACTGTTCAGTGTGGATCATCACAGTGATTTGAAGATTAGATTAATTGTATCTTGCAAAGGGGAAGCTTGTTCACACATGTACAGTTCAGATGTTTCACAGCTGACAACCTGTCACACCACCTAAGTTGTTGTAACACTAACACATATTTAAAGAGGACATGTGTGTAGCTCAGGAGCCCTTGATGCTAAATTAAAAAAAAAAAATAAAACAAAAAAACACTCCATGTATTCAATACAACTGAATACTAGTAAAAGACTGTAAGTGAAAATAATTAAAATAGTCCAAACAAAACCAAGCAATAAATATAAATTGAAACTTTGAAAATTAAAACTGTAAAAACAATACATATGGAATGAAATCTTCAAAATTTTCTCATCTCTGGAAACATATGATTCAATGGCTTTACTGATGTAGGCACCAAAAAACCTTGAGTTGTTCTGTGAAGCACCCTGACATCCCAGACCAATCACTACACACTCATTAGAAATGCTAAAAAGCTTAAAAAACTAGTATGTTTTCAACTCTCCAAAACTGTCTTTAATGAATCCAGAGTCACTATAGATGATGCCAGCCCCTTTAAAAAATAGTAAATGCTGTCAGTATAATTGGCTGTGCTTGTGTTACCCCAACATGCAAAAGCAAAAAAATCACGTCACTGACCATATAACAGGACATTTAAAAAAGCATCCTACTGACCTGTTTGTTCACTTTGTCAGGAAAAAAAAAATTGACTGTGTCATACACATTTTCTGACCTGAACAGTTTTAATAAATCAATATTCACACCAGATATTTCCCCATGAGAAACCTCAATCTTAGTGATGACTTAAAAGAATTCATCACTCATTATGTATTAAGGGGGATATCTTGCACAGTCTCTTTTTAAAACAAGAGAAAACTGAACAGGTCTGTTTATTTGGGAGCCATTACATCATATCAAACCCTCAGCTCGACCCGGTACAGTGCACTTCCAGCTGGACTTAATCTCCCTGTCCTGGCCAGAGGGGCTTTTCCAGTGCACGGTGTTGGGTCCAGACCCAAAGTAATGATGTCAGCTCATTGCATAGAGGTCACAAACTCAATTATTCACCAACATGCCTCATTTCGGATCAATATATTGACCAACAGGTTTAGGGAGTATTCCAATGCACCAGTTAAAGCAGTGTTGTGCATTAGCTCTGCTGTTCTAGAGTTTTAAACTTTGATGACAAAGTTTCCATTACAAAAGGCAAAAGATCGTAAGCTGTTTGTGTAATTTACATATTTCCTACATATAAAGCTGTGGCATGGCTGACTGGAGACCTAGTAAGCTGATCAACCAGACATGTACCCAGTACAGTGCTACTGTAGCCTAGGCATAATTAGCATGGGCCTCATGAAATGGTTTGGGGGATTGGTGTTAATTATTAAGTGGCTGAGTCGGTTCCAGAGCTTTGTAGAGAAACAGCTGCAAAAAAGGTCACTGGGAAGCAGGGCACTGAGCTGATTTCTGATGATTAAAAAGCACTCTGATATCACTCACAGCTAATATTTTGATGCTCCTGTTATGTGATGCAAGTGGTCTCTCACGCTCAACCATTACACACACACCCACACGCTCACAAAAACCACTCACATACATGCACATGCTCGCCCACAGTTCCTTGCTCTGCAGCAGATTAAAGCTCGTAGATGGTGTAAAACAAAGCAGGCCATCACGAGTGTTCGTCCCCTCCTCCCTCCCCTGATTATTCTAACTGACAGTGCACTCTGTCTTTTCTGGGTTGCCTCTGCATGCCTCCGGGGCACAGTTTGGCACAGAGTTAAACTTAGCAACAGCTAGCCGGGTCAGACTACAACCCTAATAGAGAGAGAGAGAGTGAGAAAAAATGAGGAAGAGTAAGTGGAGGATAAAGCTTGTGGATAAATGAGACATGGCAGGTAAAACAGGTCAGCTTTAACACTGATATTACAGCAAAATGGGTAATTCTGTTGACTGATTTAACATTGAACTCGGAATAATGATGACTTTAAAAAAAACAAAAAAGAGAGATAACAAAGTATTTCAGCAGCTTACTGTTTACAAACCATTAGCGGTTAGGAAAAGTCAATTTGATAGATTAATATTTACTTTTTTCTTGTAAGATATAGATAAGAAGTGCACCTGATTAGCTTAGCTTAGCACGCACAATGACGGCAAGAGGAAACAGCTAGCCTGGCTCTTTCATAAGGAGCAAAGACCATTTTGTGTGAAGCTTACTAACACATTTTATCTTGTTTATAACCAAAGTATGAAAACAGTGTTTTTGCAGGAAAATTCATTAAGCAGATGTCATGACATTAGAAAATTAAGGCTTGCTGACAGGATATATTCTTGAACATAACCACCAGTAAACATAATGTGTTGTTTTTAAACATCAGATTTTTTTGTTCCTTTTTTACAGGTGAAACAATCAAGCCATATGATAACTTGTGAGCTTTGGAGATTCTGGCCTATTAATTTTGTTAATTCTGTCCAGGTTCATCCTATTTTTCAGCTCAAAGCATGAGGGTGATATCAATCATCTCATCTAACTCTTAGCAAAAAAGTATACAAGCACATTTCTTTAATTGTAAAACACTTCCTCGATACAACCAATATGTAATTTCTGCCTCTCTCAGTGTCTCTCAAGAAAAAACATGAAAAAAAGTAGTTTGATGTTGTTGTGACATTGCGTGAGATCATGGGACTGGTTTATTTCCTGTGCATTTCATTTCATTTCATTTGGGATAATAGAAACACATAAGTCAACTACATATATACCAAAAATAAAGTGGTCTTGAGATATTATCATGTTGAAATGTCGCATATAGTCCATTTAACATGGTTCCCTCTGGGCTTGTGTGGTGTGTGTGTATGATTGTACGGTGCTGTATTTGAATGGCACAAAGGCCCCCATCATACCAAGGCTCTTCAGCTCAAGTGTTTGTTGTAGATACCATTGAGCTGCTGACATTTCCTCTACAACATTACACTTCAATTAGGGATATGGAAGAGAGCTCTTGCCATGTGCCACATTGTGAGCCTCTTTGCCTCCATTTTGTTGTGCTTTTATTTCTAATATGGTTTATTGTCACTCTGTTAACTGATCTGCTCTCTCTTTCCTCTCATATTACAGTTTCCCACTCTTTTGCATTTCTTACCTCCTGCTGCGGTCTTGTCACCTCAGTAATGTGTGCTGCCTGCCCACACTTTTTATCATCATTTAAAAACAATGACTCCACAGAGAAAAACTGAAAACAGAGAAGATATCCTGAGTAGTTGAAGCAAACTTTTAAACACCATGTCCAAGGATGTGGGCTAAAATGTCCTTACAATTCACCAGTCCTATGAATTAACTATGTTGAATGCTATTTTTGGAACAGACAACCAGGAGTGTTACAAATATCCTGTGGCTATGAACACACAAAGGATATCCCTGGAGGAAGTGCTGCCACACTGTCTTTTATAAACAATGCTTCAACAGGAAGCGATTTATTATCCAAATATGGAAAATCCGATAAGGTGCTTGGGGTTGTGGTACTGTAAATGTTTCATCAGCTTTTAAATCTTTTCAGCAGTGCAATTATTGTTATAATTAAAGACATAGTTATAGCAGTTTAACAGTAAAGATAATTATCAGATAATTTATTTCTTTAAATTTAGAATATTTTCTGCTCCAAACTGATTATGCAAGACTATCAGACTCAGACAGATGGAGATCTGCACAGTCTTCAGCTTCAACACTTCAGATGAATAATTTTCTTTCAGGCGCAAAACTGTCGACACAATGGCTTTGTTGCACTGAGGTAATCTGGCTAAAAGGCTGAGAAGACAGCAAAGGAGAGAGAGAGAGAGAGTGAGTGAGAGAGTGAGACAGGCAGAGAGAGGCTCCAATCTGTGTCCAGGCCTCAGGTCACGTTCTGCTCTGATGACGAGCACCCTGCTCTCGTTTCTATTTTCTCCTCTCCCCTCCCCTCCTCTCCCCTCCTCTCTTCTCTTCTCCTCTTCTCTCCCCTCCACTCCTCTCCTCTCCTCTCCTCTCCTCTCCTCTCCTTGCCACGCCTGTCCTCACCTCACCTAGCTTCTCCTCGTCTCTCCTCACCTAAAGTAACCCTGATCCATGATGATGCAGCAGAGCTTTTATAAAATGGCTAATTTGCACCAAATACTGCTCCTCTGCAGTGGGGAAAGGAGTATTTAGATGTTGTACTTGGTAAGTAAGCTATGCCACACTTTGAAAAAACTTCTGACACAAGTAAAAGCTTAGTATATCAAGTCTTACTAAACAATGTAAATATTATTAGCATAATTTTCTTAAGGAATCAAAACCAAAAGGGCTCTTCATGCAAAAAAATGGTCCTTGTTGGTGTTTTGCTGTTATATATGATGCTGGACTAATATGAGGATGCTATAACACTAATGTATATGTTGCATTTTACTGCTGTAGATGTTTAAGATTGAACTAACTCTAATAACTTTATATGGACTATTATTGGGTACTACAACATACAGCAGCTGAATCTGTAAGGTAATTGTGCTACAGGAGTCAAGTCATGCACATATTTTTTTCATTTACCTAAAGTTTTCTTTCTTGATAGGTCCTTTGAAATAAATGTTGCACTAACAAAAATGTAGTTGCTTGGAAACAGAGACTATTATGAAAAAGTACCTCTTGCACATGTCTTTAGCAATAGCCTAAAATTAAATTATCTCAGCTGCACCTTGATATTAAGAATACTTATTAAGCAAATGCTAGCATTTTATACTTGTCACATTATTAAGTTTTTGTTAAAACATTATTAAATGAATTGAGAGATATTTTTCATGTTTTTTCCTCCTCTTTAAATCATTGATACTGTCCTAAATAATAAAAACACCTCTCATTATAAAGTCTTAAATTCAGCTGCATTTCAGAACTGCAGCCTCTGAACTAGTTGAATCAACCAGACTGTTTCAGCAAGACACAAAAATGGCCATTACAGGCCAAATGAAAGAAGAATATACTGCATCTGTATCCTGTATTATTACTGTATTAGCCTGCATTAGTTTTATCCAGTGTAGATATCCCTAACAAACTGGCAGCTACGTGTAAATCCGTTGTTGTAGGGTGCTGTAGCCTAGCTCATGAAGCTAATCTCTGCATTTCCTTATGAAATCCAGTCAGAGCCTTAAATGGTCCACATCCTGTCGTGATTAATGCCTACTCTCTCTTTTCTCTCGCCCACTCCCTAAATTTGACTGTTGCCATGGAGACCAGGGGCAGTAAAAAGGAATAAAAAAAACAGTTTGACATGCTCACTGACATTCCTGTGTGATCTCTGGGCAGTGAGGTCGTGTGGTGCATTCGACAGAGAGAGAGAAAGAGAGAGAGGGAGAGAGAGAGAGAGAGAGAGAGAGAGGGGAGAGAGATGAGGAGAGTCAAGCCCAGACAGAGACAGACAGGGTTGGAGGGGAGGCAGACGGAGGGTGGATGCCAGGAGAGTGTGTCACCACCGACTGGTCAGTAATCTGGCCGACACCTGGTACCACAAACACACTCACACACACAAACACACTCTCAGAGAAAGAATGACAGAATAAAGGATAAGCTGGTGTCTGCATTTTGGCTTCTTGTGTTAACCATAGAGGGTTTTTTTATCCTCTTTAATCGTGAGTCTTGATGTGACTCCATCAGTGCTGTTTACATTCCACCATGACAGCTGTTTCAGGGCGTTAACTGGGCACCAACAAACACAATATGAGACACCAGGCAGAATCCAAGACAGGAAACAGTGTGTGGGTAGGTGGGATGTATAAAGAGATTTTTCTATTCATGTATACAGAATGAGTTAACAAAACTGTGAAATAATATGTATAAAGTTAAATACATGCAATTAAAGTTTTAAAAGTACTGCATGTTTTAACAGCTTTTAACTGTAGGCAATAACTTGCAGTTTTAAACGTAAAAAAAAGGAAAAGAGGAAACAGACACTTAAGTGTAAAGGAGGAGAAGTACTGAGTAGTTTGGATAATGTTACATTTTATGTACAATTCATAGGTTACACAGCTTGTTCATGTAATAGTTAGAAAAACAAAATTTTGACATTGGATTTTTTTCAAAAATAAAAGTAAACATGTATCTCTGTTTGTTTTGTGCTTTTTGGATGCTGAATAATAAAAATATATTTAAAAAGCTGAGACAGGGATTAAAAGATGAGAGACAAGACAAACTTTTCTCTTGGTCTGAGGGTTGATCACAGCTCAGCTAATCAAATTCTGTTGGCAGAGAAAGAGCCTGATATTGGAGGCTCCAGAAAAAGGCAGTAAATTGAGCCTAAACTAAGATTTTCTCCCTGTTAATCTTTCCAGCCTACAGAATGAGCTACACATTTTTTTTAGATTTACTAACCAAATCAAGAAAAAAGACATTTACATTATTGAATAAGGAACCTAGTTATTACACAATTATGATACAGCTTATCAAAACTGCTGCAGTATTTACATTCCCAAGAGAAATGTATTAGAACTTCTAAAGTCAATGAAAAGATACAGAACAAATGGTCTTGACAGATTTTTGTTTTAAATAGTAACTAGTGTCAAAAAAATGTCAATTAAATCAGGAATTTTACATGAAAAAGGAGAAAAAAACATCCAAGAAAGTAGGCAGTTTTTCTTTTGTAAAATTATTCTGTGTATTTACTTTATTGCTTGTTTGCCTGACAGAGACAATAAAGACAAATATTGTTATACTGGAAGGAAAACTTTAGTGTGTTAATGAAGCTAATTTGTAACCTGCTTTCCTAATTAGGCTTTTAGATTCCTGTGTAAACAACTCAACAAGTAAAAAGATAAATCTGAATCAGGGAAGTGTATAAAAAGATTCTGAGCATATGGATAAAGGCGTTGACATAAGCAGCAGGTGGGAGTGTGTAAATCTATATTTTATTTATGTATGAATGTGCACATGTGAGTTGATCCATTCAAAATGTCCACATCTTTATCGCTGTTTAAGCCACTGTGTTTACAAAACTGTGAGAACAAAAGAAACAAGACATGTTTTCATTTATGCTCGGACTCAGACTTGTTGTGTGCAGCTGAGTCGTCCATATTAACTCTCAGCACTGCCCTCATCATGCAGCTCAATGCAGCCTCTTCTTTTCCTTCGAGTGGGAGGGATGGTCCCCTTCTTTCACTGCGTGACTCTTCTGAATACAGCGGTCTCCATGGTTACCAGCAGCACGCCAACGTTTTGCAAGTGCAGAGGATCGGTAGGGAGGAGAGGAACATGGGAACATCTGTGTGTGAGTGTGTGGTGAGGAGGAGGAGGAGGAGGAAGAGGGGGGAGGAGAGGAACAGCAGAGGAGGGGTGATGCTGCACTTCCTGTGTTGTTTTCCTGTTTCCTGTTTCCTCTCCTGTGTCGAATGCACATCCGTCCATCCTCCTTTTCTCCTCCTTTTGTCCACTGTTTTTCAATATTGATCTGTCTAACATACTTACAGTATGTTCTACTTCTTTATCTGCCTTAGTACAGGTCTGGAAACATGACGCACAGAATGGATATCTGCCTAAAATTATTGTGAATTTTGGTAGAAACCTTTTTCAGATATCAAACATAGGTGTCAGGTTGCAGATGAAAAGGGAAAACATGCACCCAGGGCGTAGATAATGAATCAAATGAGGACCCAGGGGTGTTCAGGCAAGTGCTGCTCCATCGCCCTCCTGTTCACGGCTGTAATCGTGATACTAAATCCTGTTTTTTGCTTTGACTTGCACACAAACAGATCAATACCAAGCCCTCCTCCCTCCTCACACTCATCAAGATAAAAGAATGAGGAAAGGAAGAAGAGATGCAGATGAGAGAGTGAGGAGGGCATTAGGGAGAGAAGCAGCAAGCAAGAGCAAAACTCAACGGGGGAAAGAAAACGGTGAAATATTCATGAGAGAGAGAGGAGAGTAGACAAAGAGTCAGACACAGAGCAACAGCACTACATGCTTGTGTGTGTGAGTAAAAAAGAAAAGTGGGGCTATTATCCTCATAAGAGGCCTCCTTGCTTCAAACATCCTTTATCTACAGCGTCCGTTACAGCCCGCTAATAATTTTCACATACAAGAGCTTCTATACAGTTCTTCAGAAAGACATTTGCATAAAAATAAAAGGGTCAGAAAGGGGCTGCGAGTACAGAAAGCCCTCTTCAGCTGTGCATTTGTATGTGGTGGTGCATATGTGAGTGCTAAGGTCAGTTTTCTTGCCTAAAGGCAGAACAGAACAGAAGGCGTGTTGGAGCAAATTTTTAAAAAGATCAATGTTACACAACCTGTTCCTTTGAAAACAGAGCGGGAAGAGTGGGTTTGATTACTGTACATCAAATGTTGTCATACGCTGCCCTCTTCTGGCCTTCAGCCTGCACCGCTGTTCATACAAAGATGGTGCTGTTTCCTGTGAACCATAGATGAAGTAATGCTAAAAATCACGTGATTGGCTTTAAGGCGTACATCATAAAAATATGAATTATGGTTAGTTTTGATTAATACTTTAATTAATAGATTGTTACCTTCTCCTCTGTTTCTTCCTTTTTTCTTTACTGAACGGTTCATCAGACTTCTTTGCTTTTGTTTCAGTTTACTGATAACATGTGATGTCCAGATGAACATTAAGATACAAATTAACCTATATGTTAATCTGTTCTGTCATTTCCATTGAGGAAACACTGCAAAACATCACCTCCTCCTACTTTTCCATCAACTTTTTCCTCTTTTCTACTTATCACTTATAGACCTCTTGTACAGAGTTTGCAATGTTTTAACAGTATTCCAAAATGAAATACTGGATCTGAAGAGGGTTTTTACAATTTTCTCATGAGTTTCACAACCACCATAGCTTCATCTGCATGCTTAAAATGGGATGATGAGGAGCAGGAGATTCCCTTAGGTGCAATCTGCAACTTCACCCCTAGATGCCACTAAATCCAACGCACTGAACCTTTAAAATCTGACTGTGTACCTGCTCGAAAAAAGGGTAGGCATGTAAGGCAAGCAGGTGTACAGAGTGACATAAATCATGTGATGCAATGTTAATTTTATTTTATTGAAAATGTATAATTACAGTATGTAAGGTCATTTTACGCCTTATCTTAGGATCTTATCTGATCAAAAACTGGGTTCATTTCCACTTAAGTTTAACTTAAACTCAAAATTTACAAATTTTACCAGATGATTTGACCTCAGTATCCTAAAAAGAAGCTTAGCCTGCATATACATTAATTATGCCTATCAGGGCATTGAAAGGTTTCTCCTGACTTTACAATGATGCATTCACTACCCAGCTACTAAAGCCATTTTGAAATGTCCCCAAAATGAAAATGAAAAGTCATGTCTGGTGATAAAATCCACCCAGTTTAATCTTTGTGTCTGAACAGTTGACTCCAGTTTAAAACAGAAAAGTAAATAAAAACAAGTATCCTCCAAAGAAATTAAAACAAATAAATCATAAACTCTTGAGGCTTTCTGTGAGAAAATGCAGATGTGTCCCTGAACATGTGTGTTCATATACCGTGTGCTGCATATGAGGACAAATCTGAGCACAGAGAGTGAAACTCAAACTAAATTCAAACCGAAAACAAAGGTGACGGTTTGCCTAACCCAGCTTGTCAAATGCAGTGATTTCCCTGCTCCACCCTGGGATGGACCAGGGACGGAGGTGTTGCTGGTTTGACTGGTCTGAGGATCAGTTTATAAAAGACTTCCATGTAAAGGAGTTGTTTCAGTGGCAGACTCACACTCCCTGTGACCCCAGGCTCTGCCCACACATCAACACGAGATGTTGTCAGACAGAAGAACTCAAACTGTATACAAGATCCTAGATTGCAAAAAAACTGAAAATATTTCATTAAGCAAAATTTGGTTGGAGATCATTTTTGTTTATTATATATATTAGAAGTTATAGTGCTAAATTATTAATTACTAATTTCAGAAATAGTCATGAGTTAGTTTCCCATTTCCAAACATCAAGAGTGTTTAAGGAACTGAAGTGATGCCTTTTCTGCAAGATTCATATAAAAGATGCATCCGTATGACAGTTTTAAAACTCAACCTAAAAGACCTGTGTCATAACATTTTCTTTATTTTACCTAAAGATTACAGTGTGTAATTAGTGTTTCTTTCCTGGAAACTTATGCAAATTTCTAAGAAAATGACCTGTAAAAATGAAGAATTAATTTTGTTTCCCAACAAATGTTTTGAAAGGCATCTCTACGTGGAGAACTACAGCTGTTTTTGAGCACTTTTATGTCTTTTTTAATTAATTTTTTGGTCCAAAACAAGCTAAATTTAAATATACTTAGTCAAAGTAATGGAAAGTCTTTACTGTAGCATGTAAACCCTTTAAAGTCATTAAAACTCTGGAAACAAACTGAAGACATGAGCTCAGTGTCCTGGATCATTTTATTTTTTTTTTCTTGTCATTCAGTGTGTCTGTACTGACAAGGAACTATCTTTAATTTTACATTATATCAGCAATAATCACCCTTTTTTACAAATGCAATGTGTTCTGAAGTAGCAGCACAATCTTCCCTGTTTCTCAACCCCCTCGGGGCTCAGAGGTTTGGCCTTGTTTCAAGTGAAACTCCTCTGTTTTCTCCTCCGCCTCTGTTGGGGCCTGACATTTATTGATTTTCGTTTTGTCACTTGCCTCCAATCTCTTTTTTGGAGTTTCTCCAGGATTTCCCAATTCAAATCGTGCATATGCAGGATGAGCTAAGATGTGCTCCGCATTGCACCATAGCCGACACTTTGCTGCATGCCACGGGTTAAACAGGCAGAGAGGACAAATGAGTTTCATCACAGCAGTTTCTTTACAATATGAAGATCACAGTAATCGCCAAGTAGTAACGGCTGGCTGAAAGACAACAGAAACTCCTGCAGGTTCCTGCATGCCCTCTGAGATCCTGCTGACTGTATCGCCACCGAGAAGTCAAGTCTGAGACTGTGTGTGTGTGTGTGTGTCTAAATCAAATTGATAATCCCTGACTGAAACTTCTCTAGTGTCACTTGCTCTTTGCTCCTCTGTTCTCAAATTCATACTGAATGCTGGTGAAGAAGGAATGCATTGATTTTCACTTTGTACGTATTGGATTTTTATCTTGCTGGTGTCAAAAAACTTCTTATTCTCCTGTGTT
>JAPZDV010000007.1:12347688-12358966 GCA_029814665.1 Acanthurus lineatus
GTCAAAAAACTTCTTATTCTCCTGTGTTAGAAAACAGTGTCAAGTTGCTATTGGATAATAATTTATAGGAGAATTGAACCCGAAATAATCACAAAGTAAAAATATATTCACAGTTTGAGATTTAACTTTTTCATCCTAAATAAAAATGCTCAAATCCTAATCAACCAACATAGATAACCAAAAAAAATATTAGACATAAATAGTCTTAAATAGAATTAGATAAAAAACAACAGAAAATTGCATTATAAAACCTCCAAAATAGTAACTTTAATAACATCTTAAAAGCTATCATTGAAATTTAAATAAAATGACAGTTTTTGGTTGCACTTTTGTATTTTCTGTATATTTTGTTCAGGAATAATGTAAAAGAGAGTCTGATGAAACTTTGACCACTGTTTTCACAAGTTTTCTTCCAACAGGTATAAAAAGGAACTACATCATTCGTTTTGCCTGCAAAGTCCCCTCAGTGAACCTTAACGTTACTGATGATGTGTGGTGTTTATGCACAAGGCCCAACACAGGGAGTGGCTTCTATGCATCAGTTGTGAGCATAAAAAAAGGACAATTAATCTTAGAGGGATTAGTCTGTAGCTGCAGACAATTCGAAAGGACTCTGAATGTCACCGTGTCGCCTTAGAACTCAAAAACATTTTCCAGAAACATTTGAGATTCTGCTTTTTGTTTCCTGCTTCCTCTTGAAGACACATTTCAGGTTAGACGGCAAATCTGCTGAGGAAGGAATCCTCTCTGCTGAGTGGTGCGTCTCTGAGTGTGTTTGTGTGTGGGTTGGAGTGAATATATGTCTGTCTGAAAACATAAAGCTGACAGGTCCCATGGCACAAAGCAAACCTTTTGATGGCTTAAAAGGGCAAGTTCTTCTCTCCTTCTCTAATGTGTAATGTGTATTTTTGCAGTGTGCCAAATAGCCCATGTAGTGGTTAAAGTACCTGAGTACATTTACTTGTGAACTATGAATTATTCCTGCTTTCACAGAGTATAAAAAGTGAATAACTTCCTCGTCACTACCTTTAACAGGCAGATATGGTACCTTTTACTCCTCCATCTTTCTGTAAAAGCTGTAGCTACTGACTACTGTGAAGATAAAAGTTTTAAAACCCTGTAATAAACATAAAATGTGACACTCTGACTGTAAAACACTTACACATCTTATGTACATGACCAAACAGTTACCTCAGGAAGTGAAAACTGAGGCCAGTATGAAAGTGCCAAAGACCGCAGTTTGTCGAGTGGCCACTTGAGACTGATTCCAAAAGCAAGACAATCTTTATAGAGCTCTCCACAGCTAAGTTGCTCATTAATGACAAATACAAGCTTATTAAATCATATTAAAACCTGAGTGACAGCAGCTGCTATCTGTCTGTTAAGCATCACGCAATAACTGAGCAATATGAATCCTCTGCAGCTCCACCTTTTTGTCCTAATATGGTCACTTCTGGCTCCCAAAAACAAGATGGTGAAAGCCATAATGCCAAATTCACAGTGTCAGAATAATCATCTACAAACCAATAAATGACATCACAGTTAGTCCATTAATGTTTTTGCATATGACAAATAAAACCCTTGAATAAAATTTTTAATACTGCTTTCTTGACTGGCTTACAGTAAAGTCTATATACTTTTAAATGCATCAGTTATGATAGTCTAACTTTATTTGGTATATTTTAAGTAATTTTTTATAATAATACACACATTAGTGTTTCCAAAAGCCAAATTTGAGTACAAGTCTTACTTGAAGCATATACTATTACTGTCTGTTTCAAAAGGTAAAAATACATGTTTACATCATAGTATTGCTACTTTTACTTTAGTAAAAGATCTAATTACTTCTACTTGCAGTAAGAAGTGAGGAGACTGTGATTGCTGCTCATGCGGGTGAGTTTGAATCAATCACGACAGACACAAAACTGGATGGGGCAGAATGGGAGGCTGCAGGTGACAAGTAGCAGAGCTTGTTTCTCAGCTCTCCCACGCTTTCTTCAACAATAACCGTCTTCAGTCACAAGTCACCTCACTTGTCCCATACATAAATGTCCACCTGTCTTTTCAGCTTTCACATGATACATAAATAATGCACTCATTGTTGTCTATGTGTTTCTGAAGGTGCCTGTAAGTCACAGGACAAAGATGAGTGAGCTGGAGCAATTATCAACCAAAGGAAAGAAGTTTTTAAATTTTTCCTTTTGGATGATAATGATTTTTGGATGCTTCATTAGCCCAGGGAGGGTGCAAAATTGATATAGTATAAGACATTTAAAGGTTGCAAAGACTCTGGCAAATCAAGCAGATCCTGACAAACCGCCACTTTGTCTGAGGCCTGATGAGAAGACTGGCGGATTCCAAATAATGAGATCTGGTCTGATCAGGATCTCACTCACTTAATCACCTCTTCACTTAAACAGTCAAATGAGTGCAAAGTCTAACAAAAGCAGAAGGGTTTTTTGCCTCTGATAGTATCTAAAGAGCACGATCAAAACTGATAGTAATGATCTGCTTTTCCTTTTGTCTCATGACCAAATGTCTGTTCTGTTTGTGAAATACATGTCTTTATGTGACCCTTACATGAAGTTAACAAAATTTTCCATAGATGTGAGTCTTAAAATAACGCATTGAAGCGTCTGTGACCACACTGGAATGTTGTGCGATCTGTTCACCTGCATTCCTCAAACAGCCAACACACCGCCTGCCTCACTGCTTATAAAAGACTCAAACTTGCAGCTTGACTGTAAATAGAAAACAGTAAGTGAGGTGTCACTTTTTATAGGATTAAACTTATATCAACAAAGAGACTTAGCCTGACACACCACAGAGAGGAGGGTGAATTGGGAAGATAAACATTTTATTTTCCTTTTAATTCACTGTACTAGCATGATTTTATCTGAGCACATGCTGCCTGCAAACATCCTTCTACATAAACCTGAGGGAAGTCTGGGCCTGTAAAGCTGCTCCGCGATACAGTGCTCAGGTTACTGTCGCTGTTTTTTGGGTGAATGAATCCCGCACTAACAGCTCAAGGATCATCATCTACCCTCAGAATGACTTGTAGGTTAATGAAACCGAAGTCATAGCGACATAAGCTTTCATTCAGTTTTAGATCAGGCACTACACAAAGTACACATATGGTAAAGCCCTGACAATCAAAACAATTGTAAATATTGATCTGAGGTGTTTTGATCTTACTTAAACTCTCTGGATTTTAATGTGAAAGCATGTATGGACATGTGTTTTACATTCACACTCAAATGTAAAAAAAAGTGTTAATTTTTAAAGAATTTACTAATTATTAATGTGTTGAAATAATATTCTATTTTTTAGTCGAAGCATAAGGGGACATGGGTTGTGAAACCTTGTTAACAATGATAGTTAAACTGATCTTACAACTTGAATATAAGAAAATTATAGCACAGTTATTGCCTGAACAAAATTAAGTTTTATTACATATGGCACATATAATAGGACTAAAACAGTAACATAATCACCACAAGTGTTGGAAAGTAACTACAGTAAGTAATCAGTAGTACACCCATACTACTTGTGCTATTTTGAGAGGGGGAAAGGGACCAGATTAGGAAACAAAGAGGCTTTATACTATTATTGACAAAAAAATTTATAAATGAGAGAATTAGAAATAAAAGCCTACCTCTAACACAAGCCTGCTTCATATAAAGGCCTGGTGCCCTCTGCAGTGATGATAAATAAATGCTCTGGTTACTAATTAAGGTAGTATGGTATGCAATTCCAAGATATGTGATAAATGATGGTGTGGCATGTATGTTTGTTGGAAAATGTTATATTAAAAAGATTCTCAGGAAAATACAAAGAAATAACTCTCCTTTTTTTCAGTTACATGATCCAAAATCAAATCCAAACTAAATCTTTCTATTCTGTCTGCATCCAAACAATGTGTTACACTTTATTTATATTGTGAGTACTGATTCTATGATTTTTTTTAAGGGATGATTTCCAGTGGGGTTTTTAAACTTTTTTCTAAAGCTGCTCGTTAAGTAGACAAAGTTCCCTGTAAGTGTGATGAATGAAATAGCTTACTGTATCTGTCCTTTTTCAGTAACTTTTTAGCAAAACATTCTTCACAAACTTTGGTGGTTTTACAATTTCTTTTCACTAAAATAAGAAGAAAATAATGAAATGCTTTAATAGTAAAATAATTTTTATTTCATTAAACTAATTGATGGAATTTCATTAGGAGTACAACTAATAATCTTCAGCTGCTTTTTTTTATTTTTTATTTTTTACCAGCAGGTCAAACATCAAAGATATTAAATGTGCAGGAATGGAAAATATGAGGACATTTGTGATTGAAAGATTAGATACACAATCAATCAATTATCAGAACAAATAGCAGTTGATATTCCATTAATTTGCTAGCCAATTAACAGAATCGTTATCAGTCCTTTGAACCATCTTTGTTTGTCTGTGAATATAACGGCCCCTTTAATCAGACTGAGTGGTTAAAACCACAGCTCAGGGCTAAAACATCAGCAGTGTTGTGAAGCAAAACACACACACACACACATACACACACACACACATGCAAACCCACCATCAAGAATCCCAGTATCCCATAACACCTGGAAAAAAGTACTGACCTGTTTTCTTCCCACTGTGTGAGTGTGTGTCTGTGTGTGTGTGTGTGTGTGTGTGTGTGTGTGTGTGTGGGTGTTTGTGTGCGTGCATTAAATGGTTTAGGAGCTGCGGAGCAGCATGCGGGTCTGCCGCACCCTCAGTGTCTGTGACTGTTTTTACTGTCATCAGTGGGAACAGTGTGATACCATCTAACCCCGGCCTCAGCAAAACACTGGAAAACATTACGTCCATTGAGCTGCAACCACAAAACTCTAAAACGAGCTTCGATTAACACTCCCATACTGAGAATTCACACAAAAAGTGTGAAAAAGTTCCAAAGAATGAGGATGTATGAGCAAAGGTAAACCACAAAATAATCTCTTACACGGGAGTAATGACAATCCCACAATGTCAATAAAATAATGTTTGAGGATCAGACTCATCTGTCAGTCAAGTATCTATGTCATCCATTGATGACAGTTAACATGAAGAAAGAAAACAACATGATAATAATCTTCAAACACATGACTACACTGTTTCATTGTTCATATAGAATCCTTCCTTTGTTTACCCAACAACAGCAGGCTTCACCATACTTCAGACCCGAACTGACAGCGGTCCAGTGGGACTTAAACAGACCTCGATACAGTTACAAGCGCTTTCAGCTCAGACAAGTTCTTACGCGCTGGAAAAGTGGATTTGCATCTTATTTCCATCCCAGTTAGATGCCTGGAGTGGAGCAGGACGGCGTTAAACTGCCTTCTAGGATGAGGGAGGCGGGAAGAGGGATGAGGGAGAGGACGGGGGGGGCCCCACTAAGTAAATTGACAAAGATGACATAAGCATCCTGGAGGGTTTTGAGTCGTTAGAAACTGTTGGGATCTGCTCTATTAAGGTGCACATTAGAAAGTGCACATTTCACATTTGGAAGTCCACTTGTCTGTGGTTTATTGCAACGTTTTTCCTCTCTTGTGATATGTCTGCATCTCTCATTCTCTTTCAAACAGTCATGAGATCATTTTTTTGCCTCGGGCTATTGAACACCAGCAACTGCAGCAAGCCAGGCCAGGGTGTGAGTTCCCTTGAACAGACTTTAATTAGAACCACAACAGCCACAAAAAAAAAGTTACTTAATGAATCCCTCCCTTGGTTTGAAACAAAAGCAGATAAAAATGTGCTCTTCTCTTTTCAAACTGGAATTATTCGACGCATCTTTTTTCCCCCGTTATTGTGTTTTTAGGGTTTTTTTAACTCCAGTTTTTGTAAAATTTAAGTGCAAAGAATCAATAGTTTAGAACACAAAGTGCTTTACAATTAAAAGCAAAACAGACATTAAACACAGGTGCAATATAAAAAAGAAATACATACAAATATGAATTCCACGACAAGGTTCATGCATGCATCCATGCGCTCATGCAGTTACACACACAACCTCACAAACACCTGACTTCCCTTGCAAGTTTCAGCCTCATGGACAGAGAGTTGTGGTTGATATAAGCTAGGCACAACTTTTTCGATGAGTGAACGAATATTCTGTAGACCTACTAAGTCTAATGATGCCTTCTGCACTGCAGCATAACAACTGGTCCATTAGCTATTAAAGGGGATGTGCTGATATGGCTAATGTTTATTTATGTCTGTGTACACTTCTTTATCTGTTTGTGTTGTTTACAAAGTAAGGTCTGGTTATGTGAATCTGTTCAAGAAATCCGCCTTTTCTTAATAGGTGACTCCCACTGCCACACCCCGATTTTACCATATGGTGTGATCGGTTGGTCAACCTGTTTTGGCTAATGATCCACCTTTCCAAAGAAATTTAGTGCAAGTCTGTGGATCCAAAGTTATGCGCGTTTTCCTCAAGAGGTCGCTCCCATGACGACGCCCACTTTAACCATATTTTTAGCAACACCTTTAGCACGCCTTCACACAAATAAAATTTCTCACACACACACACACACTTTACAAGCAAACACACGCTAGCTCTCCATGCCAAATTTCAGCCTCCTAAGCAAAAATCCCAGCTGTCAAAGGTTGGAGAATTTCTGTGAACCGACAGCTTTTACCAACCGACAGAGCAAGCTACAAATATATATAAGAACAATAACAAATTATCTAAGCAATACTTCAACAGGTGAGTCTTGAGCTGCTGTCATACAAAGATCCTAAATCCAGTAAGGGAGAGTGGCAAAATTAAAAGCCAATGAAATATGGAAATGAAAAACAAAAGAGCAATAAAATCCTAACATAAAGATCTAAGAGACCAACAGGTCATTTCATTCTGGAGGAGACTGTAATTGTTTTGCAGGTGGCGAAGCTCTAAAAACATTAACAACATTCTCAAATTAGCTTTGCAGGAGCATAATGCACCACATATAAATCCAGGTATTTCTTTCTTTCCTTAGACAACTCAGAAGAGAGATTAAAAAATGGTCTACATGGGATTGAATAAAAGCATAAATAATCATGTCTATCTCAGCTTGAAACACAATCGGCTTAACTGTAGTTGGATTCCTAAGCTGGTAGCAAAACAAAAACATTTAACACACTGATCAAGAGATAAACTGGGGAGTACTTTTGCTTTTGACACCTTTAGCACATTTTATTGTTAATTCTGCATAGGATTTTAAATGCAGGATGTTGACTTGTAAGAGTGGATCTTCTTTCATTGTTGTGTTTCTGTATCTTCCACTTCCTGAGAAAACTTGCAGGGTCATTTCTCAGATTTGACCTCTTGCTTTGATCCATGCTCGCTTTCTTTTCTCTGTTTATCCCCTATGGTTTGGCCTCTCTGCTCTTTGTAGAGTCAGCATCTAGCCAGACCCACCATCAGCAGCCCTAACACATATTCCCAGCCTCCCTTTACACACACACACATACCGCATCCCTCTTTCACTGTACTATCCCATGTCTTCAGTGCAAACACAAACAAGCTCCAGGAGAAGAGCAGGTGTCCTTCCTTTGGGATAAATAAACAGTTAACCAGGATCCAGGAGCAGGAGGTTGTGTCTGTCTGTCTGTGTGTTTGTGTGTGCATTAGTGTGTGTTAGTGTGTGTGTTAGTGTGTGTGACAGAGAAAACAAGAGAGAGAGAGAAAGAGAGGGGGGAGGGGGATTACTGTTAGTTTCTGTGTCAGTGTGAAGGGAGAGACTTTGAATATCACTGATAGCATCTTTGAAGCCCCCTCTGTCTCTGACAAAGCTGTTTGTTTTCACTCACGCTGTTTGTTTCAACCAGTTTACTGGTGTTGAGGTTTTTATTGTACATTTGTGTTTATTTCATCACAGCTTGTTGTTGGGGATTTTAAAGGTGCACCTACAGCATATCAGAGCATCTCTGTATATTTGACAGATAAATATTAGTCCGATATTACGTTAACATTTATTTTAACTTTCTATACCAGACTTCTGTATAAAAACATCCCATTTTATGAAGCTCCATTGACAGTAATTTGCCCCAGTGGATGCTATTTAGTAGATTGTTAACCGTTAAGAGTGTCTGCAGATTTGGTTGCATGCTAATTTATAATTTCATTTGCAAACTGCTGGTGTTTCTGGAGGTTTCAGAACTAAATTTGCCTGCATTTACCTGCAGCTGTGCAGGCTGATGCTAATCTATCCCACAGCAGAATGTAAACAACATCACTCAATAATAGTGACACAGGTCGGAGTATTTCTTCTTTTTTATAAGTGTGAGAAAGAAAAATGAAAGAAATTATTACATCACTGTTTGTTTGCATGTATGATGTGTTAAAACAAGATTTTAGGGTTCAGTCCCTGGATGCTGTCCAGGCATGTAATAGAGGGAAATCAACTAAATTTACCTACTTTTACATGATTGAAATAGACTTTCCCACATTTTCTCAAACTCTGATACAAGAGTTGTGGAAAACTCTTTTGGAAGATGTTGTTTGCCCCAGTGTCTTGTTATTGTAGATGTTCAAACTTGTTTTTTTCTGTAGTTAGCTCGTTCTTAAGTACCTGTTTATCAAGAAATAAAACACTGTACATTTCTATAACAGTAGAAATGGCCTTGCAAAGAACATTTTACATTTTGAAATCTGTGTTGATACCGAGTACATCTATTAAGTATCAGCCATTACGTAACAGATCCACAACAAAGGACTGGTTAACGAATTTTTACCATATCTCAGCTTTTTGTACTGAAATGACTGTGACTATGTCTATTACTCACTTGATCTGTCAAAGTCAGAATGCCATAGCTCATTTAGATAAACTTCAAAATATATCTTTTCTGCACAGACATATTTTGCAGGACAGTGGATTTTTTCCTGGAAAAGGAAGGATTACAGCAAGTTAAGCTGGTTTAAATTATGAAACGTCATCTGATTATAGTCTTGAAACAGGACCTACCCTCTAAAAACAGCATCTTTGTTAATGTTATTATAAACTGAGTCAGTTTCTGATGTAACAGTATTCTCCGACCTCATGTTATGTTACATAAAAATTATTACAATGACTTT
This sequence comes from Acanthurus lineatus, assembly GCA_029814665.1. Lineage (NCBI taxonomy): Eukaryota > Metazoa > Chordata > Actinopteri > Acanthuriformes > Acanthuridae > Acanthurus > Acanthurus lineatus. Next base: position 12,356,771 of record JAPZDV010000007.1, read on the forward strand.
ACAGATTTTGGGGAAAAGAAAGCAATGTTATTAGATGAGTACTCTATCTATAGATACCCATGAGTTTTTAAAAGACCTTTCCATATTTTTTATTTTAGAAATTACTGACATAGGGTTGTTTTATTTAATGAATACATGAGTACTATTATTACTCATGTGCAATGCTGCAGTGATTAGATTCCAAAGAGTTCTTGCTCACTTATGTAGTCCTTAAATTTGCACCCAGAAACTGAGATGTGTACATAAATAAAATTTCGGTGTCTTATAGAAGGCATTAATTATGATTTGTTTCTAATGGTGGTGCTTTTTGAATATATTTTAATAATTTGATCACCCTTTTTTTATTTGTTTTTGCATATATCCCCATCCCCAAAAACAAATCTAAAACGATAAAATCACAGCTTAAACCCTGTTCTTCCACTGGTTCATCTTCAGTCCCTCCACAGATGCAGGTAGGCCATCAAGTTAGCCAATCACAACCCCAGAGAGGGTAATTGACAGTTTAACCCCTCCCACACGTCCACCTGTAATCCAATCCGCGGTCCCGTCACAGGTAAAACCGGCCTCAATTTCTTAGCATTGCCCCAAAAAAGCGAGAAAAGCCGACAAAACCCGTTCTCTCAGTAGGGGACACCTTGTTTGTTGCCGCGGCCCTCATCCAGCGTTAGCGGCGCAGTTTTCCACAGCAAAGAAGACGGATCGGATTTTCAGTACCAACTAGAAAGTCCAGTTCGACCGACCGAGATGTCACAGGAGCATGACAAGTAAGTTGTCCTGACTCTCCACCTTTAGCCTGCACAGCGGGACAGCTTGACTCTCCAAGCTTGTAATACTGACTATTAATATTATGTGGATTTTTACACTGTTTTTGGCACTTTTTTTAGCTCATGGCACAGGCGGATTTATAAAAGCCGAGGTCCCACTGTGCTCCACCTCTGACCCGCATGCTGCTGTGTTATATTTTTTTTTAAAAAAAGTCCTGACATTTGTGTAACATTAGAGTATAATTTTAGGATCACTGTGGTTTTTCTTTTTAAAGGGTAAGTTTACTCTAAACTTGCTGCCAAACGGGAAAGTGATTGTATCACATAGTTTCCCATGGTGTTACTCCGCTCATTTCACCTGTCATGTTCAAGCCTGTACAGGTGTATCTCCACCTGTCGTGCGAGCAGAGGCGCCTGTTAGAATAAAGACTATCCCGTGATGGCGACGGGCGATGGTTTGCTGTTTGGTTTTGCTTTAAGCTCCAACATTTATGTGGATAGTCTTAATGATGTTTGTTCAGGAATAAGCATTGATTGACTTCAGCGGGAAGCTGACAGCTGAAGAAAACACCTCTGCTGATAGTTTCTAAGTGCCAAGTAAGAGTTTTGATCAACAGCTGTACTGAAAACTATTAAAAAAGGTGACATTTTTTTCATGCAGAGGCAAATGCAGCCTATATTCTGTATGTTTTTGAGGGCAACGACAAGGAGACTTTTGAGGGGAGTGAAACTGTACACCTGCTAGGCGTTGGCCCGAGTACTTACACAGACAATGTAAGCAAGCAGAGGGCAATACGAGGTTATATTTTTACTTTACATGACTGAAAAATGTTTTGTGTGAAAAATTAGACATTGCAGGCACATTTCCATAAATGCACATACAGAAAAAAGATATATTTCTCATGTTCATTTTGTGTTAAAAGCGATAGATTTCTGTGAATTCACGTGGCAATACTGACTCTACCCCCAACAAATGAAATCTAATTTTAATCTCTGTAGAGATTATCAAAAAATAAAATATTTTTTTTTATGTGTTGGTAATGGGTTACATTTCCTTAGAGTTTTATTGCCAGTATATAATGGATCTTATCAGGTTGCCTTTAATGAACAGCACATTTAGATATAGGATTACTAATTATCACTTTGCTTTGACCATTGAGGGCAAAGAGGCTGTATTTGTTGTAGATACTCAATGTGGAAACTGAACCAGTCCGTTCACACTTTGTCATAATCGCTTTGTTGTGGCAGAAAATCAGCAGACGGATATGGTGGCAGGATGACTGAAGATGTGTTGTAGCCTCCAAAGGTTGGCAAGGAGAGATAATGATCTCAAAGAAACTATAATAACAAGAGCTGGACTAATAGCTTTACTTTGTTATAGTCACTGGGCTCCAACACCTTTAAGTAAATATGACATGAGCAAACATTAAAA
>JAPZDV010000007.1:12359066-12373333 GCA_029814665.1 Acanthurus lineatus
CTGACTGTAAATAAGCAAGTTTGGTGTTGAAATGTTCATTTTTTTCTCACTGGTTTTGCACTTCCACGCTCTTTTAAATTTAGGGCGTTTCAGTAGGCTTAAATGAACACATTAGGTTTACTATAAGCAGATTTAAATATAAGCTGGTGTATGTTTTCTTATTGGCCCATTTCAGTCCTGTACACAAAGCAACGATCCCTGAGGTCTTACAAGATGGAAGAGGAAGAAGTTGACTGCGCACTAAAAAAAAACCAAAATGTATTTTTCACAAACAGGTTCTCTTACGAAAACAAATGCATGATGCTGATAAAACACAGGAATGTTGATGCGTCACTCGCGGTCACCTTCTCAGCCAATGAGCGATCCCCGAAACAGAGTTGTCACACTGGACAAGCCTGTAGAGCATCTTTCTTCTGAAACACCTACTCGGTGGTTCGATGGCTGAGATTTGTTGCACAATCATTGAAAAGCTTGAACAACTGGTCTGGCAGATAAAGGGCATCCATATGGTGGATCTCTCGCTCTTATAACCTGTTTTTCTGTTTTGAATAGGCTGTGATTTTAGGTCTTGGCTTCGTGAACTCATTTGTCATAGGAAAGGAGAAATGTTCTGCTGAATGCTTGAAGAGAAGCATATAGTCCAGAGTATATCAGCTCTTCAAAGGTCTAGTTTGTAGGATATAAGGTTATCTGTTTGCAGAATCTTACAGAAGTAGAAAATATAAGTATGTTTTAAGTTTAAATATGTTACCTCAGAATGAGCCTTTTATATCTACAGAGGGAGCAGGTCCTCTTTCATGAAGTCCACCATGATACACTTCCATGTTTCTACAGTAGCCCAGAATGAATAAACCCAACACTAGCTCTAAAGAGGACCTTTTCATTTGCAAGTTTCATGTTTCATGTTCACGTAGGTTCTCCTGTAAGGTTTGAAGGGAAGGATGAGTGTAGGGATATTCAGTCACTTGCAATCTGCTTCCTCACTGCTAGATGCCACTAAATCCTACACACTAGACCTTTAAAATGTCTACAAGTCATGTCTATTCAGTATATTCCAAGTATTGCCCTCATTAGGTTACTTTTTTTGAAATATTATGTGATAAAGAGGTTTATAAAAAGTGTCATCTTGATCTTTAGTTGTGCATGGTAACTCATAAAGCTTTTTTCTGCCTGCAGTAAACGTGCAGTCCTGGTTCTCCAGAATGAGCCGGGCTATGGGGGCCAGCGTCGCTCCTTCACCACAGAAGATGAAGCCTGGAAATCTTTTCTGGAGAACCCGCTGACCGCCGCCACCAAGGCCATGATGAGCATAAATGGAGACGAGGACAGCGCGGCAGCTCTCGGGCTGCTCTACGACTACTATAAGGTATCAGAAAACACTCAGAAAATCAACAGCATCCAGCTGTCTTAGTTATTTTCTCATAAATCAAAAGTGCAGAGTCACATGTCAGGGGATTAGCCACCAAATCCTTACCTGAATGATCCTTCTCCATGCTGACAAGCAACCATTAAGCAACATCTGTGAGGCAGAGCCAGCGTCATGTAATTGATCTAGTTACACGTAAAGACAGCAGGATGACCTGAGTTGTTGGATGTGATGTGGTCAGACGCTGAGCGGCTGTGTTTACCCTCCTATGCAGGTGCCCAGGGAGAAGAGAACAATACCCCAGAGCAAGCCAGAAGCGCTGGTCTGTGATGTGGATCCCAACAAAAGGTGAGCAGCAGCCCTCAACTAATAATACCACCCCCCTTTAAAAATAAAGGCACTGCAGAGGGGAACTGCGGCATGAAGGGAATGGAGTGAGACCAGCTCTTTGACATTTTCTGAATTTTGTGAGAGCATTTGCATGTGCAAGGGAGCCGAAAGCAAAACAGCCCATTTATTAAAATATATGAAAACTGGATAAGTACCTTGTTTTTCTTAAGGGTCAAAAACAATCTTTTTTTTCTTCAAAATTTTAATAGAGTTTTGAAGTCTTATCCAATAGAAGTGTTCATCAGTTAAAGTTAAACCACACACTTCACAAGATTGCAGTTCTTTGATCTAATCAGGTTATCAGTCGTACAACCAAATGAAGTGTCACAAAAAGGATGAATGAAACAATCAAAAGAACCTTAAAATCTTAAAGGAAAGTAAAAGAATTTTGCATTAAATCCAAGAGTAGTACATATGCATCAGTTGTATAAGAGTAATAAACAGCAAGGTAACATAAATGTGATTTAATGCAAATATTTTTATTGGTAATACATTTCTCAGAATACAAAAAGTTGGAGAGCTATATGTGCCTATTACATTCATGTTAAAGTACTTGTTAGTAATGCTGATGTTTTCAAAACTTGGCAAAACAGACCTTTAATGATAATGCAGCAATAACTGTCATTATTTATGGGCCCCTAAAAGCTTCTGGGCCCCAGTGCACTGCGACAATTGCACCTACGATACTTATGCAGTGGTAATCAATCAATCACTTTACTTGTCCCCAAAGGGCAATTGGTTGCACAAGAGTGAAATGCATAAAATGAAAAAATAGAAAGCACATGAGCAAGTACAAAACAGAAGCAACTCAAATTAAAACCTCTGAAATATGAGTGAATATGTTTATAGTTTTAATAGTAGTCATGGAGTACCATTCTAAGTAGAAATTAGAAGACTTAAGTAAGAGACAGTTAAGTTTATAGATGAACATCATCATGATTATAACTGTTTTATATAAACAATTTGCCAAGTAACACTTTAAATCCAACACAACATAACATTTATGTACTGTCTTTCCTTGTTGAAGACATCAGATCCAGGCCGGACATCCTGTAGCTCCACTCCAAGAGGCCGGTATGGAGAGCAGGATCCAGGTTGTCAAAGCGCCCTTCAATATTCTTCAGCTGGCCCAGGACAAGAGGACCCAGTTCCCCTCACCAGGTCTGTTCACGTTCAATAACACAAACACACATTAGCAACTTTAAAACACAAAACCTGACGGTCAGTTCGCTGATTTTGGCTTTTCAGACACGACCGTCACAGTTTCCATCGCTACGGTGCCAAACTACCCACCCATCAAGACAGAGGTGCCCAGCCACAACTTCTCAGTGACCATACCGAACAACTGCACTGAAACCGACAGCCATGTGGGCGTCTTTGACCGCCAGCTCACGCACAATGGCGTCCAATTCAGCCCCAGCACCCAGTCTCGCACTCCCCCCGACTCCACCTTCCCCGAGAGTTTCAAGGACGGTTCCCAGGAGGTGTGTGTGTTTCGATCCCCCTCTTCCTAAACCCGGCTAATACTCCCCTTGCACCCCCTCCTCCTCCTCCTCCTTCACTCTGCTCTCCTCTCACAGATCTCTCCCATCAGACAATAGGATATTCACCTGATCCCATGGAGCCAGCGGTGGGCTCAGCCTTCCCCTGGTTTTATTTGAACATGCCAAAATAGCGGCCAGCGTGTTATTATGCCATTGTCTCACCAGCACAATAAAGTGCTGTACTTTTCTCCTACAATAGCCAAAGCCCTTTCTATGTCCTCTCTCTCTATTTAACCTGGAGGGGAATTACCTTAGAAAAGAGTAACCCTGTACAGGAGGGGGCAAGGGAGGGGGGTCAGCAACATGTAGTAAGAGCCATTTAAATTTAAAGAAATGGGGGTGAAGGGAAAGAAAGACATTAATAAAGTATACGCAAGGTGGAGGAAGAAAAAGAGGGGAAAAAAAGCTTAGAGGCACCAAATTAAATACTGATTATTCCCCTGGTGATTTACAGGAAGAAGTTGTTTATATCTATAATTTAAAATCTAAGTAAAAACTCGTTTTGGCTGTACTTCCCTTCACACTTCATCTGCTTTCTTTGTGTTGCTGAAGGTGTTTTCCTTCCCGGGGGATCTCCAGTTACGTATGGCCTCCATGACGCCTGACGAGTACCCTCAGTTTGACACCGTGCCGGGGTAAGTCGCGCCGCCGCTGGCCCACCGTCCGACTTCCACCGCCATTCAGCTTTTGACACTACACCAGAGAATGGCTCTATTCATCAGAGTCACAGGGGAGACACAAGACTCTCCCTCTGTGTGTAAGACAAGAGTCTGCACACGGGCGTTATCTGACAAAACACTGATTTTAGGTCACAGTTTAGCTGCAGCAGCTAAATAAAGCAAATCACATGATGATTTAACACATTTTTTAATGGTGTAACTGTGTTGCTATTAAGTTTTATAGAGAAGAGATCAATTTTCCTAACGCTGGCTTCATTCTACTGTTACTTGCCTTATTTTAGGAATAATTTTGAGTACACCCTTGAGGCGTCCAAGTCACTGCGTCAGAAGACAGGTGACGGGACGATGACGTACCTCAACAAGGGGCAGTTTTACCCCATCACCCTCAGGGAAGTTGACAACAAAGGCATGCAGCAACCCATCACCAAAGTCAGGGTAAGATAAACGGATAAATACAAGCCTGAAACTAGCGACAGTTTGGGAGTTATTGACAGTAATCACATGCTGAGTTGTTTTTGTCTGTGTTACCCCGTTACACAGAGTGTAGTGATGGTGGTGTTTGGAGAGGAGAAGTGCAGAGATGATCAGCTGAAGCACTGGAAGTACTGGCATTCCAGACAGCACACTGCAAAGCAGAGGTGTCTTGACATTGGTAAGAAGGCCTTTTAAAATTATTACTGAATGTACTATTTTGCAGGGAAAGAGGGCTGAAATTATTGGTCAAATGAACCTGAGACACCTGAGATGGTGGTGGTTTTAAGCATCCAGTGATTCATCATGGGGTTTTTTCATGGATCAGCCTGATTAATCCCTCTGTGTCTGCACAGTTAAGTGGCTGGTTGAAAGGGCAGCTTAACGGTAACTGACAGGAAAAGGTGTGTTATATGGTGGTGACAGTTCAGTTGGGTTGGTGGGGGATTAAATTTGCAGCCATTCAAAACCCCAAATGTGTTTTATTCTTAAGTTCTCATGTGTTTCTTATCACATTTTGTGCTGATTTTTAGCTTTTTTTGCTCTTCCAATAAGTAAATCAGCTCCTGTTTGTTGCCACAGCTGACTATAAGGAGAGCTTCAACACCATCGGAAATATCGAGGAGATTTCCTACAATGCCATTTCCTTCACCTGGGACACCAATGAAGAGGCCAAAGTAAGACAATAAAAGAAACACGCACACATTCACACATATGCAATTAACCGTGTAGGCTGCTGTGTGAAGGCTGCTGTTTAACCATCATTGTTGACGTAAGAACAAGTGCAGTGTTTGGTCCACAGGATCACTGGTAATCCAAGGTTTCCATAAACTTCCTTGTCTTGAACTCTTAATATGAGCCTTGAACTTTTCACATCGACATTCTTAAGCCAAAAATAGATGGCTCCTCCTTTTTTAAGCCTCCCGGTGGCTCAGACCACAGACCAGAATGAAGGTTTCAGGTGTTGACACCACTGTGTCAGCGATCATCAGCCACTTTGTTCATTGTGATCCTCCAAAACAGTCGTTAAAGAAAATAGGGGCTTAAATTGAGAAGTGAGGATGCTGTAACCTCCTCTTGTGTGTTTGTTCTTGTTGCGTAGAGACGTGGAGCTGGGCTGTGTGTGTGTGTGCTTTTGTGTGCTCATATAAATCCTCCTGCTTTGTGCATATGCATTTTTTTACTGGTATAACCTGCCTGTCACCATTATTGTGATGCCACTTGTTGCGTTTCCACACACCAGACAAAGAGGGCAGGAATGAGGAAACTCAGCAGGGGGGACGAGGACGGGATTGGACAGTTATCAAATAAAATTTTGTTTAACAGACCAGAGGGGTTACAGAAAGAAGAAGCTCGTGTACTCTCCTCCATTTTCAACTATTTATTTGTTTTTTTCTTTTTTTGAGCCTCTTTTTGCTCTCTTGCACTGATCCACTGGCTGCAGAAAACAGATGAGCCAACAAACAAAGAGGCAGCATCTTGCTCTCTGTAGGCTACACTACACAGTCGCTACAGCATAAATATTACCTGTACAAACCTCTATCACTCTCTCTCTCTCTAACACACACACAAACACACACACACACACACACACACACACACACACACACACTTACCAGGATGTGGGTTTAACCGTGTCATAACTGGAGGCGTGTGTCTATAGGATGTTCATCCTTGTGTGTGTGCATGACTTCACAGTGTGTGTATTCTTTGGAAGTACCGCCCTGCTGCTCTGTTTGAGTATCTCATCAATGATGATTGATCTCATTGATCTGTGTAATGACAGATGGAGATATTTGTGTGTGTGTGTGTGTGTGTGTGTGTGTGTGTGTGTGTGTAAGCAGGTGTGTGTATGTGTGGCTTGCCCCCAGGCTGATTGCTCTGCTTCATACATGTGTTTGCAGTGCATTTGCAAAAGACAACCCCTCCTTTGTGTTTACCCGCTCGGGGGCAATTTACTGGTGTTACTACAAAGACTTCTTCTGATAATTTCTGTACTGTTCGTTGTGAGACAGTTTATTAATTTATTTTTATCTTTGTTTAGTACATTTAAACTCTTCTTCACCTTAGGTACAGTACACTTTTTCCTTACATTTCATTTTGTCATTTTGATAAAATCTAAAGTTGCCAGAAACATAAAATACATTTAAAACCACACAGTCTCCTCTAAAAGGTACAAATCTTCAGTGAAAATGACTCCAAATAGCATTATAAAACAGTTCAAATTTGTAAAAATGTTTCTTTTATGATTTGCACACTAAAGTACAGCAGAATATGTCATGAAATTAATATATAGCCTTTTTACTTTGTCCCAACTTATTCAGTTTTTATTTCCCAATGAATAAGATTGCATGTAAAAAGCCTCACACCAGCACTAGTTTTCTCAGCTTTTCTCTATGTGATATAAAAATAAAGTTATGTAACTAAAAAAGAAAAGCTCAGTGTGTTCACTTATGAATACAGTGAGACGCACTCCAGACTGTTTTGAGTGCTCTGTATTTATGCAATAATATTATAAACAGTAATATTTACAACATCTGTGATATTTACAGCTTTGCCTCATGGGTTTTCCCTATAATGCATTTTAAAACGCTCTGTTAGGATGATGTGTTTTGTTGACACACTTACCTGTTTTCAATACAAGCACCAGGAGGACAAAGGAGCATATGAGCCTGTCATTACTAGTGATAAGCAATAGGGGGCGACATAGAACACTAAATGAGGAACCTGCTTCACACAGGCCCTCAGATGCAGAGATGCAAGGGGAAAAAGTTCTTTATTATTTAAAAAAGTATTTTAAGTTAGAAAATCACTATAGAAAATTAGAAATTTTCTCTTTGCCTTAAACACAAGTTCTTCCATCTTCTTTGTCTCAGTTGTTCTGTTTTCTCTCTTTATCTTCTAACCCCATAGATCTTCATCTCCGTCAACTGTCTGAGCACAGACTTCTCGTCTCAGAAGGGCGTCAAGGGTCTTCCTCTGAACCTGCAGATTGACACGTACAGCTACAACAATCGCAGCAACAAACCCATCCACCGCGCCTACTGCCAGATCAAAGTCTTCTGTGACAAGGGGGCTGAGAGGAAGATCCGAGACGAGGAGAGGAAGCAGTCCCGTCGGAAAGGGAAGGTCGCCGAGCTGAACCCTAGCCTGACCTGTGAGTCACCCAGTGCTTGAGCTTGTATAATCCGCACAACCAGGGGGCTGAAACTACTGTTACTACTGTACCTAATCCCAGAGTTTAAGTGTATTAGTGTATCACACAGTCTGTTACACTTCATAACAAAACAATGCCAGTCAACTTGACAAGTTCAGACATGGCTGAAAAAAATAAGACACTGGAAAATTTTCTCACCCTTTATCTGAGTAATAAGCTAATCTTTTTTTGTTAAAGCTGTACTGATCAATATTTTAAATTAATAATATTCATCACACTAAATCCCTGCATAATGTTCGAGTGGACACTGGCAATGATGAACCCAGTGATCACCCAAATCTGCAGCTCCGCTCAGCTCTACAGAGTGTTTTAGTGCAATGTTTTGGACTGTAGCCTGTAAATTTACAGTTTTGTTTCAATTGCATAATTACTTTAGACCTCATTCTTGTTTATGGCCATATCAGGTTCCTTTTTCTCTATAAAATAAATGCTGATAAATTCACTCCGAAAAAACCTGCCCAGCACTAAACAGCAGTGAGGCAAAGTTAGCCTTTAGCTAGTGACCATAGATAAGCACTGAGCAGCTGAAGAGGCAGATATTTGCAAAAAGAGTTACATGAAACCAAAACAGGGCTAAATATCGTGAGAATATTTGGTGAACATTTGACGGGTGCTTAGAAACATGACTCCAAATAATGCTAATGTTACTCTGTGTTTGCCTGATGTGTAAATAGGCCACTTCTCGCTAACATGTTTTCTTTAGCAGTTTTTTAAGAGTAATAATAAGTCTGAGTTGTGTTTACAGTCTGCTTCACTTGCCTCAAGTGACCATAAAAGTGCAAAAGTTCAAGCTAAAAGACTTTAATTGTGTCCCTCTTGTTAAATTGCCCACTGTTGTGCCTTTTTCCTGCCAGTTGTGGATGTCAAAGTGCCCATCCTCCAGAAACGTAATGATGTGACCATCTTCAAGATGATGACCGATTTTGAAACCCAGCCAGTCCTCTTCATTCCCGACATTCACTTCTCCTCCTTTCAGCGCCACGTGAGTGCCAAAATGTGCAATACCACCAGAGCTGTATAGGCCAGCATGTCACATGTCTTTTCTGACCATGAACATTGTTCTTGCTACATTTATGTGCCCTTCGTAGCGTCTTAGGTGGTCCATAAACAGTTTGTTGATTTCAGCTTCCACCCACTCATCAGCCAGCTGGGTCGAGGTGACCTGCTTGCTTCGTTGGCTCTTGGCAGGAACAGAGAGTTCTAGTTACGAGCTCTGATAGCAGTCCTACATACTGATGGCTGTATTTCAGACTGCTTACTCACAGGATGAATCATTTACTGGTGACTAAAAACAAACTGTGGTGATTCAGAAAAAAAAGTACCTGTGCTGCCACTAGAATTTGTTTTTATGCTCGGAGACAAATTAATAGGCAGACAAAGAGTGCAGCTTTAGTGATGATGTTTAGATGAATATATGGCTGATGTTCAAAGTCACAGAATGTTCTTCGTCAGAGCTGGCTTGCAGCAGCCCTCTTCTCTATGACTGAGCTCTGAGCTTTGCATCCTCCAGTCAGGACCAACACATCACATGACTCATAGAGGTGTGTGTGCATGTAGAGCTGACATCAGGTTTTTTTTAGGTCATTTTGTCATTTCACAAACAATGAACAAAACTGACTGTGCAGGAGGAAGGACTGGTTACTTGTGAATTTTGAGCAACCCCTGCTGGCGGAATCAAGCCAAACCCCAGCTGAGCACAAGTGACAAAAGAGCATTTTTTTCTCTTTCCTGCACTCTCATTCAGTTTATTTGCTATTTGCAAGGGATAAAAAGATATTTTTGGTACCACTGATGACATTGAGCCTGGTTGAACTGCTATCAGTTTCTGATAAACTCTGGGTTTACCCACAGGCTCAGAATAGAATTCTATTAACAGCAGCGCCTGCAATCAATACAGTTGCAGGGCAAAAGGCAGAAACTGCACCTTTCCAAGAATACAAAAAAAACACACGTTTTCGATCGATCTCATTAATTATTTAAAACAATTCATCTTTTGGAAGGGCTTTCATGGACTCTGTTTTTTTACTGTACAGACATATACAGCCTCAGCAAAGCAGTTTACAACTTATCAGTGCAGTGTACTGCATCATAACAGTATTTCTGGCCTGTGCCGGTGTACACTGGAATATTGATTTTTTGGTTTACTGTTGTTTACTCTGCGCCAGCTGGCACCCAGAAGAGAAGTGTGCTTTGCACTCTTTAGGTCTTTATAATTCTGAACTTTTATTATTTTAACCTTTTTTTTCCACTTGATCTCTCGTAAAGTCTCATGTTATTTTATCTTACATGATTTTACTTATTTTTTAACATAAGTTTTTTAGTGTTATGGTAATGCATTCTTTCACCTGAGTTGGAAAGATGGTACGGAAATAAAACTGCTTTGTTTCGCTTACGATGTGAACATGACAGCTACTGATATTAAGAGCAAAATAAATAATTCACTCTTTGTATCTAATAGAGTAATGTGAGGATCAAAAGGCTATTTAGCATTCTGTATTTCCTGGAACCAAAAGAACTCAAATTAGAAGAAAAGTTAACCAGATCAATAAGTAACTTTTTAAAAACAGGATTTTTTTAACCTTTAAAGACTTTTTTAGCCTCTTAAAATTATTCTGTAACTTTTTGCCAGGGTTCAGATCTTCACTTTAATCACTCTCTCTCCAGCGTTGACTGTGCAAGCTTTGCCACACACATATTATTACACAGCTGAGCAGCTAGTTTTGGTTTATCAGGCTCATTTGATAAAAGGTAATAAAAAAGAATAAATGGATCAGCACTGGAAACCTTTTGGACTTGGCTGTTAACTTCTTCTTTTAACTGGTTGACTAAGTTGACTAAGTATGGTTAAAGAAGTGAAGGACATGGTTGGTAATGTGTTTGGGACTAATTTGGCCCACTTGACATGCAGAATTAGAGCTGCAGCTGTTGCAGAGTTGTATATTTTAACTAAGCAGTTTTATTGTAGATTAACAAATTAAAATCATGTTTTTTATCCATGTTATTGCTGCAAATTGGACAATTGTAGCTTAGTAGCAATTTAAAGTAGTCTCAGATACTTAAGCAGCTGGTGTTATTTCAGCTTTTATTTTCTGTATTAAAGCTAATTTCTTCATTTCTGTTTCTTCTACAGCCGTTCTCAACAGACGATGGAGAGGAGAGGTGAGTTGGTTGTTGACAACCTGATTTCCCTTCTCTCTTTTCACACTTTCTTTTTTGTAGTTCTGAACCAAGACAACCTTTGGCACTTTCGCAGTAAAAGGCATGCAGTGTTGTTGTTTCTAGGAAATGCCCATGGGCTTTGTGCTCATGTGTTTTTTATAGCCTGTTAGCTGGCTGTTAAGGGCATTTAAGGAGTGATTTGTTTGTGTTTGTCTGTCCACTGCAGCTCGGGCATGAAGAGATTACCCTTTAGTGATGATGAGTTCGTTTCGCCTCCAAACAAGATGGCGAGAGAGGAGGAACCAAAGAAAGGTAAATATGTGTGTGTGTTCACATGTAGATCAGGGGTTTTTTTTGAGTGATGCCCCTCTCAGGGGCTAAAGCAGTGTGTGCACATGCATGTGCATGTGTGTATGTTTGCTGTGCCTGGCCCTTGACGACACCCCTCCCTCCCTCCCCTAACACACCCACCCACACACACACACACACACACACGCACACACAAACACACTCTCTCTCTCTTTGGGCCATGTGATTATTCCAGATCTTTCAAAACACACACGTGCCCGAGGCCTCCACTGACCCAACAAAATACCACTGATCACTACGTGCACACATGCAAACAAGCCTATGCCCTTTACCCCATTTATTCTATTCATAGGCCTGCAGCTAGTTTTTTCGGCGCTAAAATATGTAAATAAATGCTCTAAGATGTGTTGTAGCTGGAAGAGGGAAGTTTTAAAGAGCTGAGATTTACCTTGATCTTTTAAAACCAGCCTCACACTGTTTGCCGTGAGGTTTGGTTTAAAGAAAAATCTTGGGTAATCAAATGCTCCTGTTACAGGAAAAAATGTATATATATTTTTTTTTCTCAACACTGTCAACTCTTCAGTCCTCTACAAGTCCTTAAAAAACAATTTAAGAGACTCTTTGAGCTTCTCAGAGCTTATGTCACAGTATAAAAGGACTGTATAACATGAAAAACAAACATTAGTATGGATCGTTTGATAATTTTTCCTTCCTCATTCAATACCCATCATGTGAGCTACATGATGTTGTTACTTGTTTTCCAAGTTCTTCTAGAATAAGTCCTGCATTTTCTGCATTTATTTTTATCAGACAGCCCAGATTTGTTGCATAGCTGTACTTTCGAGCATTTTGGTTGTATCTCAGCACTCTGAGCTAACAACTCTTTGAAAATAGCATGCTAAACTTCACCACAAAGACTGTGTGGGTTGTAGCTGCCTCGGTAGTGGGCTGATCATAACATTGCATTAAATCTAAAAACGATTGCAGCACAACACAAGAAAGATTAAATGCAGGTGTTGCTTTGACTGGACAAGTTTTAATACTTCTTGGCACTGGGTTGACTTAATTGATGCCTTAAAAATACTGAGTACTGATGACCTTTGCTGAGAAATCCCAAGTAAACATCATCTCTTTTTAACAGGCCACATTTAAAAAAACGAGTAGAAACCACCGTCTAAAAAAATAAATGATGCTCTAAAGTGACTCTGAATCTGGAAACTCTTTGATGTAAATGTTATAAACAGAAAGCATGGCCAGTGTGTCACCTTAAATTTACTCCACCTTTAACTAAATTCAGTTAAAAGCGTTAGGTGACGTTTTTATACTCTTTCCACATCGGCTGCCATGTATTTCCAGTTGGCAGCCTCTTGATGGTTTGGACGCCATCATGTTGACGTCTGTAAGAGAGTAACTGCCAATCACGTGTTGAAACAAACGACGCCTGTCTCGGACAGAGTTATCCACGGCAGCTCCGGACCACAACGGGCAAAGCAAAACTGTGGTTATAGCGTGTACTGTAGCATTATAAAACCATGCACTACCACGCAGACATGTACCATACAGTTTCACTCCTTCTCTTGTTTGGTTTCGCTCCACATAAAGATGATGTGAACAAGTGAAAAATCACCTTTGCATGGTACCATTTTTAAATAGAAAACCTAAAAACAGAGGGTGTATTTCTTGTATTTAGATGCCACAAACAACACACAATGGAAAACAATATGAGAAAATCTATTTGGAGCTTGATCTATTTAGAGAAGCCTGAGTTTAGTGAATGAGAGGTGGCTCTGTCCCTCTGTTTACGTGTCTCTTTACAACCATGAGTGTGCTTTCTAGGTGTGCTTTGTCTGGGCCTGCTGCCACTTCTTTCAGGCTGGATGGTTGTCCATGCATTCTGGCAGTGGAGACTATTTAGTTAAAATGGCCTGCAGCCTTGTACATCCTATCTACAAACATATTAACATGTGCAAGTGCCTGAGCTTCAGTACTTCGAGAAGCTGCAGAGCCACAAACCCACACACATGAACCAAAGCAGCAGTCAAGCTGTTCAGCCTGACGCAAATATACGCTTCTACGCCTGCCAGTGACTTTTGCCAGATTTTGATTCGTTTTTGTGTCCAATCCATGAACATACGTGCTTTGCTTTGACGCCTCCCCATCTTCTTGTTTTTTTTATATTCCCCACACAGTCCTGTTGTATGTGCGCAAGGAGTCAGAGGAGGTGTTTGATGCCCTCATGCTGAAGAATCCCACACTGAAAGGCCTGGTGGAGGCTGTAAGTAATCCTCATTTCATTGTACTGGAGAGCAGAAAAAACAGAGAGAGAAAGGGTGTGTGGGATGGAGGAAAGAATGAGAAGAACAAGCTGTTTGTGAGGAATAAGAAGAGGAGGAGAATGTGGGAAAATGGTGTTTAAAATGCAATGGGATGCAGAGAGTAGGAAGAGGCAGGTGTAAGGTTTATTCAGGGTTTGTTGGGTTCAATAGACAGACAGAGTTTAAGGTTAATGTCCAGCAATTTAAAGAGAAGCAACAGATGAGATGATGAGCTTTGACAAGTAAAGCAGGTAAAACAAGCATAAAGCAAGCTTTTGATGTCTTTTTTTGAATGTGTTTTTTAATAATTTAACATTGATTTATGTTTTCCTGCTCCAGATATCCGAGAAGTATGAATTGCCTTTGGATAAAGTTGGAAAGGTCTATAAGAAATGCAAGAAAGGGTGAGTATGAGTGTCTGAAACTTTGTGAAGAAGAGAAAACCCCACATTAATGAATAACCAGATAAATCTTTCATAATCTATCTGTTACTTTTACTTCAGGTCGCTGTTTTTTTCTAGCACAACTTTTTCACAGGGACCTTGCTCAAATTGCTTTGGGTGGCCTCCAAAATGCAAATAAAAAGGGTGTAACAAAGTGTGAAAGAGGCTTAATTATCACATCAATATGTGAACAAGACACCAGAAAGTTACTATGCCTGAACAAGAAATAGTTCTGCATATAATCAACCTGTTGTGTTTATACTTTTGTTCTTCTCTGGGGTTAGTAGTTTATATATATATATATATATATAGAGAGAGAGAGAGATAGAGAGATAGATAGAGAGAGAGAGAGATATAATTTAGTGATTGGTTT
>JAPZDV010000007.1:12373433-12451297 GCA_029814665.1 Acanthurus lineatus
TTGGTTCTTCTCTGGGGTTAGAAGTTTATATATATATATATATATAGAGAGAGAGAGAGAGAGAGAGAGAGAGAGAGAGAGAGATAGAGAGAGACTTTAGTGCTTGGTTTTTCAGTAAAATGATCACTAACACAGGTTACTAACACATTTATATGTCTCAATACAGGATTCTAGTCCACATGGATGACAACATCATCAAACACTACTCCAATGAAGACACCTTCCAGATCACCATGGAGGAGTTGGGCGGCATGTACAAACTCACCCTCACTGAAATCTGATTGGACATGAGAGAGTGACATCACCCAGAACAGAGGGATGGATAGTGGTTTACATGTCTAGCTGAGCAGTTGTTACGGATTTCTTTTGCTGCATTGATGACAAACAGATTTTAAAATCCCCTCAAGATGTATTAAAAAAGCCATAGCTCTTAATAGACAGCAATGTTGATTAAAAACACAAGTTTTGACTCCTCATAAAGCTTTTTTTGTGCATAACAGTCAATGAGCGAGGTCAGGTTTGATTGCCATGACACCTTCACTTTGTATTCAGTAAGTTGCACCTCAAATATTAGTGCCTACCTTTGTAAATTGTTGTGCAGAGTGTTTGTGGTGCTGCTATACCTCATGCTATGCAAGCAGCAGTTTTTCTCACGTGTTTGAATTTAATGAGGAGAAACAGCTCCCTTCCTAAAGCCATAGAACTGATCATCACAATCTGTAAAGTTGGGTATTTAGCGCACAAAATGACTACAGCAAAATGTTGAGCCCCAGTGGTTCAGTGTATTAATACCAAACAACATGGCAGTATTTAGTGTGTCAACCATAATACAGTTAGGGGAGTATATTGTACAGCTGATGTTTGTATGTATTTTTTAGCATAAGATACAGGTTTGTGAGTGAAATGACATAAAAGATGTTTTTCCTTAGATCAACTTAAATAATCACCTCCTTGTAAGTATTAAATAGTTACTAAATATGTTGATAAGGATGTTAAAACACAGCTACCATTCCCCTATCCAGATGTTTTTCTGAATGTTGATGAAATAGGTCAATGAATGTCTAGTGCAGTCCATGCAGGCTGTTCTGGAAGTGCAATATTGTTGGTTAAAAACAACTTCAGAAAAAAAAAATCCGCCTTTGCCATTGATAAGGTATATATCACACACACCGCATTGAAACTATTGTTGTATATATTCATTAAAAAAGGATCGATATGGTCCCTCCTTTTGTATCTCAGTACTTATTGTGTATATATTTATTAAGAGAATGGATGTGGGTCATTGTTTTTTTTACCATATATATCCAAATTTCTATTATTACTAATAATATAATGTTTTTTTTCTTTTTTTATATAAAGTTACATTACATGTCAAGGGACAAAAAGTTATTAACATGTTTTTAAGTGATGTTTGTTTCTTTTTTTTTGTAAATGATTTGCTGCACAAAGTGCTCAATAAAGGCTCTCTAGTAGCTGATGCTTTGTTTGACTGAGGCTTTTTCTTTCTCATGTTTTTGCATGTTGTTATTACTTTTCAAAAACAGACTGCAAAATGTAAAACTTTCCATTCCACAAGCGATATCTAAGCTAAGGATAGGGGTAGGTTTAATGAGGAAGATTTGTTGGTGGTTGATGTTTTTGAGCTGTGGCAGAGATTAACTGTGCCTGTGCCAGTGTTTTTTGTGTCTGTCCACAGGAACAGATGTCTGGGCATCAACCCTAACCCCATGGACAGGAAACAGGCATGACAGGACAGCCTGGTGCAGAGAGGCTGCTCTGTCGGAAACCTGGCCACTAATTTCTACCTTCACCCTTTGCTTACTGTAGGATCTCACTTATCTGCTGGCTATTTGATGTTCTCAAGAGATAGATGGGGTCGATCAGACATACCAGCACTTCAGTCCAGACTGAAATAGCTGCATGAATTGTAATTAAGTGCTGATACAGACACTGATAATCCTGGCACTTTTCTTCTAGCACCATCATGAGGTCAATGTTTGTGGTTTAGAGCAAAAAAAAAAACCCAGTTGATAGGTTTGCAATGATTTTTGGTTTGGACATTCATGCTTCCCATATAATTCATGTGCATAAGTTTTCATTGAGTGCCTACATTTGGTTAAAGGTCCAGTGTGTAGAATTTAGTGGCACCTAGTGGTAAAGTTGCAGATTGCACTGCATATCCATCTACTCACCTTACAACCCTCATGAGGCTGTGAAACTCATGAAAAACACAAAGAGCCTTTTTCAGAGCTACACCATGGTAGACTCTGTGGAAGGAGACTCATTCTATAGTAATTAAAAAACAACAATTTTTATTTTTAGGTAACCACATACAAATGAAAACATACTTATGAAAATTATGTTCCATTTATACAAAATTTTACAAATAAACCACCTTAGATTCTACTCACTTGACCTGTAAGTCTATTGTCAGACAAACTGAATTTTTATTTAATTTATATTTGAAGGATATTTCTAACTTTAAGCTGTTCACATATTGAAAGTTGCATTCCTCCCCCATGAGATAGTTCAAATGCAAGTATATATATCATAATCGTCTAGAACTGAGTGCTACAAGCAGCATCATAAAGGTTAGGTGTGCAGTTCCAAAGAGACCTGAAGACTCATTTAGTTAAAATTTAACCAGCTAGCCACACCAATGTTGCCATGCTGCAGTGTCACACTTAAGTGCGTAGCCATCTGGTCTGTTGCTCTTTTACTGACTCTTTTATTCTCCCCAGTTCTTTCTTAGGTTTATTTCTGAGTTGTCCTCACTTCAACCCACAGTTGGTGTCAAGGTGGAGCTTCTGTCCTCTGTATGAGCGAGGTCAGGAAACTGGCTCACAACTCAGACATATGGTCCATCTCTGCTTTCCATCCTGTTTACAGTATGGTCAACTCAGCATTTAATAGAAATTGAGTGTTTCCAGCTGAGCGAGGGCTAATTGTTAAGATAAAGAATAAAATGTGTATTGGCAAAACACTGAATCTCTGCTAATCTGTCTGCATCTTTGTTTTTTAGTTTGGATGATTTAGTGTTTTTCACCCACTTTAGGGACTGTTTATTCCAAAGAGTTTCAAAGAAATGGTGTAATGTGTGGTAGTATCCTTTTATTCATGGCATTATTATTATTTAAAATTTTCCTTTTTCTTTTACATTCTTTTTCCTTCATTTTTGTAGTCCATACATGCCATTAGACTTTAAAACCCTTGACTGTAATCTTGCATCATGGATATGCTGCTGCTAATACCTTCTACTTATGTTTTATAATAAGTTACAAATGCCAATCTTTTATATGTTTTTATAATGATTTTGTGGTCTGTACAGCTTTGCTACCTAGTTAAAAGTAGTTTTTGCATTTCTAATAATAAAAGCACACAAAAATAATGGAATTCCCACACTATTTCAATTCCATACTACTAACTATGTATTAATTTTAAAGCACAATATAAATCCAGTGAGTTCCAAGACTTTTTTAAAAAAAAACATCTATTATCATGAGGGATCAGAGCCTTGTAAAGTTTTTACTTAACAAGGTTCTGACCTTTTATTAAGCTTATAATATTCTGCCGGAAAATCAGCCCAACACTGAGAATTCAGCTCTGAAAAATTACTCTGGTTGATTCATTGTTGTGTCATGCCACATAAGTGGAGGAGAGTAGCAAAATGTAACTGCACCTACAGTATATGACACAACGTAGATTCAGATAAGGTTGATTCATCATTCAAACTGCCAGTAAATTAAGTAGATACTTTTGCACAGTCTCTGTGGTCGTGATAATGTTGCATGATATTCAGTCCACACTGTGAAACTACTTCTCTACAGAATAAGGCATGATATCCCCCCCCCCCCCCCTTTTTGGATCAGTTTATTGAATAAAAGCGGTTGACTCATATTTAATGTCACCTCTGTCATCATTTTGACATCTCCCACTTTTCTGAGGTTTTGGTTCTGCTCTGTCATATTGTACATTCTTACAACAGTATAGAGCACCCTTGGCAGAGCAGACCACAAGTGACCTACTTCGATGTTGTTCAAACATCCAAAGTGCAGCTCTAGTTTCGCACTTTGAGAAAACTAAACACATAGCTCCCTTGGCACTGTACTCCTTCTCAAGTTACCTCTGAGATATGTGCCGTTCCATGTCTGGTATCAGACTGGAGTCCAGATAAACATTTGCATTTGATAGTATCTCCTTTAAAGTTCATATTGAAAAGATTCTGACTTTATTATATAGAAGTACTTAAATGCCACTGACTTTGGAAGTGATTCATAGAGTTTCTTCACAAAGGTTTCTTAGTGTAGTGTGTCAGTGCAATTCATACAGTTTTTTAATACAACCACTCTGCCTGATATTATATGTAATACAACTTTTATTTTGCCTCTGTAATGCAGTCTGTACTAAAAATGGCATCTCGTACAATTTTGATGTAACTACCCCTAATAGAATGCAATTTAACCTATCATAAAAATCTAAAATAAAGCACAGAATACAATGTCATAAACAAAGCACAGTCAAGTTCAGATTATTTGGCGATGTATGTTGCATTTCCTCTGGTAAAATACTGGGGGGCTCCTATATAGGTCATGAGTTTACTGTGGGTTATAAAACTAAACACTATATATATATATACATATACATATACATATACATATACATATACATATACATACACACACACACACACACACACACACACATACATTTACATATATATGTATATGATGCATATATTTGAAATATATGTATATATGTGTATATATATAGATATAGATATAGCTATATTTACACTGTCAGCTGCTGAACAACTACCGTGAGAGCTTGTTCGTTGTTTTTTAATGTTGATTGTTTTTTTTTAATCTGCATTTAAGTTATACTAAAGAGTTCTTTTATTGCCGGTTCACATTTGCAAGAATATGTGTTCGTTCGCTCGTTGTTCGTTCGTGTTCGTTGCGTGTATAGATCAAGGCGAGTTCGACGTGCGCTTGCTATGACGCATGCTCTTGTCGTCACACGACGTCACACACTTCGTGAGCAGAAAGCCTAGTTAAAGCTGAGGTTTGCTCTCATTCTTAACCAGTACATTCTACAACACAGACAGTGACCGGAGCGTACTATCTAGGCGTACTTACTTCCAGACAAACTAAGGAAAAGCAGATAACAGAACATCTAAAATGGCCCAAGTAAATATAGACCAGGCTGTTCTTATCACTCCAGAGGCTCTTCTGCCCATGGTCAAAAAATTTTTTGAAAGCATCTCTGCAGCACAGTTGGACAAGTTAACTGCAGGAACTTTGGACTCTGACACAACAGCAGCGATGGTTGATATGTTTTGTGAAATTGTACAGACAATCGCTACAAAAATCCTCAGACTTTTCATGCCCATCTTCAAGGGTGCATCTCCCGATGAAATAAGACCAATTTTGGAGAAATGCACAGCAGAGCTTGGAGACTCTCTCTCAGGTAGTTTTGCTATTGCTCTTCACATCCCACTGCACAAGCGAGAAAGCTGTGAAGAGCTTAAAGTTCTAGTTGAGAGGGAAGTTACTGAGAAGGTAAGTTCTGTTGTATCTGAGGTCAACAGCAGCTCTTCTTGGCCAGAAATGCCTACTGTTTTTGTCTCCAGCTCCGTGTCTAACACAAAAACTCTTAGTCAGATGGTACATCAAGGTATTGTGTATCTGCAAAGATATTTAGCTAAACTGTCGCTATGTGGTCAGGAAAAGAACAACCAACCCACAAACTCAGAATCTACAACAGAGATCCAGAATGAAGAAAAACCAGAGAGGTGTCAGTCATCTCAGAGCTTAAAAGCAGAGGTCTGTGTCTCCTCAGACATTGGAGTCAAGGCTGATGTTGCTCTACCGCCAGTCAGCACTGCTCTGGATAACTCTCTGGAAACTCATGATACAGTGGCTGGATGTTCCAGGAACATATTTAAAACCACGTCGTGTCAGGAGGAGATCTTTCATGACAAGAAAAATCACTTATGGAGACCTAAATTCATTGCTGAGCTAATAGGTGATAAGATGGGAAAATTCTTTGCGACCAAACACCAGTCAGTCTCAAAAAGCAGCTTATTCAAGTTTGCTCAAACACAGTTTGAAAAAATGAATGCTGAGATAAAAAATGCATTCGAAAGAAAAAATTCAGACTTCCTTGTGAGTCTCGAAGATGAAACAGAGTCTTCTAAACTCACAGAAGAAGTTGGCTTTTATCAGACTATTGAAGACATACCAGGATCCATTTCAGAGCCTCCAAGGTGCAAATCTGAGACAGGCAGTAACACCAGCAGGATAACAATAATAAGTACGAGAAAGCAGGAGTCTCCACTACATTTTGATTCCATCAAAGAGGACATTGACAGCTTGTTTAACAAAGTGAACCAGCCAAACAAACCTGAGAAAAATGTTAAAAAAAGAATGGAGGACATCATGTTCAGTGATGAGATCAGGAAGTTTTCAAAGGAACTGACGGATAAAATGTACGATCATCTGATGGAGAGCAGGATATATCAAATTCCGATGCCCCCTTGTAGAAAAAGGCTCTCTGACTCTGTCATCTCTCAGCACAGAAGGGGGGCTAATGACTCTCAGGCCCCTCCTGAAGTTCTGTATGTCATGGCAGAGGATGCAGTGAGAAAGTTCTTGCAACAGTTAGCACTTTGGACAGAGAGGGAGTCATCAAATAAAGCAAGTCACATCAAGGAAGTGCAAGATGACTTAGCTGGCAATGACGACTCGAGTGTAACAGAACTTGAATCAGAAGATATCAATGTCCAAACTGCTTCTGGTCCCAGTTGTTACAAGAAGGATTCTTTGATTTACCACAAAATCAACTGCAAAATGATCACAAAATTCAAATTTCCTCCAATAGCCTCCGGCCTTACACCGGACTCTGACCCCTTTCCTGTGCCTCCCCCAACTCCTGCAGGGAAAAGTACTATTACGCATGAAGAAGAACGTTCAGCATCTCCTTTACAGAACTTTACCCGCAACATCTTCAAAAATCTGTTCACCAAGTTCATCACACGCGGTTCTCAGGTACTTATAGAATTACTTTGTCTGGATTGCTTCACTGACTGCATCAACAGACTTACAGAGAGGGAACTATCTAAGATCAAAATCACTGACCGTGGTAAAAGAAAAAAAATCAAGGCAAAACTAATCAAAGCCGTGATAAAGGACTTTTGCCAGGAGTATGGCCCTACAACAGAGCTACTACTGAGGACTTTACTGGCTAATATGGAGCCAACTTTTGAGGATACTATTGTACAGTATCTGCAGATCCATCTAAATGCCCTCACTGAGCAACCACCAAAGAAATCTAAAGTTGCCAGGTTCTTTTCATCGTTGAAAAAGACTCTAACCAAACCCTTTAGCTGCTGTTACACTTGTAGGTGCGAGGACTAAATTGCTATCGGCCTTTTTTTTCATTGCCACCAGCTTCTTTAACATCTTGACGCATACCACATTCATCTTGAGGGCCTCAATTCAGTGAATTCACAAAACAGCACATCTTCCATCTCCCCTGACTTATATTACTTTATTAGTCCCTCAAGCTGAATGACAAACCTTTTCTCACAGTGGACATTCTGATGTAAAGAGTCAGCTGATGTTATCCAGCATGGTGTGGCAAGTTTTGACCGTGTTTTGTTCAGTCATCATTGCAACCTGGTCAAAGGACAAGAAGTGCTTACAAATGTTCTTGAGTTCAAGTGGGCGGCACAATGATATAGTGTAGCCTCATAGCAAGAAGGTTCTGGATTGAAACTCCTGCTGTGTGGTGTTCAGTGTTCTCCCCATGGGTTTTCTCTGGGTGCTCCAGTTTACCCTACAAAAACAATGCCGCTTAAGGTAAGAGAAGAAAAAAGAAATACTTGTGCACCCTTTGTTGTGAATTAATCTACCGTCAACTTGATGACTCAAAATGCCACTGTGAGAGATGTCCAGGACCACACAGGAGTTTCTGTATTTCCTGTGTTGGTGTGGGTTTCCTCCAGGTAATCCAGTTTCCTCCAACATTTTAGAAAACAACATAATAAAATAAATAAATAAATGAAAAATTAAGAGCTGAAATCAAATTGTTGCATGTTTTTTGTAAGTGTGTGTCTCATTTTCAACTCAATATGACAAAATTAGCTTTACATCGAGAGTTGTAACTTTTTTCTGAAACTGTGTGTTTGCTTAAGCTGAAACTTCAAAATACTGATCTAAATGAAGGAGAGTTCAGTATATCTCTATCCTCCATTTCTGCATAACAGCAGTCTATTGTCTGCTGAATTACAATAAAAAGCCATTGACTTTAAAAACACTTAACACAACAACATGCACTACTACAACCCAGACAGAGAATTATTCAAAGTGAATTGTTGCATATGTCAGATTTCCAAGCCTTCATCATTGGGCACCACACACACTCAGACCATCTTCAGGGGGGCTCCTCCAGCAAGCTCTCAAACCTGCCTACTGTTCCTCGTGTTACCAGGACAACAGACAGCGAGCTGGCCGCACACAAATCTGGGTCTCATAGCAACAGATTGGCTTCAGAATCCTATTCTGACCAATCAGGAGCCTGGTGCTTGTAGAGGAATTCCTGCTGTCGTCCACGCTAACATGCCGAAGGAGAGGGGTGTGTGTGTGTGTGTGTGTGTGTGTGCGTGTGCGAGTGTGTGGGTTAAGGAGAGGTAAACAAAGGATTCGTCGATGCATCGTTTACTATGCACCTGTGGTTTGTTTATATTGAACACACTCACGCTTAATTTCACCTAAAAATGAGTCAGTGTTGACTCTTTTTCCAACAGTAATTGATCATTAAATATTTTTAAATCCAATTTAAAATATGATGTAGTTACGAAAAAAAATACCTGAAAGAGTAATGAAAGCTTTTGTCACATGTTTGCCAGACATAATGGTTGTGCTTTGGCTCAACCGCAATTCAGTCAATCAGCATTTCAGACATGGCAGTCACGTTCACATTGTGGATTTTTGTTTTTATGGATGTTTAAACCTTAACTTTTTAAGACCACCACACCTTAAAAAGATCTCTACTTTTGCAGCATTATACAAATATTTTGTGGCCAAGTAATTACTTTTATTAATTCTATCAAGGAGGTCATGTTTTTGGCTTGGTTTGGATGTTTGTTTATTTGTTCGTTTGGTCGTCAGCAAGATAAAAGGAAAACTACTGGCTCAGTTTTCATTGTGGTAGAGTGTAGTAGGGGCCAAGGAAGAACCGACTGATATCTGAAGAGGATACTAGTCATTGGGCTAATATCCACACTGTTTACATTTTCGTTAAAATTGTGAGATAAAGCATTTGGCCTTGGATTACAGATGACATACAGCACAAAATCCAGTAGATGGTAGTAAAGTGCAGAAGCGACATAATATAAAAATGCTGCATATCACAATCCATTCTTATGGGTACCAGTAATCCTCTCTAGTGTAGCTGACACAAGTAGTTGCAGTGATTTCATTGGAGAACCAGTGCAGCTGTAGCATTGCCACTATGGTACCAGCACTTATATAAACATATGGCTATATAAACATACACATATACACATATAGCAAGCAAATAATTACACTCTCACATCCAAAAGGGAAATTCCAATAGTTTTGTGAGCATATCCAGCCATTTAATGAAGAGTGTAAGAGAAGTGGACTACTGGGCTTGACAAAGATCTGTGTTCACTCAATTGTGTGTTATTCTCCGTCTGAAGTTGTATTTTCACCTTTTTATCTATTTTGTCTTTCTTATTACTGCTGGTATTTCGTATTGGCATGTGACTTTACTATAAATGTGGGAAATACTGTTGTAAATGTAGATTTGTGATTTATTTGATGCACATTTTGTACCTTTTGGAGCTGCATAAAAATGAGTGTGTTGAATAACATGTGGAAGCTGAACTAAACTAAATGAAAGACTCTATGCATCAAACCAACTTTTTCAGTTTTGATAAAGATACTTGGACTTTGAGTAATGGCCCCTCCTGAGATCTAGCTATTTGAGTCAGATCGACATACAATATCAGTATCAAGACATTTCTAAATATATTAAGGACAGGATTTCCATTTGAGCTGAAAGTTTCATTTAAAATGCTGCACTTTGCACTTAAGTCCTGCAGTGCTACGTCACTCACAAACAGAAAACACATTGCCATGATCCTTTTTTCACACATGCATAAATAATACATTGAGGACCAGAAAAACATTCCATTGTGCAGAAAGCAGGGAAATAAACAGATTTTTATCTTTTCAAAAAAGCACAAACTCCACTTGATCTGCCTGAAGGTCAAATAACTGCAATAATAAAGTACTTATTTCTGCTTAATGCTTCTTCATCAATTTTTGAATTATTAAATTAAATTCTTAAACAAAGAGCAGATGAAATCTCCTTACATTTTTACCATCAACATTCAGTACTTTCTCGAACTGAAATTAAAAAAACAATGAAAAAGAAGCAGAGATGAGAAAGACGGAATTGAAGGTTGAAAGATGCCTCTTTAGAACCTGAGATATCTTTTACTCACTGTGTCCTTTCACCCAGATGCCAGTTTGGGGTGATGGTAGGGAGGAGCAATGTTGACAATGTTTTCCACAAGTTCATCTGAGCTCACTAACCCATTCCCAATGTTTATATAACGTCAACTTGAATCTGCATTTAAAATATTTTCACCAATCAAAGAGTGTAATCCAAACAAGTCGAAGAAGTAACTGAGAAGCATAAGAGCCAACTATTGCTGTGTTATCTTCAACATAAGCTGCAGAATCCATTCTGGCCCTGCATTCCATGCAAACCAAAAAATGTAAACCCACTGACAAGAGGGCGGCAAAGTGACTTCACAACACATAAGTATTCCTATCTTGTTGAAATGAAGTGTACATTTGTTTCTCTCCTGTTTGCTGACCTTGCAAATGTAATATAATACATATGGTTGTGTTTTTTATGGTAAAAACTAGTGAAGATAATACGTATGATGATTTTGGGTTAATCAACCATTAAAACCTGTTAAGTGTAAAATGTGTAGTGTAAAGATGTTAGTATTTTGTAGGACCTTTAAAGCTCTTTCATGACCCTTGCAAATGTGTGAATTTGCAGTCTTTAGTGAGTTTTTTTCCGGTCCAAAGTTAAGAATGAAAAGTGTGTACCGCTTACATGAATCTTGAATAGTTCAAAAGAATGTGACTTTGTGAACAATCTTTGTTACACCTCTGAGCAATCTGAGGACTATTTTCAAATTAATATTATAGAAAACAACATATTAGAAGTTCTGCATTGATTTAAGTCAAACCAGTTATTTGATATTAAAAGATTTTATATTTTGAGTGAATGCACTTCCTGTGGAAGTAACATTCTTGTCTACATAACACTGCCTATTGCTGCCTGTCAGAGCCCAGGGGCTGTTGGTGAGATATTGTTTCTGGGTGGTATATTTAACCCTGCTCGGGCGACTCCCCCTTTTTTTGAGATTGCTCTTAGAGTTTCTGAGTTGGGGGAGTTGGTCAGACATGGGAGGTGTGCATGTGGAGGCCTAGATAGGGCCAGCGTAACCTTTCCTCCAGATTCCCTAACTAACTTGAAGCGGACTGCCCCACTTGTATCACAAACAGGCTGCTGTGCTTAGTCTCGGGCTGCCTGTCATGCCTGCATTCAACTCGTTTTCCCCGTAACTCCTCCCTCTTCCTCTCTATTTTCGCTAAGTGCTGGCACTGGAGATACACTGCCACAGCTTTGTGTCCTCATTGCTCCCTGAGGTCATGCTTACGTGACTCATACTTTGATAGCAGGGAGGCGCTGCCAGGGGCGGGCCAACACACCTGCTACACTCCCTTCAGCTTTTGGCGAGTTACAAACAAATACCAATTTACCAATTTCATGCCCCATGTTAAGATTTAAGGTTTATTTATTTGTAAGCAGGACAGATAAACAAAATATGAAATATCATGTCTGAGACTTGGTTTACTACTGTTTTCACTTAAGATTCTTGGTTAAAGTGAATTTGTAATATTTTCTAAAAGAGTATGTTGGAGTATTTTTCATATTATGGCATCCAGAAGCTTGTTGGCTAAGTTTTTTCTTTTACAAAAGCAGTTGGTGATGTAACAGCATATGTAGGTCAAGACCAATTTCAAGTCCCTGACACGTACTTGATCTCATAGAAGATCAGGCCACAGGAAAAAACACCATACATTAACATTTAGAAAATATATATAGTATCAGGAGAACAAAGCACAATATACTTTTCCCTGTACCAGGGACAATAGGTTATCAGTGCAGTGGATCTGTTGATTTGCTTAAAGTTCTAATACAGTCCATGTGTAAATAGATGGGGCATTGAGGTTGGAGGAATAACTTAAATAGGGACGACACCCATAGACAAAACAAGTGACACGCTCATGAGGAAGGGTGGGATAGCAATGTATCACCAGTTACATTGTTCCCTATGTATGTATTATTTATAAAGTTCAACAGGTGGTCTCTTATGGGTGATCTTGTTTACTGTGAAACAACATAGCTGATAAAAAGTCAGATTTTGAAGGGATTCTGAAAAATCTTTATTCTGACTGATTATATGGTAAAGGACTGTAGTGTCAGCATGGATAAAACAAAGCATTTCACTTACTTTGTACTTGGTGACCATGTTTCTATTGTAATGTTAAAGTGGTGACAGTTAGAGGCATTTGTTTTCTACACTGTCTGCGAAAAATCTGCACAAACAGCTCCAAGAAACAAGGCAGAAACCTGCATTTCATCTGGCACTGGTGTTGCATTTATGTGTTGTGGGAATGATGGTACAAATGACATTCCTCCAGCTCAGCTTGAAAAATTAAGTTGCCTTTAAGATGGACCTTTTCCTTTAGCAACAAGGAGTTGTATAAACCTAGGTGAGGTGGGGTGGGTGGTGAGGAGGTTATGTAAATTTAAAACATAGAAAAGTACTAACCTAATATATTAAATCACTCCTTAGAAAGTGTAAACTTTAAACTTAACTTACATTTTCACAAGCTTGTTGAAATCATTTGGTCACAAAAAAGACTCAATCTGTTGCATTTGACGACCTCTGAACATAAATATAAAAATATATGCAAATATGAAATATATAAAAACATAAAAGAATAAAGCTCAACATCACAACTTATTTAGGAGGGGAAGAAATTGAACATTATGGATTGAGGATAATTATCTGACTTTTGATTAGTATGGTGGTGAGTAGATAATGATTGAATTTGTATTTTGGATAAATTGGCCCTTTGTGTTTTAATGTGTAATCCTCACCTGAGGGGCCATAGAACATTTCAACATAGAAGAAATGTGTAAACTTATAGCATACTCTTGTCTAATGTTGCTTAAATATTTTCTCAGATCTTGAAATTCAGATATTAACTTTGCATGAACAGAAAAATAAATTCTGGCCATAAAGATGCACACGCACAATACAGTGGGCCAAAACTGTTTTTAGGAATTTGTCTTATAATAAAAAAATATATAGATATTTGGTTTATTCTTTGTTACTTAAATGCTGCTAGTCTTTTCACATTTAGCATACTTGAAAATTTCTTAATCAAAACGTACTAATTAAGCCGATCTAAAATGCTACAGTTCGAATATATATGCCCAGCAAAATACAGTTCCTTTTTACATAACTTATGAAAAGATGCATTGTGTCCTGAGGTCGTTTGTGGTAAATTATACCCACATTCCGTGAACGCAGCATAGACCGAATCGACCTTTCGCCTAGTTCAGCGGATGGCAGTTCATCGGGTTTACCCCGACACTGCTGACTCTAATGGCCACGCCCACTACTGGCCACGCACCCTATTTCCTCCAACCGTTCAGCGAGCACGCACTGTTCACGCGCTCTCTACCCAGCCATTGGCTGAAGCTCCGCACACACTCAATTGTGATAGGCCAAGTGTTGCCACCCGCCGGTGCGTGTTGTGAGTTTTGTTTTCTTTTTTTTTCTCCTCCCATGTTTTACACACACAGCTGAGAGAAAAGGGAGCTAGTCAGAGAAAAAAACGACCTCAACCCTACCCGAGTACAGGCAGCAGCTCTGGCAACCGCCGTGTCTTTGTTCTACACTGGCTTTGACAACAAAAAAGTAATATTTAGATAATTAATTCTTCAATGCCATCGCGAAAATTTACAGAGATGGACCCAAACGGGGTAAGACAATTTTTTTAAACTGTGACTTCAGCTAAGGCACGACATTTATTATTTTTTTTAAGTTAAATAACATTCACTTAATCAGCTAGAGATTTTGTTTTCATGTACTCAGACTAAGTCATAACCTAAATTTAATATTTAACACTTGTGTAGAATTTTATTTAGTTATTTTGTGTCACTATACAGCATCCAAGTGATGCCAAATCAGTCATATTTAAACAAAACGTGGACAAATTTTTATTTAACAGTTAATAAGCAGTTTTGCTTGTCTTGTAATACGTAATAATCAACCTTTGTAGCTGTGTTAATCTAAATTAACAATATTATTTTAATATGTCGCTTTGCTTGTCAGTGTCGACAACTTGTCTCATCTATTTGAGTTTTTGCGAAGGATCATTAATATGCTTTCTTTACTGTTAAAAATAATTTATGAAGTGTTAACATAAAAAACACTTCCTGATGCAAACCCGCTTTATGGGGATTTCACATGGCTCATCTCGGCTGCACGTCACTGTTTGGTCTATATTTGGCAATGGGAGGTGTCCTGGCTCTGAGCCAAAGGCATTGCATGCTGGGCAGGGGTGTAGTCACCAACTCCCCCTCTCCCTATTGGCAGCATCATGTAGTTTGGCCGGGAATTTAAGAGTGAGGAACAGTGACTGAGCAGATTATTACTGGAAATACACAAATTTTTTTCATTCTAGTTAAAAGAATAGAAAGCCTCCCTGAGTTTGCATGTATGCCATGATTGCATCCCAGTCAAACTGAATCAAAGCAGTTTTTCATGTAAATGATTATGATAACCCAACATTGTGGCAGTACTGAGGTACTTAAATTTTCCCACTTGTGACATTTTTTTATTGCCCCTTCAGGCTGAGTTTATGGATCATTGTGGGTCCTACACGAAAAGGAGGAGGCATGACAGTGATCAGTCTCTCTGCAGTGGAGCCTCTGGCCTGGAGTACACGGACCTAGAGGCGGCTGAAGCACTTGTATGCATGAGCTCTGGTGGCCAGGGTCACTCCCCAGGTGGCAACAGGCTGAACTCCTGTAAGCCCAGACCCCTCACACCAGCTTCAGACTCCTGTGACTCCCTCTTGCCACCAGAACTTCCAGAGCCCACAAAGGACTTTGTGTCCCTCTCTTCCTTGGTAAGAAATTAATCATGTTGTTTAGGTCATGCCATTGAATAATATGTATGCCAGTCTTAAAACAAAAGCTTCTCACTCTTCTTATTAATGGTTTGAGCTGGAAGCAGGTACTGAAATCACACAGCTGTGAAACCCCTGAGATAACAGATGTTTGATTAGTACACATTTCCAGGAGAGTCAAGGTTTGCATTTAACTCCATGGCCTTTTGATGTGAATGTGTTAAGATAACTGCGAGGCCATGGTTTATGACATAAGACTGGAGCAGGTGAGGGGTTCTGCAGCACGAAAAGCTTGATACAGTGAGGCAGTGTGACCTTCAGACAGAGTTCCTCCTCTCAGGGGCAGGGTCATAAAAATCACAGTTTATAGCTCAAGAGTCATCATTACTGTTGTGTGTACCTTCTTACCACCTGTAACACTTATCACTAAAAAAACTATCCCCTGTAAAAGTAAAGGGACACTCCATGTTATTACAGTCATATTGGGTCATACTGGGTAGCTTTTCTAATGTTCTTCTCCTCCTCCTCTTTCCAGTGTATGACTCCTCCTCACAGCCCCAGCTTTGTTGAGACTTCAATGCTCCAGTCAAGCTGCGGCCTGGCCGTGTCCTCACAATACTGCGGGTCTGGGCTCCATCAGCCTGGCTTGGCACCCATTGCTGAAAAGACCCCCTCCCTCCTCACTCTGCCACAGCCCTGCAGAGCCATGGCGACCAGCGTCATCCGCCACACCGCAGACAGCTCCATCTGCCAAAACCACATTCCAGTGGCCTCCAATCCAGAGAAAACTAAAGAGACAGCATCGGCTTCCATGATCTGCCAGCAACAGCTATTGCAACATCATGAGCAGCAGCAGCAGCAGCAGCAATATGTTTCAAAGACTGAGCAGAAAAGCACACCTCCATCTCTTCCCGCTGCTCCTCTCACACCCACGTCATCCACGTCAAAATCAGAGCAGCAAGCCAGCTCATCAAAACCCTGCTTGGACAGTTTCTCCACCCCAACTCATGTCAATACCCAACCGCAAAACAACCCACCCACTCCCTCTGCTCCTGCAACCGTGTCCCCGCCTTCAGTCAACAGCCCTCAAATCATCTGCCAGATGTTCCCTGTCAGCAGCCAATCAGGTATTATCTCAGCCTTCATCCCTGGCACAGTTCAAACATCTAATACTGGGATTCGGACCACTACCCCATCCATCCTTCCCCATCCCACTTCACCGAACGCCACCCCTGTCCAGCAGTCCCTCTTTGTGGGCTCAGCGGTGCCCCAGGGCACAGTGATGCTGGTTCTCCCACAACCCTCCGTCTCTCAGGCTCCTCACTGCTCTCAGACTGTCATGACTCTGGGTAACACCAAGCTGCTACCTTTGGCCCCAGCCCCTGTGTATGTGCCAGCAGGACCTAGCAGTGGTACGACAGCCACAAAAATGGACTTTTCTCGCAGGAGAAATTACGTGTGTAACTTTCCAGGCTGCAGGAAGACCTACTTTAAGAGCTCACACCTCAAGGCTCACCTGAGAACACACACAGGTGAGTGGTTTACTGCACACAGAAGTGTTAGTGTGATACCAGTGAGGAAATGGGAAAAAATGTGGCCACAGATGAGTGTTGCATCCTGTTTGTAGAACATTTCTTGGCCTTGTTATTCTTGATGGGAAGAGAGTGAGCTCATTGTTACATCTCTGCCACGGCATGGCGTGGTGTGAAGCTTTTATGACTGCAGTGTGACTCACTTGCTGACTCCTAACTTTTCCTGTTTTTCTCTCTTTCCCTTTTTTAGGTGAGAAGCCTTTCAGCTGCAGCTGGGATGGCTGTGATAAAAGGTTTGCCCGCTCCGATGAGCTCTCCCGTCATCGGCGAACACATACGGGCGAGAAAAAATTTGTGTGTCCCGTGTGTGACCGGCGATTCATGCGCAGTGATCACCTCACCAAACACGCACGCCGTCACATGACCACAAAGAAAATTCCCTCCTGGCAGGCTGATGTTCGGAGTCTGAACAAAATGGCTGCTGGCAAGATACCTCCTTCGAAACCTGGCCTTGCCACGCTTAGCATGCTGGTGCCTGCCGGCTCAAAGTAGACAATGAACACTGCCATCCTTCCCACTCCCAAGATACCACAGGGAGCAGCCAAGCACACAAGGCTGCTGCTATTTTACTCATGGTAATGAAAGAAAAAACATGCACTGGACTCTTTTTCTCTTTTCAACTGCTCATTTATATGTGCTTCTCTAAAGAACTCTTTTGTTTACTTTATTGTAATTGATAATGTGTATGCACTCTCACCAAAGCCTTTGTATGAAGTTTGTTTTATACATTTCATCTTCTTCAACCCTACTTTTGATCAACAGTATGAACATACTTTGGTTGTTGTATTGTCTCTTGTACTATGAAATGCATTTGTTTGTCATATTTGGGAAATTCTTAACATGTAAAACCATGTAAATATAATTAATCATCAGTACTATGATTATACCTTAATTATATCTCCCTGTCTAACTTTTCATATTATTTAATACGTATTTGTAATAAACAAAAGATTAAATGAGTCATGCCTCGTGCCTTATATGACCTTCTGATGATCAATTCCAGAAAAACAAGAGGTTCTGGGTTGAGGTATAGTCAGCAATCTTTTCCGGTTGTCTCATACTGAAAAGCAGTGAGGGCTGCCATCCCACATCCTTTGTGCGTCACAATATTACTCCCACCCCCTCACCAATGTTCGGCTGGTTTACTGGCTGAATGAATTTTTTCTTTCTAAAAGCATTTTTAGTGAGATCATTTGAGGATATGGTGTCCTGTTCATTAGCTCGGAGCAAGAGTGCCTGATGAGTTAGTGCCAAAAAAAGGCAACAGATTTATCTGCCTTGTGTGAGGAGAGCTCTGTCACATGGGAAGGAGGAGGCGGTGGGGCTGTGTGATTCTTGCATAATACACAGCAGAGTTAGACACATTAAAAAATCTCTTATTGGCCTGGTGTATTTATGCAAACCCCTCCAGTTATTGAGGTTACAAATCAAAGTTGTTCATAAAATTTTAGACTTTACTTGGCCAAAATTTGAAGTGAAAAGTAAGAGAGAACATTTCAAAATGTTTTTTCTTTCAGAGGATGTATGTGGGAGTTGTATTGAGTAAACAATAAAAAAGCGCTGGGATGCTGGTGGAGGAAGTGTGGTGCTCTGTTCTGCCTCCATCCTCTTTCTCACCCACACATTCATAAGCAGTGGTCCCACACCTAGTAACAGTGCATCCCCTCCAATCAGACAAGGGGAAACATGAACTGTTGGGGGTGCGACCAATCACTTTTCTTTCCTGCATACCCGCCCCTTTGCCTTACTGACCGACATACTCACTAGCTGCGTGCCACCCGAGAGGTGGTCTACGGCGACCTCTGGTGGTGGATTCCTATAATTTGACTGTTTACTTAAACACTATAGATTGTGGCATTTATAACAAAATGCAGTATACTGAAATATTTTGAGAATAACAGTATGGTAGTATTCAGTAGGTGATGTTAATGGCACTAGCAGGCAAAAAATGAACATGTTGCGGGCCTTTATGTCATATATAAAAAGAATTAAGAAAGGATTTTTTAATAATAGCATATGAATTCAATGGCATATAAATAAAAAGATAAATACAATCACTTTACAGTTGATGTATATCATTATTTTTTAAATATAAAGTAAGAATTAGTGTCACCTTTTTTGTAGAGAAAGATAGGGTTATTAAATTGGCCCAAGTTATTACCATCAAGAGACCCATTCTCTGCATTTAGTCCATTAGCTGGTCTTCAACTTTATGCCTTAAATAGTTCTCAATTGACATAGAGGCATCAGTTTTACGGTAAAGCCTTTTTGAAAGTATACGTCCATTCTTGGCTTTTAACAGCACTAATAAATGCAGCCAGAAGTCTTTTCAGAGGCTGTCTAGCTTGAGCTAAAAAACGAACAATTTTATATTATACCTAAATTATTAATTAACAACCAATAGGAACAGTGATAGCAAGGGAAATCGATGTTATATTCATACAGATTTTGCAGATATGCCACATTATATATATATATATATTCTATATTCTAACACAATGAGGCTGGTATTGTGCATTAACGGTCACACTATCTGTTATTACAACGTCGTTTTTTTCTGCCACTGAAGTAAATTTTACACCTTTAAGTTTTAAGTTTTTATTAATGCCGTAAACTATTCTCCTAATCCTAAAAAAAATCCTAATCCATGTCGGTAATCCTAACAGTTCAGTAGTTAAACAAATGTTTCTCGGGGAAAAGTTTTCTTGTTGCACCTATGACTGCTGTGTTGCTATGGTTACATCAACACAATGTGGTGACTTGCTACCAACCGGATATCGCGAACTCCAAAACTCCTTTAAATTGACATAAAACGACCCGAATTGTTTTAATTTTCTTTTACATTTGAAACTCAGCTACCTTGTCTTTTGATCTATTTTAGTTAGACGGTTTTCTCACGACAGTTTTACGTTTGGCGCCTCAAAAGTTCTCGTCACCATCATTATGGAGGTTGGAGATAAACTCAAAGAACTGAACATGACAGTAGATGAAATGGACAGGTTGGCAAAGGCTTTCAAAGACGAGAAGTTTAAGGAAATGCTGAGAGATTACGCCGAAGAAATATCGGACCCCGAGAATAAGAAAAGGTATGAAGAGGAGATCAAACTTTTGGAACAGGAGCGAGGAAACACGATTGAGTTTATT
Source organism: Acanthurus lineatus (assembly GCA_029814665.1). Taxonomy (NCBI): domain Eukaryota; kingdom Metazoa; phylum Chordata; class Actinopteri; order Acanthuriformes; family Acanthuridae; genus Acanthurus; species Acanthurus lineatus. The sequence continues at coordinate 12,393,493 of JAPZDV010000007.1, forward strand.
CACCCACAACCATTCAGAGCTCTAAAGACGAGTGTGGACGGTAAGAAGAAGTGTTTTATTAATATTTGTGCCAATGAAAAAGTTGGAAAGCCTGCCAGTTCATGGGGGGTGTCGGAGGACGGCCGCAGAGGCCAGCGCTGGTCCCTCCCTCACAGTCTTCACCCAGGGAGGCAAGACACTGACCCCAAGGGCAACAAGATCATGATCTATGATGTTATTTTCCATCCTGACACTCTTCACATTGCAAGCAAAAACAAGAGATTCATGGATATGGTGGACAGCACAGCCATCCAGGGAATCCAGGATGCTTTCCAAGTGACTCTGGATAAAAACAACATGAGACAGTTGAATACAAGATACAAAGGCACACCGCAGCCATGTGTCATCCGGAAACCCATATCTGGGTTTAAAGCCAAGGAGGCCTCAAAGAAGCCTGACCCTCTTGCATTCCCATACCCTGATGACAAAAAACCTACCACACCATTACAGGCAAAGCCGACAGCTTCACCTGTGACAAAAAGCAGCACTGAGTCTCAAAGTTTCCACATCCAGCCTAAGACATCTGAGCCAACAAAGCCACACTACACAGTCAAATATCGATCTCTCATTGATTTACAGGACTTCAGGTGTTCTAGAGACTCAGCCCAAAGCCCCAGGCCCAAAGAGATAGTGGTAATTATTGACATGCCACTTCTGAAGGCGGTCACAGACACCAGCCTTGAGGTTAAAGAGAGAAGGCTGCTGCTGGAGTCCAAGAAACCGGCCTACAGACTGGAGCTGCCCTTAGCCTATCCTGTGGATGAAGATAAAGGAGAGGCCAAGTTCAACAGGCAGAGGGGACAGCTTACAGTCACACTGCCTGTTCTTCCTTCCAGTGAAACTTTTGACTTTAATTTAGAGCCTGCTCTGACTACTGTTAGTGATGATGAGAGGCAGGAGGAGAAAAGGGAGATGCAGGAGGAGGATATGTGGAAGGAGGAGGAGGAAAGCCTCAGAAATGAGGCAGAGAAGCAAAGAGATGTTGAAAAAGAGGGTAATGTAAACAAGGAAACAGAGAGCAAAGAGGACAATTTGAAGCAGCAGGAAAGTGAGGAAAAACGAGTGCAGGAGAAAGGAGAGGAGCAGGTGAGGGGAGAAGTAAACGGTGAAGGAGTTGAAATTGGTGTGGAGGAGGAGGCAAAATGTGAAAAGCAGAAAAGAAAAGGCAACAAAATTGTGGAGCTGGGGAAATTGAGAGACCAGATGCAGGAAAACATAAGAGAGGACAATCAACTGAACCTGCATGAAGACAAACTGAAAGAAAACTTGTGCATGGCTGCAGATGGAACTGCAAAGCTGTCCGGTTTAATCACTGACAAACAATCAAGCTGCACAGCAAAAGAGGGAGAAGTAAATCTTAGTTCTTTTTTGGTGTCAGAACTCAAAATAACATCAAACATCAGAGAGGACACTGAAAAGACAAAACGGACTCTGGATGAAAACCAGGTGAGATAAACCGATAAATCCTGACTATTCTGCTGAAGGGAAGGTACAAGACTGTTTGATCAAACTAAGCTGCTAACTTCATTTTCTGTTCTAGGTGAAAACAGATGCTGCACTTCTTCAACAAACATCCAGTGAGGCTGTGTCTTCCAAAATAGCTGAAAACCAAAGCCAGAACAACATAAACAACTTGTGCGTTTCCCAGGCGACAGAGGAGTCCAGCAAGATGATGCGTGCAACAGATGAAATGAAGTCAAGCAGAGGAGGTTCAGGCAACAGGGATACTCCGTGCTCCAAGGAATCTGCCACAAGCTCAATGAGGCAGCAGGTAACAGAGAATGTGGATGAAGATGACCTGCTGACAGAGAAAAACTTCCACAACCCAGAGCACAACAACAAACCTCCACCTGTATTATTAAGGGAAATAGATGAAGATGGAAATGAGAAGATCATCAGTGATCATTCCACATCTGCTGGGTTCATCTTCCAAAACACTCTGATGTTTGAGCTGGACTGAGGAAGAGGGATTTTCTTAAATATCTTGAATATAAGTTACATTAGTAGAAAAGTTTGCAGGTTGTCCACAGAAATGTAAAAGGTCCTATTTTCAAACCAGATGTTTCTTTTCAATCACTTAAAACAAACATGAAAAAAACTGACACATAAATCATTAAAAGCCTAAGAATGAGTTACGACAAATGACATAATGAATACTTTTATTTTATTTTTCACATATATATATATAAAATGTGTGGGCCATTAGCACAGTGAAAACCAACTCCCTTTACTCGAGGACCCTGAGGCACTGTGTTCAGGAAAAAACTCTAATAAATCTAATTTCTTTATTCCCCTGCTGAGTAGAAGTAGGTCAGTGAAATAGTGGAACCTGCAGTTTTTCTTTAAGAGGCAAGAACAGAGAAGTCAATGTGTGACACTTAGCAGCTGCACAGGAAAACTAATTTTCTGTCCGTGCTGCTGTGAGTTACATAAAGTCAGAGCCACTCAGTTACAAATAGAACAGGTACAAAGGTATCAATGCCCATCTCTTATGCAATTTTTGATGTGAAGGGAGTGCATTGTAAGTTACAGGATAGTTTCATATGCACTTAAAAAAAACAAAGCTTAACAGAATCAATACTCTCAATAAAGGGCATTAGCACAGAACTGCACCACTGAGCTGTTTACCACTGCAGATTCCTCTGGCCTTATCAGATACTCTCCTACAGTATTTAACGACTTACAGTCTATTAAAAAAATCCACAGCATTTTTCAGCTGTGAGTGTGTTTCCTGTCAAACAAAAGAGTTTCTTCTTCCTCATCTGATTCCTCTCTGGAGGGAGTTGTCTAAAAATTCCGAGTAGCAGGATAGGGAGCAGAAGTGCTGCTGCACTGGAGCATCTGTGCCGCCCATGTCGTCCACCAGGACCACAGTGTGAGAGACTTGGTGCAGGTTCATGCTGACTGCCGTCTTGATGTAGAAAGTGATGCAGGTGTGGCCACAGTCACAGGTCTTGGCTACTTCGAGGTCCCGACACAAATGGGCTGGGATGAGGTGAGGTCCATATGGTATCCTGTGCCGGGAAAAAGAAGGATGCAATTAGGAGCTTAACTTAAAATACAAATGGAGGAGTGAGTGAAGACAGTTTGATATACTCAGCATGTTTGGTTCTAACCTGAGGTTGGCCACCGCTCTGGATGCCATTTCTTGAAGTGTAAGAGGGAATGTGAGTTTCATTGTATGGTCCAGAGGGTTAGGTTGGACAAATGGGTTTCCAAATAGGTCCAAATTCTCAAGACTTAACTTGCGAAAGTCACAGGGCAACACAGCCAGTTGGTTGTGCGCCGCTGACAGGAACCTCAACTTTGAGAGCCGGCCGATGTGAAAGGGCAAACAGACGAGCTCGTTGTCATCCAGTTTGAGGTTTACTAGTTCTTTGAGCTGGCAGAACTCAGCGGGGAGGGACTGCAGTTGGTTCTGGCTGAGGTCTAGGATCTGGAGGGTCCGCTGCAGGGTGGACAGGCAGAGCGCCACACTGAAGGCTTCCAGGTGGTTGTTGTGGAGAATGAGCTCAGACAGGCAGCTGAGGTCACCGATGGTGGCAGGGAGTTTCTTGATGTGGTTGTTGCTCAGGTCTAGCTTGCGAAGGGCTGCAAAAACAAACCAAAAAAGACAAGAAAAATACCACAACTTAAAAGGGGTTCTTCAGCTATTTTCTATTGCATGTATATAAATATGAGGAATTTGCAAGAGACATGTTTAAAAAGTAATGGTCAAAATCAAAGCAGCCAAGGTCAAGCTATACTGATTTTTAATTTCTTAAACACTGAGTCAGACATTTTTTAATGTTACTTATCAGGGTGCAGCAGTTTGTCAAAACTTGAACTCATAAAAGCTTGTTTTAAAAATAAAAGGAAAATTATTATTTTTTGCATGCACTGACTAACTCTACCTTTAAGGGAAAGCATTCGCATGTCCACCCGTGACAGTTTGCAGTAGGAGACCTGCAGCTGCTCCAGAGAGTAGGGGAAGTTGGATGTGAGGGGGTAGTCCTTCTTGGACGTGATGGTGAGCTTTTTCTTGGGTTGCTCTACGTCTCTGGCACGAACAGGAGTGAGTGTGGAGAGAGGAAGGCTGCTCGTGTCACTTCCTCTGTCTGCCAAGCGAGCGGCTGAGAGGAAGTTCTTTAAGCTATTGGCATCAGCCTACAAACAAATAAATCAATAAATAGAATTACAGCTTGATCCATAGATTAATAGGTGACAGAAACAGCAAACTCAAAGTATTTTCTCAGGTGGTGGTTGCGTATGACCGGATTCCTTGAAATATCTAACCTAAATTCACTGACCTGAAATATCTTGACACACTTCCTCTGAATGAACATGATGAGCGTTTTGCTGTTAGATATATTAATGTGAGTGACTCAGGATGTAAGGTTCATGGATCAGATATCTTTGTGAATACCTGTAACACCCAAAATAACAGCCCTACAAATACACTAACCTACTAAGTTGTGCATTCAATGTCATGGTCATTTCTCAAGCCATAGTTTTTGGTGGTGGTGTTCCGGTGATTAAAGAGTTGGGGTCCGGTAGGTTAATTAGACTTTCATTTATAAATCTCTCACAATGTGGAAGGTCACGCTATACTTTCTTAATGTGGTGTCAATATGTTTATGGGTGTGTGACTGCATTCTGTGAACGTGACAGGTTGAACTATGTTAGAATCTAGGTGAAAGGTGACTACAGCCTCAAAACAGCCAGGAGGGCTTTACTGTTGCTGGAATCAATGAGACAGCTATTGTGTCTGTCCAGGCATCATCTGCAGTTAAAACATGCCCATGTGTCTGTCTCATTAAAACATGAGTGAGTCTCATCTCTGAGTCCTGTGTGACAAATCTTCCAGAAATGAAAAATGAAGTTGCTTCATTATAAACCGGAAAACCTTGTTCTAGGAGGAAAAACACCCAGTCCTTGCATATAAAAGCTTTCATATACCTAGACTGTAATTACACCATGTTGGAAGTCATACCTTGCTCAAACAAATGTCAACAGCAGGTTCCTTTAATCTCACAGTGGCTTTGCCTTCCTCCACAAACCAAGTGAAGAACTTCTCTATGTTGTCTTTTAGCTGCAAGAGAGAGTTGGCAAACGTCAGTGATGGAAAAGTACATTGCACAATATTAAGGCAGGTCTTCATCATCATTCAACCACGAGTCACTTGGTTTCTAAACAAGTTTAGACAGGATTATTGAAAGCAGTTGGTCACTTTAGTCAATATGTAGGTCCACATATACAGCCATGGCCTTTTAAATCAGAGGTGGGGGCCTTTGAGGAGCCGCCAGTATGTCAGACAATGGCAGCATTTTGGTTAACTATACTTCTTGTAAAAGCTAAAAAGCATGGGGCATGTAAACATGCCTGGCAATAACATACATTTCAAAACCATATATACTTTTAATTTATGGTTTAGGAAGCCAAACAACAACAACAATAACAGTCACAACAAGGGAACATTAATACAAACATTGATCACACACACACACACAAATATACCCTTGTAAATATTGTACAATTTCTTGTTCTTATTTTGTACTTTTTATTTATTGTTCTTATTCTTATTGCTGCTTTTTACATTCTTTCTTTTACTGTCCACTTGCTGCAGCAACAATGCAAATTTCCCCATTGTTGGACTAATAAAGGTATATCTTATCTTATCTCATCTAATCTTACCAGTACAAGAGAGGGTGGAATGTATTTTCTTATGAAGTCATCAATATGTGAATGTTTGACCTACCAAGTCAGTAACAACATGAATTGATTTCAAGACATAAGTTATTTACTTCTTCTTTCTTGGTGTCTGTAAATCTAAAATTTTTCCAGTTGATTGGGCATATTTGCGCAATCCTAATCTTTCTCTTAAAAGGAAAAATACAGAGACTGTCCAGAAACAGATACTGTGCTGGGGTCCAGTCCTCTGCTCGGATGGATTCGTGATTTAAACAGACCTTACATAAAAAAAACCTACATAATGACAAAAGTTTTATAGACTTTTAAACAATATTTGTATAATAAACTGTGACTTAACACTCTATATGAACTTTTAAATGAACCTAAATTTTAAGGGGATATATTTCGTATTATACTTAACGATCACTCAGCCTAGTTTTGACATTAATAACGTGATGGTGGGTATTATCTAATGAGGCTACTTTGCTGTTTTGCTAACCTTGGAAGGTTTTCTGTCATTAATAGAAACTATCTAATCTACACTTGTATGTAATTTCTTTAGTAGCACCTTACAATCAGACTCATTTTGAAATCAGCAATGGCAACTGAACACACTGGGATACATTATAAAGTCCAGCATTAACAACCAGCCGCAGTTCAAAACAGAGGACGAGGAACAGCAAAAAATAACAACAACAGAGACTGACCTTGTACTTTGAGCCTGCTCTGTCTTTAGCTGTGCAGATCATCATGTAAACGTTGCTGCGTTGACTCGACTTGTCCAAATGCTTCCCGATGGAGAGCACTGCTCTCGTCCCTTTCCCTCGACTTTTCATCCCAAACGTGGGAAGCATACGATTCACCACCTCGACATCACACTGCAGCTTCATCTCAAATTAAAAGCGAAAAGACTGAAGTCCAGCCCAGTGTCGAGTCAGAGTGAGCTAAGGGTTTGGGTTTGAACGCATTCCCGAGAGAAAAACTTCCGCGAAAAAAAAAGTAACGCTAGCTAGTAACTTACGTGCTGAAGCTAGTGACCCAACACACATCCGTGCCAGTCATGGATGTCAACAACAAAGCGGACTTTTCTGTACAGCTGCATAACGGCTTTCGAAGGCACTAAAAGACAGTCTACAGGCGGTGTAAAAAGCTATTCATGGGCAAATGAGGTTATCCTGACAATATCTTGACAAGTTTTAAGGGTCCTCGTTAGTTTTCGCCTGTCAGTTGGTTTGTTAGCTGCCGTTAGCATTATGTCGCGCGCCTGGGAAGTGACGTTAGTGAAGCGCTCGTTTTCTCAGCTCGTGAGCACGTTGAGCAGCAGAGAGGGAAACAGATAGTGTCGGACAGATTTTTAAATGAACAATATGTAAAAAATGACGGATTAAATTGATAGTTTTAACAAGAATCAATCATAAACTTTATATTTAATGGTATTTAGAGCTGGCTTAATTTAAACTTTGGCTTGCTTTGCATAGATGTTATTTGTATGTACATAATGCCTCACAGCCACTATGGAAAGTTGTTAGTGGAAGTCAGTGATTGTCAGTGAAGAGTGTCTTCCCTTGTAGTTGTGCTGAAGGAAAACAGTGAGTCTGAGTGTATGACAAGGTCACTTCAGATCAACATAATTATGAGAAAAATTAAATCCTGCTGTTTCCTCTTTTCTCACCTTTTTCCTCATGGTTGCTATTATTTAAAAAAGCCATCCTGTTAGGTGATCTCTTTCTATTTTTGTGCTTATACACTTTCAAACTTTTTGACTTCAGTCTGACTAGTTGCTTTTTATACAGATATTCTTGCTTTTAATTTGTCTAACATACTGATGTGGCCAACAAGTTGTGTGGTCTAACCTTTACTCTGTGTTTAGTCATTTTTGTCTAGTTCATCCAGTGCAGTTCTGTTACTCTAAATATTTTAATACTTACCTGCCAGGAGCCTGCAGATGGAAATTAGCCTCATACTAACTCTGGTACAATGCATCTAGTGGTACAGTTTAGGTTAGCTACTGTACATGATCCCTTAAAAATAAATAAATAAACAAAAACCTCAAAAGTTTCTTATTCGATATTGAACAATGAGACGCCACAGCAATCCTTCAGAAGTCTTTTTATTGCTTACATTTTCACATTCAACTCATGTTCTCCACTCAGCATATTTCTCAATAACAGATGCTTTGTAGTGTTTCATAAAATTCTTTGGAAAGAAAAAAACTGAACACACTCTTTGGTTTCACTTTGCTGTCTATAAATAAACTTAAAGACAATAACTTTGGTAATAGCATGCAACTTTCTTGTACCGTTATTTTAAATGCCTCTAGGAATAAGTGTTAATATTAGTCAGTATCCCCACACATATAATTACACATATGAGGTCAGTGAAAGAATAAGTGAAGTTTTATTTTCTGTGATTTTAAAAAATTTATGTGATGAAAACAGTAGGATACTGTGGTCATGCAGCTTTTATGTATGACTGGCATGTTTGCACCTATTTAATCAGATCTGATAGTTATTTTCTTTATTGTTTTTTTTTTTAATCGTTGCGATCCTGTAGCTTAAACACTGTTGCTGCCACAAGGTGAGTAAGTGAGAAAGTCCCTTGCATTTATATTACATTACACAATGTCCCCCCAGTTTTCATACAGACAATCAAACTGTAGTGACATTGAAAACTCTATATGAGGCCTCTGACATTTTGGTGACTTTGTTAAAAAAATAACAGCGCGTGTCTATAAATCTCCATTAATGTCACTCTCTCAACATCATTGATTTTAATCCATCTTGACTTCTCAGTAGCCATCTAAGTGTCCTTCACAGAGCTGTCTCCACACAGGACGACCCTCTCCGTATGTAATAACGCCTCCCTTCCCTCCTGTCCACACTGCTGCAGCCCTCAGACCGATGCACGATGAGAACTGGGAAGAACCGAGCGTCCCTGTAGGTTGGTGGACTGTCACTAAGCGCCAGCTGGCTGGAGTCGGAGTGGCAGCAGTGCTCGTCCACGCAGCAGGGCTCTGTCAGGTTGCTGCTGCGACTTCTCCACAGGGCCACGGTGCAATGGGAGCCATACATGCGGCAGAGAGAGAAGCGGGATGTGTCCGAGGAAAGATGGGAGTGGAGCAGAGCTCCGCGGCAGGAGAAGATGGAGGAGCAGCTGGAACTGGTGATGGTCCTCCTCCTACCTGCACCATTACCTCGTCCGTTTGGCTCACTGCTTCGCTCGCAGTCATCCTGGCTTTGGAGGGCGCCGTAGCTCTGAGCAGTGCGGCTGTTCTCAAGGAGGAAGCAGTTTGAGGAGGAGGTGCATTCAGTGTCCTGTAGTGAGTTAGAGTCTGCTGTGCTCATGTTGAGCAGCATGGCCTCGGAGTAGCTGGGAATCACCTGGCGGTTACAGCGTATGTGCCACTCCATTTCAGTGCTGTCCAGTGTGTCAACTCTTGGAATAACACAACCAGTGTTATTCCCCAACGGCCTGTCTTCATCTAGAGGAGAGGGGCTGCTGTGGCAGTACTCCAACCCAAAGAGTTTCTCTATGCGGTAGTGCACATAAGCAGTGCGGTACTCTATCAGCACTCTCAGAGGCCAGGACAACATCAGCATAGCAGCCAACCAGAAGGCGATCTGGGACGAGTACCAAGGCATCCTGTCTGGGTCTACATAGGCTATCAGGTTTTCTCTGAAGTCCACGTTCTTCAGCTGCATCCCCTCTCTGGCCTCCATGTAATCATCCAAACCCTCAATTTCAGAGAAGAACCTGGCTCTCTGGTTGAGGTACTCATTTTCTGGGCCAGCCTCGGTGAAGCTGAAACATTTGGTAAAGCGCAGCCGAGTTGCTGGATGTCCCTCCAAACCTCTGAGGTCACGCGACACATCTTTCATCCCACAGTGGCTGAAGTCAAACTCCCCCTCGGCCACATGGGTGTTCACTCTCTCATGGTACACCTGTGTGGTGGTGTAGGCATCTCCGTTGCGGTATCGGGTGACTTGCCGAGTCCGTCGGACAAAATGGTAGCTGATGGCCTTCCACCATATGCAAGGTTGGGCCTGTTGCATCCGCAGCACTCGCTCATACACACTGTCCACGTCCGCTTTACACTGCAGCTCGCTCCTGGCTCTGCAGTGCCAACACTCCACCATGTACAGGACATAGAGCATGAGCAGGAAGGCCAGAGGGATGTAGATATAGCCATCAGAACAGGGGCTGTCGTGGTAGATCATCGAGTGTCCCCCGACGCCCATCCCAGAGGCCCCCCGCAGGGAGGAGGTGAAGGAGGCTGTGAAGGAGGAGGTGAGAGCCGGGTTGAAGCTGATCTTGGTTACCCGGGTAAGCTGGCACCAGGCCACCGCGCCCAGGCAGCTGTACATGAGCAGAGAGAGCAGCAGACAGCGCCAATGGGACTCCCGGCAGACACAAGCACCAAGGGACTGCTTCACTGGATGCTGCTGCAGAGAGAGAGAGAGAGAGAGAGATAAGACAGAGGGGAGAGAGAGAGAGAGAGAGAGTAATGAGGAAAAGGCACTTAGAGCAATGAGCCTCTGAAACATGGAGGTGACATTATGACTTGCAGCAGAAATGCAAATGAACGTGGCTGCACTATAAATTTGAGTTTTTCCATAGCTAAGCAGGAAGTAAATCAAACTACAGAAAGCTCAGTGGGATTCAATTAAAGCATATAGTGTCCCAGAGAGGCTGTGAGTCAAAGCAGCTGACGGACTCAATATTAACTGAGGTGTTTTCACACATCTATCTCTGAAATCAATTTAGTTTATGTTGCACAAGGGCAAAAATATATGCTAATAAAGTTGTCACATTAATATCACAGGTTAGACTTGTGTGTATTTAAAACCTTTGATTAAAGTCTGCAGTTAGAAACAGAGCCTCACTGTCACTGGATTTTTGAGCCTGACAACAGTAATGATATTTAGGAGTGAAAAATAAGATAATAACACGTTAGCTGATATTAGTTATAACATCAACACAAAACATTAACAAAAACCATAAATTAACTATCAATGCTCTTAGTGGACATGCTATATTAATGGAGACACTGTTTCTAAATAAGATCAGACATGTTTTCTACACTCCCTTTTCTTGTTACTTCCTTGTGTGCTGAATACATCAATACAGGTCATAAACTAATGTACGCCAGTCAAACTGTAATTCAGGTCTCCAGCTACAAGTCACTTTTAATAAAGCCTTGAGCAGACAGAGTAAAATTGCAGTCAGTTACAGAAAATTTACATAAAAATGGAAAACCCATGAAGTGTTTGTACTCTAGTGGTCAAAAGGCCAAAATCGTAGATTTTTTTAACACACATCTAAAGGTATGCAGTTGTAACAAGTGCAATTCCTCAGTGAAGGATCAATAAAAAGGCTTATCTCGCCTCTTATCTTAATCTCAAACACACACATACATAAACAAACACATGTGCACACACACACCCACACACACCCATGAACAAACACACGTGCGCACACACACACACATAAACAAACACACGTGTACACATACACACATAAACACACTTATCTGCCAAGTTAGCTGGGGGCAAACTGACAGAAGCAGAAAGTGCTCACATTTGCAATACTGACCACAAGTGGAATTGTCCCATTCAGCAGAGACACTGGCCTAAAGCGATTTCCTCAGTAACACTAACAGTAAAAGAAACTGGACCCTCAAAGAGATTAAACCAGGACAGCAACATTTAGCGCATGCATCTGCAAAGAGGGAACTCTGGGAACATCAAATATTAATTGGATTCCATCTTGTCAGTCACATTCATTACTTGATAGTGTTTGTTGTGATGGCAGTGCTCAGCATCAGATCCTGTGTTCTTGTGGACTTCCTCTGGGGTTTTATGCAGTGAAAGGATTTATGTTGACAAGCAGCCCATCCATTACTGCACTGACACAGGGGTGGGGATGTCACTTTGCTGGTTCCACCTCAGTTATTTAAAGAACATACAGTGATGCAATTGTGGTGGACTAGAGAGGACAGACTTTTCAGTCATCCAGGCCCCATGACTGCAGACATTAAAGACTATGTACAGATCGACCAATTTACATGAAAAAACACTATGGAATGTTTTTATTCATTTAAATTTTCCAAAATTGAAGCCCTGACTTGGATGGGTATTTCCAGTATTTTCTTAGAAATTGCTTTCATGCTGTTGAACATAATATGCTGGCTAAAGATAGACAGTGTGTTTGTGAAAAAGACCCAGGTTCCTCATGACTAAATGGTACTTCAGTCTGCTACAACATATAAAATAAGATTTAGCAGTAAATGAACAATGGATCTGAGGTAAGACAACTTGTCTGTCAATGGTCAGCTGAACACAGCCAGCTCCTAGGATTGAATTGCAGTAATTACTCACAGTTTGAAGGGCAAGTAGCAAACACAAACATTCACGGATGCTTAAAAGACTAAACTCCACTTGCAGTCATGGTCTGACTTTGAAAATAATAGTTTGATGGCTTAACTTTTGGAGAAATGTCTGAGTTTGTCAGAGGGAGTAGGTTTCCACATCACTGGCTTCTACTGCCACTATGTGTAATGGACAGTTCTGACATTTCAGCAAGCAGAGAGGCTGTTTGGCTGCAGGTGGAAGCAGTTGCACTGTAATGGCACTGTAATGGCACTGAGAGGATGAAAATATAGGATTTGTATCCCAGAGAGTCACTAGCACAAAAAATGACAATGCAAGTGTTTTAAAACAGAATTAGACATATTTTTATGGAGTTAAATAAAACAGGCTTAAGAAACATGTATCGTGTTTGAACTGCTTGACTCTACAGAGAAGACAGAGAAGAACTGCTGTTATTTTTTTAATACTTTTCTAAAAGTACTTCTTTGCTCAGAACTATTCTGATTTTATCCCGTATTTTTAAGATGTTTCTTACCTAAGTTAATCATATAATGAACGGCTAGCATGTGCGCACCTACCTCCCCCTCCAGAACATCACTCTCAGCCGGTGAATCCTCCTCTTCCTCCTCCTCCTGCTCCTCTCCCTCAGCATCATTGGGAGCACTGGCCGCTGCGTCCTCCGCAGGGTCCAGATCGGAGGACAGCATGCTGCACTCTTTGCATGTCAGAGAGACATAATAAGATCACTGTTTTTTATTCATTGGCTTTGCTCCCCCCTTCTCTTTCCAATTCAGCCCCACACCGTCTGGGCCGGAGCCAGCGGGCTGCTGCTGCACGGAGCGGGGATCCCGCGGTGGTCCCGACTGTCCGGACGGAGGGGGGCGGGGTTGAGGGATTTCACCGCAGCAAAGGCAGCAGAGGTTAACCATGATGCAGTCAGCTGAAACTGCTGTCACTGGCCAGAGATCGGGTAAAATTACCAAATAAAAACCAAATATTATTCATAAAAAATAACTGCACAAACGAGATGCAGTGTGCTGTCCAGTGTCTTGAAGGAGGAATGATAACGCGAGATGTGACGTTAGTCGCGGTGTTAAATAAACCCTGAGTGTCCCACGACATTAGTGAAGTAGCAACAAAAAATAACCAACAAACTAGCTAAATTGTCTATATTTTTCATGCTTCTAATTACCTAATCATTTTTAAGAGATGATGTGGATGTGGTCGAAAAATTCGCTCTGCGTCCTTCCTCCTCGTGTTTGCAGATCTTTTATTTTGAAGGGGACGTTTTGTGTAACGTTAAAAATCTTCCGTGTTGTCGGTAGATTGTTGTGATTCACGGATCCAGCGCTTACCTGAAGGTAAGCTAACAAAACATTTATATTTTGCAATGCAACAAATAAAGGAACACCGCAGTAACAATGTTCGGTATTTTGTTGGATAATTATAGCTTCAACGGAGAGAGGTTTAAGATTTCAGGCTAATGTTATGCTAACAGTACCTGTGTGTAATACATCCCCAGTGCATGTCGAATGTAAACTTCACTGACTTTGCACGTGATAAAAAAGCAATATGTATCCATTGATCAACATCAAGCTGAAACTTTAGCAAACGTTATAAAAGACTACTTCGATTAGTGATATGGTCTAATTTTCTGCTTTCTGTCCCCTTTTGCACATCTAAAACACGTTGGTTAGCTTTGTGATTAGCCACGCTAGCCAAGTTCAGCCCCTGGTCGAAAGCAGATGCAACACCGTGCTGTATAAATAGCATTTCTCTGGTCTTACATGTTTAAGGTTAACGATATGATAGTTCCACACAACAAATCTGATAAGCCAGAGTACAGCCTGAATGAGTTTTCAGTTCAGTTAAAAGTGTCATCCTTATGGCACCCTTAAGCTTTGGGTCCTTTGAATCGTCACAACCTTTCCAAGTGTCAAAGTATGATCCTGAATCTAGTAATGTTGGAGCTAAGGTTAGAACTTAATGTCATCTTTTGTGTTCTTCAGAGGGATGTTGCGGCGTCCCAAGCCAACCGACTCTGAGGCAGACCTCCTGAGAGAGCAGGAGCGCTTTCTGACCTCCGGTGCCCCGTGTGCTGCCACTGTGGTCCGCCGACCTGACAAGAGGAGGGGCGAGGCTGGAGGAGGAGGAGGAGGAGGGGAACAGAGCGGGGAGGATGAAGGAAGACAGAGAGATGTTGTCACCATAGAAGGTTAAAGAAAAAAAGTGTCCATTTTGTCATTTCTCTTCATATTGTGATGTTCACTCATTGACAGTTGACATTTTGGGCTCAGCAGACATGAGTTACACACTTAAGTATGTCAGTTTTTGAAAGCATAACAACCAGCAGTGAACTGCGCAAAAGTAAGATTACTTTACACAGAAATCGCAAACCTGATGTTAAGCTTTTGTGCTTCCTCTAGATCTTCCAGACCAGCTCCCATCTCTGACGCCAGCTCCTCCTAAGAAATCTCGTTTTAAAGCCAGTCGTGTCACTTTTGAGGGTGATGATGCCGAGGAGAGGCTAGACAGACACGACACACACATCAGTGCCGTTCTCTCCAGGATCGTTGTAAGTGGCTTTCGTGAGACATAACTTAATCACGTTGGAAATGTGATGTGTGAATCAGTGACTGTGTACTAATTTAGTAGCTTTATTCACTGTCGGATCTCTACATGAATACATGCATCCAGTGCATCACTAAAATTTAGTCTAGCATATTTTCAAACTTTCTAAGCTTATAGATTTTTTTCATTTTTGTATTTTTCTACCAATACCTCTGTAACATTCTTTTGTTTTCAGGAGAGAGATATCAGCTCTACTCCAATATCTCTACCAGAACTTACAGGCATGGCTTTCCCCAAAGTAATGCACCGCTCAGAGACCAGCAGTCAGGTAAAAAGACCCTAACCCCCGTTCTTCATGAATGAAATCACATTTTACTGGAGAAAAAAATTACCTGTGAGGACTTATTGTTGGATCTTCATTACTCAGTCATTCAATCATTTGAAGATGGATAAGTGATTGATGGTTGCTCATGCTTATGACCAGGTGCCAGTGTCTTCAGTCGGCGGAAGGAAGAGTATCTTTGCACGTCAGATCGCAGCTCAGAGGCTCAAGGAGGGAAAGACATCTTTACTCTGTGCACCTAAGGCTGCTCAGACGCCTGAAACCAGCATGGATACTGATCAGTGTGGTGCTACGGATCATCGTAAGTCAGCTTAAGCTGTGTCATTTTCAATTTTTCTCCTCTTTCTTTCACCACACAACCCCCTCTACATAGTTTTTTGTCTTTACTTTGTTTATATGCTTGCTTCTGTTCGTTCACCAGAGACAGCTGCAGCCCCAGGTCCCAGGCTGGTGTCGGGTCAGGGGCTCGAGGGCCCAGATAGCTCAGGAGAGACCATGAGGATCCACAGGGAGAACCAGGCTAAGCTCCAGGAGATGTCTCAGTCTGAGATACTGGAGGAGCAGAAGAAACTCTTAGCTCAGCTTAGTAGGTGACAATGTTGTCTTCGTGATAGTAAACTAGTATGTATTGTAAGTTGAGATTAAAATATAATCTGTTTGAAAGTTGTCTCTTAAATAGTAAAGAACATTGAAATCTTTTGTTAATTTTTTTTGGTACCACTAGACATAACAGGATTATTTCTGCTTCTCAGATCCGAGACTGGTGGAGTTTATTAGGTCTCGCAAAGCTCAGAGCGTGCCATCCTCTGCCTCCCCATCCAAACACCCCCAGGGCAAAGGCAGCAAGGAAAACTTTCCTCTTGAAAATGTAAGCCGAGAGTCCGACTCTTCCAGTGCTGCTGTGCTGCTTCAGAAGCCCCAAGAAGTAGAGATGGAAGGAGAGGAGCAGGAAGAGGAGGAGGAGGAGGAACTGGCACCACCGCCTGCTGTGACGGGTATGATGGATTTTGAAATAAAACCTTTTTATCACATCTATCTTGTCAGTTTCTCCTGATCTCTGCTGCTTCTCGAGATATGCACATATCAACAGAATCTAGATGATTATTCTTTTTCATTATTTCGTATTACTTTCAAATTGTAACCTCGCTGCTGAGACTGTCAGATTAAGTGAGACAGAGTTTGTCCGTTGTCAAGAAAATCCATCAAACTGACTATCAGTCTGCCTTTATCTCCCTGCTCTCCCTCTTGTCCTCGCGCTGCCAAGCATCCTTTCTCTAATTGTATAACTAATGAGGGATGCTTCTACTGCATGGCTACAATCCAAACTTAAAGCTGATCGTTGACTTCACTTTGTGTGATTAGAAGAAAAGCCAGACGAAGCCAAAAGTAGCCACTCTGTGCAATTAAGTTTGTGCAGATTGCTCAAAGAATACTGCCGGTCCTGATGAAAGTCTTACTAATGGATTTTTGCCCTTGTGTTTTACAAAAAGCATAAGAGCAGAGCTTTTTTTGTCCTTCTTTCACTCTGGGAAAGATTATTATTGCCTCATTTGCCTTTAGTTTTAGAAGAAAAAAACTAAATATTCTTGTTTTGGGCTTAGAAAAAATAACTATTACCCTTCTGTGTGTGTGAATTCAGAGAAGGATCTGCTGGTGAAGCCTCAGAGGGAATGGGTCAACATGAATAAGCTGGAGCCAGAGAAGCTGGAGTGGATGAGAGACTTGCCTGCACCCAAAAAGAAAGGAACCAAGAAGGTAGAGAGATGTTTCTTATAATAAAAGTAGAACAAAAACAAAGATCCAGTCAAGTCAGCTGAAATCTTGAAGTTTAGAAGTTTATTTGCACCAAAGGCTTGGTGACAGTTGTGTGAGTTGATACACTGTGGTTTCCTTGCAGGCCATGCAGGCTCGCTTTGACTTTGCAGGGACGTTGATTTCACCCACTGAGGATCTGCCCACCCACTTAGGCCTGCACCACCATGGAGAAGAGCCAGAGGTCAGCAATACTTCATAAAAAAAGTTCATATCAAAAGTTCCCTTTTGTGTCCAGAATATAGTACAACTCACCGATAAATGTATATGACACATTCAGGCCTATTTTTATTTTTTTTTTGTGTTCAATAATTAACAAAGCAAATTTAACATAATAGCAGCTGACAACAAAGTTAGATTCTGATATAAGCAGGAAATACAGATTTAATCTTGAGTTTTAAATACTATTGTCTCAGACCAGGATCTTCTTGAATTTTGCTATTTAACAGAGACTTGTGGCCTTTTTGTTAGTTATGATTTTATTCCTGATGCTGAGGATTTCTCTCCAGCGGGCAGGTTATTCCCTGCAGGAGCTCTTTCTGCTGTCTCGCAGTCAGGTCATCCAGCAGAGGAGTCTGGCCCTCGGCACGCTGGCCAACATACTCTCAAAGGTATGTAAACAAACACATGCGGTGTCATTCATATCTCCTAAGCCACTGTAGTCTGTAGTCACTCTTTTTTTCTCCCCCCGTAGGCTCGTGCAGGGGAGTACCAGTCTGTTCTGAAAGGCAGCGTGATGTCCACCCTGCTCGACGCGGGCCTGCTCTTCCTGCTCCGTTTTGCATTGGATGACAGCGTTGAGGGAGTGATGTCTGCAGCCATGCATGCTCTCAAAGCACTACTTGTGTGTGCAGAGGACGAAGTAAGACAACTTGAAGCAATGCAGTGCAAAATCCCAGCAACATCGAGCAATTATTCACAAAATATGTCATAAAAACTCTCTTTCCTTGTCTGTCACAGTTCTTATAATCCAATTGGTTTATATCCAACTTTCAGGAGTGTTTGGACTGCACTTTCTCCTGGTTTCGCGGTCTGGCTTCCTTCCCACTGCTGCCGTCTGCTCAGGAGGAGGAAGATGAGCTGGATGAGGAGGTGCCTGAAAGTATGAGGGAGACACCAAAGGAGAAGGAAGAGAAGAAGAGTGATTTTGATGTGGCCAGGCAGGATGTTGTCAAGGTAAACAAGCAGAGTTCATTTAATACACTTTTACTTATTTTCCTTGGAGTTCTCAGATGTATAAACTCTGTTTATAATCAGCAAATATAAAGTTCTGTAAAAACACATGTTGAATGATGATTGTTGACTCTCCTGCTTGTGTTTCAGGGTCTGTTGAAGATGAAACTGCTACCCAGGCTGCGTTACATTCTTGAGGTGGTCCGACCGTCTCCTCGAGTGGTCCAGGACATCCTGGAGATCCTGACTCGCATTGCTAGGCATTCATCCTCATCTGCCACTCAGGTAGTAACAGTAACTGCAACAAAACAAGTCAATTAATCACTGAATTGTTGAACTGTGTCCACACATATTGTTTACCAATTCGTTTGTTGTATATTAAATTATTATTGTCTATTTATATCATGTTCAGGTCCTTGACTGTGCTCGCTTGATGGAGACGGTGTTGTCAGAGTTTGTTCCCACTTCCTGGACTGTGCCATCTACGCCCCTCCCTCACTCTGTTTACGGTCTTCCTCTGGCCAGCGCCATGAAGCTGTTAAGAGTTTTAGCGACCTCTGGCAGACATGCCTGTGCCAGACTGGTAAGTGCTGGAGTTAGCAACAATGTTTGACAGCCTTATTTGTTTCTGTGCACAAATCTTCATGGGAAAGAAAACATCCTCTTGAACTCACCCTTTTATTTTGAAATTCAAAATGTTAAGAAGCTGTATTATTCCTGCTTTATGTGCCATTTGTAATCTCTGCTCAAATAAATTCTATTCTCACATGTATAAGCATTGACAGTGTTTATTTCTCTCTCCTCTGTTCAGTTAAACTCTCTTGGAGTGAAGGAGTGTCTGTCTAATCTGCTGAGTGCTGAGCCCAGTGAGCTGCTGCTGGAGCCCACCGAGGCCCTCAGGATCACCACTGAGGCCTACAGGCTGTGGGCTGTAGCAGCCGGATACGGACAGGCCTGCAAGTTATTCATGTGAGTGAACACATTTTGGCTGTTAAATGGGTGCAGAAAGGTTCTTAAGCAAACATGCAAAGAATTCAGCTCACAAGAGCTGTAGTTTCTTCAACTATAATAGCCATTTGATCAACTGCTGTTGTCAGTGCTTGTTTTTTAATCCTTATACTATCCTCATTTTCTCACAGAGACCTGTATCCACGCTTGGCAAAGGCCGTACAGTCGGTTCACAGAGTCCTGGCCCCCTCAGACCCTCTGTTGCCGCTGCAGCTCCAGTGGGTTTTGGCTCTGCTCTCTCTGCTCACACAGGTCACACACACTGCTGGCTGCCATCAGGAGCTACAGGCTGGCATGGTCGGGTAAGGATGAGGGTCAAAGTGGTCTTATGAAACGCTGCTGCTTCACGAAACAACACTTGAACTCTTTTTGATCTACATGTTGATCTCTTAGGTCTCAGGGAGAAGAGTGTCCTCCTCCTCCTCCCGTGTCCTGGGGTCATGTCACAGGGTTGCAGGCATCTCTGTTGGGGCACTTAAAGGGTTTTGTGAGGAGTCTTGATAATCCAGCTCAGACAGAGAGCAGCCTGGCTGTGATTCCAGCTTACCTGGTCTACCTACAAGCTTACTACCATCAGCTCTCAAAACAGGTACCGCTTACTGCCCTGTGTGTGTCTTACTTGTATGTGAGGATGTTGCTGTTTCTCATAGCAAAGCCCCACTTTCTGAAACTTGCAAACTTCTTTAGAGCTCACATTCACTAGCTCTGGATATAAGCTAACATGTCAATAAATGTAAACTAGGAGAGTAACTTAAAAATACAAACGAAATGACTCTTGTCTTTAGAACTGTTTCAAGCCTGTAGAGACGCTTCAAGAACTTGAGCAGCTGACATCTGAGGTTCTCCTCCCCCTGCTGTCCCACCATGTCGTTCAAGGCCTGATAAAGAACCTAAAGTGAGTCTGAAATAGAAAACACATGCCTTTGTTTTGTCTGTCTGCTTGTAAAATCTATTTCTGAACTACATCAGTTGCACTTTAGACCACAGAGTCAAAATAACCAAGTTCTTCATGTTTTCTGTCAACCAGATCTTCCTCAGTGGTATGTAATGTCAAGTCCAGTCATCTTGCACCAGAAACAACTTCCAGCCTGCCTGGTTTGGCCTGCCCAGGGTGGAGAGACCGCGCAGGGCCAGTTGTTCCCAGTTCCCCCTTCCCTCTTCTTACAGGCCTGGGGCTCCTCCTGGAAACAATTACAGGCATTCACAAAGGCCTCAGCTCCAAGGTATGCATCACCGAGGAGCTTAATGTGAGGACAGGGACGGACAACGATGTGCCAAGAAATAAAGTCTGCAGGTTTCTTTTCCATTAGATTAAATAGTATCACTGCAAAGCGCACCTTCAGCCAAAAATGAGAGACTAATCAGTAAATTTATCTTTGGTTGCAGCCTCTTGGCAGGCCAGTGTTGGCCCATCACTCAGCTAAAACACAGCTGGATGTTTTTTTACTGCCATCTTGTGGTCACACGCAAAAAATATTCATAATATTTCATCTTAGATTTTTCCTTTTTCTGTGTGTGACCTTCTGTACAGTTCAGTGGTCTCCTCCTGTCCGAACCTGTGATTGGTTACCTACAAAGTTGCAGCCAGGCTACGCCCACCCTATCTCACACCAGAGCCTGGTTTCTCCGTCATGAGCACCACCTCCTCTACCTGCTGCTCCGGCTCGCACACAGACTGGTAGGCTCCATCAAACAACCATAAATGATACTCTGTTGAGCTGAGACACACAGTTTTTGTTTTGTTGCATCCAGCAACATTTTCTCCTGTTCCCAGCTCGTTCAAGTTCCAATTATACATCTTATCTGGAGTTTCATGTGTTTTTAAAAACCAAGATCATTCGTCGGCTTGTATAAACTGAAAATACTATCACTATGAGCAGGTCAGTGGGATTTTCCTCCCGTCTGATCTTTGGACGATTTGTCTTTAAACTGAGGTTTCATCTACTATAAATAAATCAGTTTTTTAATTTTGTCTCGCATGTTATTGGTTCTGGCACATTTGTCTTCATCACTTATCTGTATTTTCACTATTTTTGCTCTTTCATCAGGTTCCCATTGAGCCACAATTAGCCAAACATGCCTCACTGTACCACCAGATGGCACTGGTTCTGCTGCCATGGTTGTTACCAGGCAGTGAATACCTGGCACATGAGCTGCTGTCCACCATCATCTTCAGCAAGGACTTTATATCGTAAGTTTAGATTTAGTTTAAATAATCATTTTGGATTATTTCCAGTTGAGGATCAACACAGCAACTTCAAGAGCCTGAAAAATATTTTAGTTTTTTTGCTTTTTTGTTTTGTTGATTGCACATAATACATTCTTTCTAACATTAAATGATTAGATTATGGCTTGATAAACAGGCTCATGATTATAATCTAATTTCAACCAATTCTTTTCTCTTTAAAACCGAATATCTTTTGAACTGAATTGAATTAGCTAATGATCCGTTTTGACCAGAACTTATGTTCCAGATGCATGGCTTCTTTATTTACAACATTTCTCAGCTAATGATTATGTGTTTGCCCTCCAGAGAAGGTCACAGCGGAGGACCTGAGGCCGTAGAGCTGGGGGAGCTGAAACTTCAGGAGGAAACACACCGGCTCTCCTCTCCCTCTCTGCAAACTGTTGGAGCTCTCTTACGAGAAGCCTACGTCCAGCTGTCGTCCATAAGGGGCTGCTTCCTCACTCAGCTGGCTCACCTGGAGCCGGCCGTACTGATGTCCCGAGACACTCTGCTTGGCCGCAACCCCTGGATCAACTCCCACCTGCTCCCAGAGCTCACTGGTCCAACCCTGCCATCCGATTGGACTTTCCTCCCACTCGTCAGCCTTTACGAGCGAACAGGGCTGTCCGACGGCGGAGGCCTGGCGGTGGAGGAGCTCCCACAGGGGGCTCTGCAAGTGGTGACACACTGTCTGCAATGGCTGCTGCTGCTAGAGGTCTGGAGGGACGAAGCACTTAAGGTACAGAAACAAGTCAGGTCGGGTTAATATGTTTTGCACAAAAGCTCATCAATGGGCTTCACAATCTGTACAGCGTGTAACAAACCATTATCCTCAGACCGTCGATTCAGAGAAGAAAAATCTGCCCCAAATTCCTGACGCGCCCAACAAAACATCTTTCAAAAGAATAAATAAATACACTTATGGTTTTTTAATGTTAGTATTTCATGGATTTTGGAGGTCAGTGTAGAGAAAACAGAACCAAAACCATATTGCATATCAGCAATAGTACTGAATAGAATAGAATTAATAATAAACTTTATCTACAAGTTACCTTTCAAAATAATATGACGATGTTTAATTGGAGAAAAAACTAATGAATCAAAACAAGTCAACAACTCAGTTTAATAAAGCAAATAGTGAAGAGGAGAACACGGAATGAAATAGTGAAAATGCAATAAGTGAAGATAAAAAAATTAAACTAAAGAAAACATTCTCTGGTTCCAGCTTTTAACATGTGCACTTCTTTTCTGTTTCATATGAAAGTAAACTGAATATGTTTATGTAACTAACATCTGAAACATATTTCATGTTGTAGATGATTCCTCCAGTCGCCAAGCTCGCCCGCCTGTCCTGTGTGTTCCTGTGCTCCAGCGACTTGTTCCTGGAGAGACCAGTTCAGAAACTGACCTGGGGTCTGTTCAGACTGCTGACCAGGTCTGTCAATGTTTGATATCCATCTTCTTAGTGCAAAATCTATACGAAGCAAAGACAAAAGAAACTGAGTCTCTTCCATTTGCAGGCGATCCAAGCTGGACTCTCTGGACCTGAACGTCCCTCCACCTGGTCTCGCCTCCTTCCAGGACTTGTACTCTGCTCTTTTAACCCAGTACGAAGCTGTGTCTTTTGGAGACCGCCTGTTTGGCTGCTGGGTGCTCTTACCGCTGCAGAGGAGGTACAGCGCCACCATGAGGCTGGCTGTGTTTGGAGAACATGTAGGGATGCTGAGGTCACTGGGAGTCACTCTGGAACAGGTAACAATGAGGATGTTTGTCTTTTAAGTTGTCTTTGATCATATAATATGATTTAGACACATTAATCATTTTTTTGTCTGTTCATTTGAAGCTCTGCGTCCCTATCGAGCGGTTCACGTCTCCTCCTGAAGACTCCCTCCCTCTTCTCCGTCTCTATTTCCGCTCTTTGGTGACGGGGACCCTGAAGCCAGGCTGGTGTCCCGTCTTGTACGTGGTTGCCTTATCTCATGTCAACTCCTTCATCTTCTCACAGGATGCTGCAGCACAGGTACAGCACTGCATGGCACGAGCACACACAAACAAACACACACATACATACACACACACGCACACGCACACGCACACGCACACACACACACACACAGTCTCTGCACAAAACGCTGTAAAAGAAAGTGATGGGAAAAAAATGGGATTTACGCCACCACTTGAAGTGTTTTCCTGATTTATGAACATGGTTCCCAAATGGCTTGAGAAACAAATCCAAGCCTGTCTTGATGAAATGCGTTGCACTGTATTCTTGTTAAGACTGTGCTTTGTGACTTTTTATCAGCCGCATTGAAATCTAAGGCATGCTGCCACATGTGTCATGATTTAAGAAATCCAGAAAGTGCTCCAGCTGCACTGAAGACGAGGCTCGGTATGTGAGAAGCATTCGGCAGTTCGGTTTTATGGAGACACACGCACGCAATTTCTATGCCAAATATGAGCTCACTGAATAATCCAAAACCTTTAAGAGTCTGTGTGCCTACGAACCCCTGACCTCATGTCACTGATTAAATCCCAAAGGGTCAGCCCCAGAGTTTTTTTCTCACATATTCAGCTTAGCTCCTTCCTGTTCATAATTGTTGATTTAAGCCATGGTATGTGACTTTTATTTCCCTGTGAGGTTTGGGGGTTGACATCCCAGAATAAGAAACACATTTAGGGACTGCAGCCCTTTTACTTCATTCACAAAGACTGTATTTAATGGCAGTAAAGCAAAAAACATTTTTTTTTTGTAAACACTGTGAGGTTACATACATTAAAACGGTGCAGCAGCGGGGCCTTTGATCTTTAATCCCTTCGTCCTTTTCCAGGAGGTTGAAGCAGCTCGACTCAGCATGCTGAGGAAAATCTACTACCTGACTGATGAGGTACTTTACTGTCTCCTTCTCTCTGATCTTTACACACTGAAACTATTTTATTGATTGTACCTTCACCTCCAACCAAACTCTCTGATGTTTTCCTCACATTGTCTCAACATTCCTCAGAGAAATCAGTCTGTTTTTTTGTTTCTCATCTTGTTAACCGTCACCAAAATCAATATTATTCTTCTGGATGTTTTTATCGTAGCTCTGAATTTTATACTTGTTTGAATCTTCCACATTTTTCAATTTTTTTTTGTTTTAGGATTAATTATGTATGTGGTAATCCTCTGATTTTCATTCCTTTTCATGTAACCAGTTCATTAGACAAGAGTTTTGCCTGTTTTCTTCAGTCTCGCCTTAAAACAAGTTGACTCAGTTACAACTTGTCTGTTGTTTCAGTAACACTCAAGTATTTTCCTAGTATTCTAAAACACTTGGACCAATTAGTGGTCTGCATCCCATCGTTAACATGGAAACCTAAAGTCCTTCAGGGAAATGGTTTAGCAACTTTGCCCTTTTATCTGAAGGTTTTGTTTACACCAGTGGCTCTCAACCATCAAACTGTCTTGTACCACAAAAACAACACAGAAGTTATTATTTTCAAACTTTCTTGTATCATCACTCTGAGTCATAATGCACATGCATAAAATACAAGAGCTGAATAACTCATCTCTTTCTACCTTAGGCTATTAATTTATCAAACCCCTTATATTTCAGCTTTTTGTCTGTTACAATGAGCTATATGATTAGATGTTTCTCTCTTTGCTTGCTTATTAGTTTCCATGCATTTTCAATCGCTGCACATGGTGTTCTGGTTGCTGCATACTCATTGTGTTGATATATATTTTAAAATGAAATCAGTCAAGCTGCGATATTCTCCGTCTTTTCTCACCTCCTTCTCATTCTCTTTGTCTCTCAGGTGTTAAGAAACCACTTGCTGCTCTTCAGACTACCACAGCAGCAGTCAGAGTTTGGCTTCGAAATGTTCGACCAGTTGCCTCCAATTAGAGAAAAACGTCTGGAGAGCATCCTGAGACTGAAAGAAAGCAGCTATGACAAAGGAGACTGAAGACAGCAGGCAGTGGAAAAACAAGAATGTAGTTATCCCAAACAAGAAGCTACAGGGGAGAGACCGCATGGGACTGAGAGCACATTGCAGTAGAGACTACAGCATCAGAGAGAAAGGTTGGCGGCGAGAAACTTAGCTAGACAGTAATTTCAACTACTAAAGGTGTTAAAGATCAGCCTGGGATCAAGGACCAAGAATATTATTTGTGTCCTCTTTTCTTAAAGGAAACCCAACATGAGGTCGACCTTTTCAGCCCTCAATGAAGAAGCATTTGCTAATAATTTTTGGCACTTATTTGAATCTGCTCCAGTCATCTCTGCCCAAAGGTTAAACACAAAAGCTCAAAATGAAGCTTTGATGCAGAGAAACACAGAACTTCTATGTTTTTCCTTGTTACACCAGCACTTTGTCTGAGTTATTGTGTGTCTGATGTGCTTGAAAAACAGATCAGAAAAACTCGTGGCATATTGGAGTAAAAACGCAATCTACCTACAAGTGCCTGCAGTTGTCTTCTTTTGTGAATAAATCCTGATTTTCAAATATTTATAAATCTCAATGTTTTTCTTTTTTCTTAATCACTCTTACTCAATGCTGCAAGTGCAGCTGAAAGAAATGGTCTAACTGGAGTGTAACTAATAGCTGAATATAGCTGTGTGGTTCAAGTGCCATGACAAACAGGCTGTTTTTCAGTAAGGTTTACAAAATGAAATGGAATTTAAAAAACAGAAACAAACTCATGAGAAAAGACAAATGCATTGTTTCCTATCTGTGTCATAGTCAATAGTGCTCACTCTGAAGTCCCTCAGAGACAACAAACCAAAGCAGTTTCCAATGAAGCTTCCATTTCAACAGATTTGGAAAATGCCCATAAGGGGCCGGATGTTTTCTGTACATGTGCTTGCATTTAGTTAGATAACAAATTATGGGAGCAAATTGAGTCCATCTGCATATCATTAACGACTTCACACATACTGATGTGGTGAAACTTCTTACTTAACCACATTTTTGCGTGACTTTTGCATTATGCAAATATTCTTAAATAGACTTGTTTACCCGAAAGATCACATTTTTAGTGGTTTTGTTACATAAGAGTAGACATTCTATCCCACTTAAGGTATGTCTTGATAATCTTAATTTATTAACTCAGTCATACATGATTAAAAATTATAATTTTAATCTTTACAAATAATCCTCTGTCAGTGACTCATTCAGGAGTGTAAAATCTTCCAGGGTTTGTACAAGTTGCAGAGCAAAGCGTGCTGCTGCCCGCCTGGGGGACTCGCTCTCCAATAACAATAACTAACACAGCCAACATCATCATAAAGATTAATTTAAGTGCTTCTTCAAATAAGCTGCAAAGAGGTGTAACCTCAGCAGGATCATTTGTCTGCATTTTTGTGGCGTGTTTTCATTGAAATGACATCACTGCTTTCTGTATTACAGAAATAATGCTTAGAAATATGCAATTTGAGAAACGTTAAGGGTGAGTTCTGAATGTCATGCGAAGATGAACGTATGGAGCGACCCAAGCGGCTGCTCTGGATCCCTGAAACAGGTGGAGTCTCTCTCTGTCAAAGTGAGCTGGATTTTAGTTAACCTCTCGCTAGCTCCAGGAAGATGTCAAATTCCATCTTGAATAACATTACAAAATATGCACACCTGATACTTTAAAGGTCGCACCTCAACATCACAACCAACTCCTAATGAATAAAGTCCTTATAGACCAGCTCCTGGCCCCTCATGTGTTTGTCTTTCCAGCTGTTACCTGATAACACAGATGAGGAGGCAAATATCTGCTTCTGATTTAAGTGATTTGTTGCCATCATTTCAGTCTGCCATTGGTCAGACAATTTAGAGCAACAGAAAGTTATGTTTGTTTGCTTTTTTAGACATCTGCTGATTTGTCGGCTGTCCTAGATTCCTGTGAAATACCTTGTGATGTAATTTAGCCTTTAAAGATTATGACAACTCCTGTTGGTACCAACACTGGCTACATGGTTTACTCCACATCTAGTACATTGAGCCTCATTCATGGCATCATGTGCCCAATGGCTCAGCTGTAAAAGTGAGGAATTTACAACAGCCTCACTTAACCTAATCATCAAATTAACAAATAAGGCGTGATAGTAAATTTTATTGCTGGGAATCTACACTTGGATTTGATTGCAAAAAGTTAAACTTCCTCTCACTAAATGGCAAGTGGTGCAACCACTATTTATCTATTCACAGCAAAAGAAATTGATGGTTGCATAATGTTTAATATTCCCCATCTGGATACCACAAGAACACAAGTTTGATTAAAAAAGGACAAGCTCAGAGAAAATACTCCTTATTTATCCTTATAGCATCTTCTGAGATTTTCCACTGTGTGCAGAAACTTAAAATCAACTTTGGTTTGAAGTTTATATTAAAAATATAAAAAGATGCATCTATATGCATATATATTCTCATCTATAACTCCAAAGCAAGAAAAAAAAAAAGATCTGAAAACTGTTTATCTGCTTCTGTCCCCGTAAAACCCAAGTTGGCCTCCAGCAGCCAAATTGGCAAAAGCCTGCAGTTTGGGGTTTTCCCTGGTCTTAAAAATCTAATTTATGTCTAAATCTCCTGCACGCTAATAAAACTTTGGGAGTTCTAAGTTAGGATAGAGAACTGTGGAGGAGAGTATTTAAGCACTCTAATGTTCTCCTAAAAAATGAATCCCCCTCTGATTCACCCAATTTCACTCAGCTGCTTTAACGCAGAGAGTTAAAAAATCAAGAGGGAGGAGAAGACTTTTAAATGAAGACACTGAATAACCCTAGAAAATGAAAAGGGGCTTAGTTTTTATTTCTGCTTTGAGAGAGGCATAAACCAGTAGGGTCTCAATATCCATGGTAAATGTTCCTCCAATAAGTACAGCTAAAAAATTCTTCATAGATCTAAAAAACCAAAGCCACTAAAAAGACTGAAAGATCTGGTTCAAAGCCCACTTGGCAAGAAAGTTGCCAAGATGAGCAACACATGCAAGAAGAAGGTTTTATCCAGGTTCAGGCTTGGGAAACTTGAGTTATTGCCTCTCAAGGTGGGCCAGAGGGAGGGAGTGATTTGGGTACTGTTTGCTGTCAAAACATTAAGGGGTGGGCAAGTTGAGACCCTTCATCTTTGAGAATCTCCTAATATGAGAAACACAGTCCAAGCAGGACCGATGCAAATTAATCATCCAGAGCACTCCGCATGGACTGGTTGTGTTCAGGACACATGGGGGTGACAGGCTAACAGATGTATTGCAGCTGGTGGTGTTAAATGATGATGGACAAGAATGATGTTGTGGAAGAGAACAGTGTAGTACAATCCACCACATATTCCTATTCAGATGGTGAGATGATACACCAGACACAAAGATCAGAAAATTTTATCAGATTTTATCAGTAATCACTACTGTCCTAAGGAAACTACAGTTTAGTTATATTAAATGAAATATACGTATCTTACACATCAAGAAAACACAAGAGCAGCAACTATATATGATTGAATTTTTAGAAGAACAATGCACATTGATTACTTTGACTACACTTCGGCTACATTCAATAGTAATTACGTATTTTTTTGGAATAGAGAAAGCATCAATCTGTTTTTCTGTATTTAATTAGTGGAGAAGAAAGAAGTCTCTCCATTATTTAGAATACACTTACAGTAGTGACTGCAGCAATTTTAAAGTGAATATTAATTCATAATGCAGACCTATATTGATTACTAAGTTGACCACACTCTTATTCAACAAGCACAAGCTTTTTTGTGGTGTGTGGACAGAAAGGGGTATTTTTTTCATGAACTAGCATAGCTTTACAGCAGGGATTTTATTTGTTGCATTTTTTTGGTACCTTTAGGTACCTGTACTTTAAGATCCACTCCCCTCACAAATGTGCTTTTCTCATGTTTGTGTCCCCTATGCCATATCTTGACTCTACTGACTTCTATCTGTGTAAACTTTGTAACTTGGAAGCTGTTTTCACATTCCTGTACTGAAGCTGCATTATCTCTGTACCTAAAGTCTTGATTTAATTGTTCCCCGGGCAAAAGTAGACTTGTTAATTACCAAATCAGACAGCCAATTGTAGGCAAAGAAACACAAAATCCACTACAAATTGGATTTTTTTAGCATTGTTGCCTGCTGGGTGACTTTCTTGTTGGACTGTACAATTGTGACATTGCATAGGCTATACAGTACCGATAAAGATAAACATCTTTAAAATACTGTAGTAATACCTCCACTGCTGTGTGAAATTTACTCCACGTCCTATATTGCTCTTTACTTGTTAGGGTATGGATTGTCACTGATGCCTCAGACTGCTGTTGTCTGTTAATGAATTCATTTGAGTTTAGATTTAATAATTAATACAGCACATCAGCACCCAGCAGAGCTTTTCAACTAACATGGCTTTTCACATATCAAAGGCTTCATCAAATATTCCAACCAGATCCACAATCTTCATTTTTTTTCTCATTAATAAATGTTTAAATATGGTTTGAAAGGAATGAAAGCAAAGATGATGTTTTCACCCACTCAGGACAAATCAGAAATTATGTCCAAGAAAGTGGCTAACAAGATCTAAGTGATAAAAACAAACACCAGAAAATTATGAAAAATGAAAACAATATCTTACATAAGAGAATTAAGACACTCTTCTTTTTATGTTTGCCCAGCACTGCCTGCTAAATGACTTTTCTAAGAAGTGGATTAATAATAACATGTGTGGGTTTGCCAGAATCATCATCAGACTATGATTTTCCAATTTTTTTTTTAGTGCATGCAAGCAGAAACACAAATGGACTTACTACAGCTAGGAATATTTACAGCAAAAACTGAATTTATATGAAAAATTAAAGAATGATTAATGGTGAATTCTCTTAACAGAGGATTTGTATAATTTAATTTAACAGTCAGTTGGCAGATAATGATTTTATTTTAATTTAATTTAATGAATCATTATCTATTTGACAGGTGATTAATTGTCAGTTAGTTTTTTCCTGAACAAACTTGGTCCAAACCATGAAAGTGATGTTCAACCCCACCCAGATTGGACACTTAAACCAGTTAAATCACGATGGGCAGAGTAAAATGCTCCCTAAACCAATCAGATCGCTGTGGGAAGAGTAAAATGGTCACCCTTTAACCCCGCCAAAACTCTGGTAAAACCCAACCTAGCACTGAATTGGAGAGAATGCACCAATCAAAGCCGCTGCATGCTGCAGACAGGTATACTTAGCTCATCTTACAAATGGCGTTGTCAGACAACCAGTCTACCTCTTTGATCCATAAAAACAAAAACAAACAATTATTTAACCTACAACGAAACAGAATACATTTGGTGATTAATTAAATATTCATATTGTCAAACAGGTTGTGTTGTATTTAGTGCTAATTAGCAAATATTACCATCCTAACACACAGACTGCCATGTTAAGTATTATAGAATGAACCTCAACATTTCTGCATTGCTGTCTATGGCATGTGTGCTTGTTGATATTTATCTGTTACTGTGGCTGCAGACTTTTTATTAAATGTTAGCATGCTAACACACAAACGTCAAAGTTTAACATAGTGAACATTATCGGCTTAACTTTGGCATTTTAGCATGTTGATTTTATCATTAAACTCAAACCCGTCTTTAAACAAAGCATTATGAAGTTGCTAGTATGGCTGCAGTCATTTGTTAAATTCTTGCACCCTAACATAAATTTTGATATTCAACATCACAAGCTAAACCTCAGCATGTTAGCATTTCCATAGGAGCATGTTAGCATGTTGATGTTAGCTTTTGGTTCAGCGCTGTGTCTGATTACTGCTTCAGAGAGTTGCTAGCATTACTTTTTGTGTTGTTTTTCTTTTTGTTACTCCTGTAAAAGTATGAAACTATTAGTAAAGCAGTAAATATATAAGTAATTGCTTAAATACAACAATATAGATATCTCAAGGAGAGTGGGTAGCCACTTCTGCATCTTATACCAAGCTCTCTCTTCATTCTAATAGGCTGCATGTGATTTGATTCGTAAATTATTAGTCCTGTTAAAGCTGAAGTTCCAGCTATTTAATTGTTCCAGCCACCTAAATGTTAAACTGTGCCATTTCTTTGTCACATATTATTGCGAAACTTAGTAACTTGGGGTTTTGGACAGTTTGTCAGAAACAAAAAACTTTTTGTGTATGTCTGACCTTGGGCTTGAGAACTTTTTCCCATTTTTAAATAATTCATATCTATCATGAAAATAAACATAAGTTGTTGTCTGAGTGTGGGGGGAAAGGAGCAGGATTCTTCTTCATTGTCTCGCTTTCTCTGAAGTCTGTGGTGTTTATTTTTATTTTGAACAAAATGTCAGCTCACTGACTTTAACTTAAACTTTTGAAAAATCCCTGTCAGACAGATTAATGCATCTAAATATTGAGATGTGCCTCAAGTCAAGATAAAAGATCCTCTTTGACAGATTTGGAGCAGGAATTTTTAATGCTTACAGGTCCTTAAACATGAAAACTCCTCACTGTAGTTCTCTTGTGTCACCAGGGAGAGATGCTGTTTAGACAGCTGTCACTCTCTCAGCTCCTTCTCCAGCTCCGCAAACTCTGAGACATGCAGAGACCTAAGTGGACTAAATGAGTGTCACCAGGTCCTAATGTCATTAGGCACTGCTGTAATTCACTGAAACTGATTATATTAGAGGGGGGTCATGATGCTCTCACGATGTCCCACTAACAAAGCCTGCCTTCAGGCCACGGCTGCTCTCATGGCAGATTGAAAAACAAGAAGCCAGAGACAGAGTGAGAGGCAAAGAAATTTGAAATGTAAATCAGAATTTACAAAGCAGACGCTGTGAAATTTTTTTTAAAAGGGTTATGTGTGGCAAATGCAGTTTGCAGTCATAAAAAGCTTGGCATTATAATGCATTTGACTGTGTAAATGCATGTTTATTTGTGTGTGCAGTATGCAAATAAACTCGCTTTATATAAAGAATAAAAGCCCCAAAAAGCTTGAATAATATATATATATATCTTTGTGCTTACCAACAGGCTTTACTGAGTTCAGAGCACACTGAACACATATTTATATAGAGGAGGTTTTGTCCTCATTATGTGTCTGTTTTAAACTTCTAAAATGCAGGTAGCCTAATCTCCCCAGGCAATTTCATTAAAAAATAAAGGACACCACCCAACAGGAGGACATCAATGTCTGCATTCAAACCTATAATGACTTATTTTCCCAATAAAGCTGCCTCAGTGTGCACAAACACCCTGAATCATTTTGTCTTTTTGTGTTCAAAGCTCAACACAAACATGCTGCCACTATAAGTTTGTGTCATGTTTGTTGCACACATGACTCATCCCTTCTTTCTCTTTCTTGTCCACTGTCTTGCTGTGTCTCTGTGGTTTGGGGATTGTTAAATATTTAACACCCAGCTAACTGGGGCCATACGTGGGCTGCAATGCTTCAAGATAAAGGGTGCTTGTGTCCCGGCATGAAAGGGAAAGTGTGGGATTCACCAGATTACTCTTTGAGGCCCTGTGTGGTGATGATAAGCTCATTTTGAAAGAGATGAGATTTTTAGACTTTACAGCCACCTGGGAATCCCTTCACCCCAGCTGTCTGTGATGTTTTGTGTGAGAAAGAAAAACTAACAGATGGAGAAGGAGAGAGAGAAAGAGAATGGCATTTCATCAGAGCGATTTAGATTGAAGTCTGGGGTTATATAACTGCCATGTTCCTTATTCGCCTTGTCAGCTGAAGTCCATGAACCCTAATCTAAAACATGCTAGGCCTATTTTTGATTGACAGTGTGGGCTAAGACATAATCATATGCTGTGTATGTGCACCTGCAACCACCTGACCTACATGTCTCGAAGTGCAGCTCGAAGTGCAGGAGATTTCTCACCTACATCTTCAATTTCCCTGAGAGTTTCAGCTTCTTTCAGCACATTTTATTGGTGGGAGGCAGCTGTTTTCAGCAAAGTAGATTTAAAAACTCACTGCATGCTACCAGCTGAGCACCATACTAAACTTACATTCATCAGAACAGCACAAACATGCCTACAAAATGATGCTAATAATGGCTGATTAACGCTGGGTTTGTGTTAATGGTAACCAATCTTTGCTAACATGCTTATTACGGTAACCTTTTGATAACAAAATATTAATATAAAAAATCTATGTATGCATGCTTGGTAACTGCTGAGATCTAAGAAATACCTACAACACACTGCAACATGGCTAAACCTGAGAACTGAGACAGTTTTGAACAAGTATTTATATTTAAGAGTCTAAACCAGTTTATTCAAGGTAAAACCAAACTCAAATCACTTTTTTTTTTTTTTTTTTTTACCAAAAGACAGCGTCATTTAAAGTCATTTGATCCACTGTGGGTGGGAACCTATTGACTATTGCAGCTTAAAGTTACATGGTCACATTATTAGATCTCAGTTATTAACTTAGCGAGTACAATGTCATTATTGTCAATTTGAGCAGCATGCGTGCAGACAAAGGTGTACTTCAGAATAACAGAGAATTCATCCTCATTTAACCTCTGTTGCTTTTGTTTTTTTTTTCATTCAGCACCCCTTTATGTTCTCTTTGATTCACGTTTAACAGAATAGATCCTTGTGGATTCCTTCTGCGTGAATTTCATTCATAACTCCTCAGTGCTCATGAGGGTGACTTGACAGAGTTGTCCCTGGATTCAATGTGCCCACATACATGAAGCTTCTTGAGCGTCTGCAGGCTACAGGAAGACACTGACAGACTCAGTTCACCCTGTCACCCATGGATAATCTTAATGTGCTCAATGATTCATGAAGTTATGCTTCACTGTTAGAATGAAGTGACCCCTGATGCAGCAAAGACCTCATCTTACAGGTGCACATGCATTTTCTATCAAATACATCAAGGTCAACCTTTGAATTTTATTATGGACATACATAAGACTGTTGTGAATTTTTGGGTTTGATGGCTGACAGGACCAAGTTGAAGCAGGTCTGTTCCAGTCTGGGTGTGAGATTAAATCATAGTATGCGATATGCAATGATCCCAATTTGAAGTCTTATGATCAAGTCACTGCCAGTCCTCATGAGGATTTTTTAAAAATATGTGTGGTATTTGCAATATCACTTAAGTGTCACCTGAGAAAAACACGCCAGTTCATAAAGAATTACCTGAAGTTTGCTTCATTTTGCAGAATACATTCACCCCATCTTATAATGATACTGTCTGTGTAGTTTACACATCTCCATCCAAGATCTCTCACAAACTCTCCCATTTTTGCCCCCTTTTTTGGCCTTTTAAGCCTTAAATGCTGCCTGTGTTTGTTTTGGCACAACATCACACATCTATTGGTGTTTTCACTACAGGGTTGTCTGTCACCAGAGCTCTAGTTGTTACTGGCCAGATGTTCAGTGTGTTGTTAAGTGTTTTTGCTTAGTTTTAAGATTAATGTTCCTTCCTGATGGTCAAACAACTTCGAGTATATGGGGCCTTTATGTAAGCATTCACTGATCATTCAAAGCAATAAGTGAAAAAAAAAGAAATGTCGTGATATTTAACATTTTAATTTTTTAACTTATTTAATATACTGTTGGACAGGGAAGTATTGCAAAAATCATTTATTTTGTGAGAAGCTGGCAATACAGTGTTATTTTCTGAAATGCACAATATGCAATTTTTGCCACTAGAGGTCTCTCAGGGGAAAATATGAAAACAAAAAACGTAGTTTGATTATGTTTTGACGTTGCCTAGGATCTTGAAATTTGTTTATTTAATTGTTGAACAGCCACCATTCAAGATGAAAATCAATCTGACTGACTCAGGCAGATTTTTTTATAGAAAAGGTGATTTTTTACAAACAATTTTGTTGTATAGTTTAAATGAGCATTGTGATGTTCTTTAATGCCTCTATAAACACGGCAAAGGCAAACATATAGATTTGAACTACATCTAGCTCTTGCAAACTGCTTTTTCTTGTGTCAAACACTGGCTTATTGTTAGTTCCTTAGCCTGTAAAAAATTGAATACTACACCTTTAATACATGCATGCACTGCATTAGACCATTGTGTAAAAGCCAATCATGCCTTACAACATTGTAAATCACATCCTGACAGCACAATTCAATTTTTAGTTTGTGAAACAATATGACAATGAAAAACGGCATAGTTAAGAAATGCAGGGTACTTAAGTCATCAGTATAAATACACCGACAGCACAGAGCTGTCACTTATGACAGAACCACATTTTGTAAGTGCAGCTGCTGGTTGAAAACTGCATTTGAGCTATATTTAGTTCATCCTGGAGAGGCTGTCTGAACCTGGTCCAAACCATCCTGCCACTTTGGATCAATAGGCCGACAGACAAGAGAAAATTTTACTGGAAAGCTTATGCTGCTCCCTATAATGAAAACAGAAGATAGTACGGAGGGTAGGGACTGGGAGAGGTTTGGTGCAAAGTCACTGAAAAAAAACCCTGAACCACAGAGGTGAAACCATAACAGTTACAAAAAAAATTGACAAAAACATCCTCATTTTGGTCAGTTTTGTAAGGAACTGGTTGGTTTACTTTTGTTGTTGCAAGTTGGAAACTATTGAGTTATTTTTATTTTAGATTAAAAGTCCACAATGAGGTGTAGAAGATGTAATTTATTCTCTTGACGAGGTACAAAGAGGAGAAAGACAAAATCTTTAAATCACTCATATGTTTCACAAAAGACTTGTTGCCTGGCTGAAATAAACAGTTTTATTTGTTTAATTTGTTTTGCTATGTTGAATTCTCTTTGACAAAGCATTTTTGTCTGTGTTTGAATTCTGTTGTAAAGCCACTTGTGCTTTAAATAGAAAACAATAGCAGTATTTTTTAAAGCAGCACTTCTCAAATAGCTAAAAAAAACATTTTTGTAGCTGAAAAACCCTGCTGATTGCCATTCCATTTATTATTGACTCACTTTTACTTTGAAGCATGTTTTTTGAGCGTGTGAAACACCATGAAACAATTTATCCATGTTTGCTTGACCCTCAAGATGTGTGTTAATAACACATTACCATCCACATGAGTGAAAAAGGCTGCAATGTAGATGAAGCTTTTTCATTAAGGCCATTAACCTACAATAAGAACAACAATGCTGCAATAAACAGGAGATCAGTGTGAATGAGTCAGTTCATGACAATTAATTGGGCCCAAGAGCAATCTGTGTGTGTGGGTGGGTGGGCTGTTGTGTGCCCTGGTTAAGTGTGTTTCAGAGACAGATGTGTATGGATGTGCTTATAAACCCATTAAAAGCATCAATATTGAAATGATTAATTTAAAGAGCCTTGTTTTAATCAATGTCTCTTTAACACCATCCATGTGATGTGATGCAAACACACACACACACACGTTTTTGTGTGTGTGTGTGTGTGTGTGTGTGTGTGTGTGTGTGTGTGAGTTCATGGAGGCATCTTTTGGAGCATCTGGAACATTTTACTGGGCTATTACTTATTTTTTACTTAAGTTTAAAAAATCCCAATGAAAAATGCTGACAGCAAGGATCATCTAGAAATGTTTTTCTGTGGTTCGCAAACCGGGAGGCAACAAGTGAGATGTGGAGTTTTTCAGTCAAGGTGTTGTAGAAAGTTTTTTTTTTTATTATTTAGAAAACATTGTAATTAGATATTAGATTCCTATCTTGCCTGCTCCTGTCCATGTCTTTCTTGTCCTGTCCCAGTTTCATGATAAATAATGAAATCGACTCTCATACCACTGAAGTCCGACACTAATCCTGTGACCCACAAGATTCTTGACAAAATGCCATTTCTATGCAATGTAAAATAGTTTTTCATTGCATTACAGTTTCTTGAGCAGAACCATAATTAATGCCATTAGTTCCACATATCTGTTCCTGCATCTGAGGCAGTAATATTCTGATTTTATAGGACGAGCCGACTCTGGACCATATATTCATAATGCAAACTGACTGTAGCAGGCCTACGTTTTTCATGAGACCCAAACTTTGTTTCCCCAGTGCTCCTTTAAAAACATGAGCCTTTCTATACTTTTTGAGACCATCTGTGCCAATTTGGGCCCCCTGAAGATCTTTAAATGGCAGAATAAAGAAGCTAACATTCATCAGTGTTGTCATTTGAAATCCTGTTTCTGTCAACCTAATAAAAAAAAGTCCAGTATTCACTCTCTTTAGCATGGTTTTCAGTCTCTAACAGATGCTTTTGGTATCTTAAAATGACACATTGAGCAGTTATTGTGAACTAAAAGAACAAAGCTGCAGGCCTAATAACCTAAGTAAAAAAAAAACAAAAACAAAAACAAAACTTTAGCGCTGAGAAGAACTGAAGTCTGGTGTTAATACCGGTGTCTTTGCCACGTATACCAACTAAAACCCTTCCACTTTGTAAGGTTTACTCATCTACTTGCTTTTGATCATAGCATATTTTGTTTACATGAAGAAATAAAAGCACAAGCAAACATCATTCCATTATGTCTGTTTGCCTGAAAACCTGCAGATTTGATTCACTTTGTTTTTGAGCTTGCATGCTGCATCCTGCAGCCAGCTCATGCTGTTCATCACAGTGGAGAAATCTGCTATTGAACCCCACCCATCGAGCTCTTTAACTATCACATGGTTTGCTGTAATTCATTTTGAAAATTTAATTTGGTGTCAATTCTGAAGATCTCAAACAATTTGGGAATGATATTGCGGACTTTGATTTTGGTCAGGGATCACAACAAAAAGCCTTTCTCCCCTGCTGTTTTGGCTTTCTCTCCTTTAATCACTCAAATCCAGCTTGGAGTTCCAGCCACATTAGTTCAAGTGACTTGTGTGTGACATGTGTGTGTGTTGCTGTGTTGACATTCCAGATGAGCAATCCATGACATTCCTGGCTGTGTAAGGATCGTATAGTATTTACCCTATAGTGAACATTAGCTTCACAGATTTTCTCTGACAAATGCTCTCCACATTAGCCAGAATAAACAGTTTTCAGACAAGATTTTAATATATTTTAGAGCTATATGTTTTCTTCTGAACTGCGCATATAATGTGGATGGAAAAGAGAATCAAGTGGTGAATACGAAGCCTGTAAAAAGAAGACAAAAGATATAGTTAACATGCTGGATGTAGGAAGCTCACTGGGGATATCTGCTTCTGATTTGTGCTCTCTCTCACACTGGAGTGTTGCATTAGTTATAATCTTCTTGTTTTAATTTGTATTCCTCTAATACATTTTCATGTTGATTTTCAGATACTATCACAGCAGTGAGTCCACTGCTTTCAACCACATTAAAGCATCTCAATTACTGCTTGATGGATTGATGTTGACAGTAGCGTTTGAGTAAAATGTCTTGATATTTTTTAAATTGATTGTCATGAAATTAAATGCAGACGTTCATGTTCTTTTCAGAATTAAATGTAATAACTTCATTTAACTCCTAAGTTTTTTATGTAGTGCCATCATTAGGTCAGAGTGACAATTTGTCCACTATTTTTTTTTCCAAGAAACTGCAAAACTAATGACATTCCCATCAGCTGCTACATTCTAAACATCAGCATCAAAATTTTTATAGTGCGCATGTAAGCTGACGGTAACTTTTAGCTAAAAAAATACTTTGTACAATATCACTATATTAGCTCTGACATTGTGCGAGCTAGCCAATGCTAGCATTTAGCTCAAAACAGTGCTGCACTGAACATTGGGCAACTAGCTTGACTCTTTAATTTTAGGATATTTTTAACCATTTTACAATATTTTGACAACTCTCCTGTGTCAATTGTTTTTTGGTAATTTACGTTTTTTTTATGTTTACCTATCCCTTATATTTTCCCTTATGTTTTACCTTATCTTTCAAAGAGCTCAGATACCTCATTATTGGCCTTCAAAGTGCATAGAGATTTGATATAAACTTGACTGGTCTTAAGACTGATTAAAACAACAAGTCATCTAAGGACAAGAAAATATAATGTTTAAGTTGCAAATAATGATACAAACCCAAAAATATTTGGCTAGAGTTCTTATCAACAGGAATGTCAACTTATCGCTTTTACATTTTCCAGAAACATAGAAATCATTAATTATTCCAGAAAAAAGTGATCTCCAGACTCTGACTCTTCAGCAGTCGGACAGGAAGAAGAACTACACTGTGCTTATTTATCAGAGTCCTCATTCATCATCCTCCAGCACGCATTAGACAGCTGCACGTCAGAGAGTTGCACGGTCTTTAATAACACCAGCTGTAGCATTACTGTCAGCCACATGTAAAAAGTACAGCCACAGATATTATTTTAATGAATCCCTCTGAGGTGCAGGTCCTTAGTTCAGCGGAGCGAGGAGAGTCTTTTGTTTTCTCTCAGACCAAAATCCCCCCACCACCACAGACACAGCTGACACAACGAGGTTATAGCCCCAGTCTGAATGTTTCTATGGCTCACTCAGTCAGATAAACCCACAGGCATTTACAGTAGACACAGTTTAATAAATCTCCCCTTTAAATATTCCCTTTTTTTTTCTCTTCTCCGAAATATGATACATATACTGTCAAAGTGAAATCCATGGGGAGGACACATCCTTTACCTAAAATCTACTGCAAGTGTACAGCATTTGTTTTGAACAAGCTAAAAGAATTTTGAATGAAAAATTAACTGATATTTCTAACATGATTTTAAAAAGTAACCATTTTAATGTTAGGCAAATGATTCTGATGTATTACACTCTTTTAACATTTTTGTCTATAAAATAACAAAATAAACTTCCATTGTTGTGTCCTAAACTGTACTTTCTCTCTTAAATATAACTATGATAACCTCAACTGTCATCTTATGTCATTGTAAAACACTCTTAATTCAAACTTAACTGAGCAAAACTCATTAAAACCATCTTAGTTTGTCTTTCTACTGTTCCAAAAATCAGCAGCTCAGGTTTGGTCAAAACAAATCCTTAATTATTGAATTAAATGTGAAAAAATTCCTGCAGCTGATGCCCGAACTTCCTGTTGCTCCTGTTGCACTTGAAGTAACTCCCGTCCTCACTTGCTGTGTCTTTGTCGTGTCTAGGGATCAGAGTCATCATGTCACTTTAGTACTGTGATCCCTGTAATTACACTGTCCTTCGTTGGTCTAAGATGCTCATGCAGCCTGGTCTGGTTTTGTTCCCCTGAAGGCTGCTGAGCCCAGCTCTGTTGCCTGAAGTGTAAACACCAACACTCTCCTGCTGCTTCGAGCCCACAAACCGGACTGACTCAGTCAGTTCATAAGGACGCTAACTGCAGGGCTAACTAGGTAATGTCAACCACTAGCTACAGCAAAAAAACCCAAAAAAAACAAAAAAAAAAACAGGCGCAATGTAGAGAATGAGGTGAGCAGCAGATAAAATGAACTTAATTGATATGCTGGCCCTCATTTGTTTGAAGTGACCTCCATCAGGTGGTCATTTCTTCCACATTCCCTCTTTTCACAGTTTCCTGTTGTGTTTCTTGGTTCTAGCTCAGAGTGAATTTGTGGTGGAATTTTATAATTTCCTCTTGAGTCTGGAGGGTGTAAAACTTTTTTTAAAGTTATGAAAAAATGGGATGAAAACCGGATATATGTGGATGTGACCTGAAATATAATGGGATGAGTGTGTGTGTGTGTGTGTGTGTGTGTGTGTGTTTGAAAGTTTGTATTACCCAACCAAGAGTGTTTCCAGTCTTTCAAGGCAGCTCCCTCCCAAACACACACACTCGTACCTCAGGGAGTCACTCCTCAGAATGAGACAGGGTTGACAAGTTATGCAAGTTTACAATATGAAATTCAGTGACTACATTACAGACCTAATCTGCCTACTTTGACATTAAAATTAATTTGATCTACCCTGACATAAGAAAAGTGCTTAATAACACCCAGTTTTTAATCATAGGCTCTGTGTTAGTTAGTTGCATAACAGTTACTGCCAGTGATTGTGAATCCTTGCTGCTGGCTGTTTATGAGCAAGCATTGATTTGAATTCAGCAACACTCAGAGGTGTGCATAGTGCGTATTTAAGCAGATGGTGCAGCTTCAGGTCTATTGTCGCTGTCAGATTAAAATGATGGAAAATAAGAGATTGGGTAGCCAGAAAAGCAGCAATCGAAGGGCAGAATTGAAGTGGAGCAAAAAGTCATCAAGTCTGTGGCTTTTTGAATACGACAGCATGCTCATTAGCTGATTGAACCAGTAGTAACGTAGAATAAAAGACATACAAAAGGGTTTTTTTTTTTTATTTCCAGAAGTCATCCCTGTGGGCTCATTTAAGGCATATGCACCAAAATGCAAAGACAGATTACAAACTAGAACAAAATGTGAAAAACAATGTTTATTTGACCTTGGATCCCTCCCAGCGTCTGCTGTTTGGTAACGTCATTAACAGACCACATCAAATGCAAAAGTTCAGCTGACCGCTCAAAATAAAACAAACCAATAACAAACATCTGAAAGAAATTTTTTTAGATTGAAAATCATGTGGCTTATTATCTTTTTAAAAGAATAATTGATCCAGTATGTACAGAAGGAGAGTAAATCCGTGGGCTGAAACACAATACTGTACTGTCAAACTCAGGGATGAATTAGTGCTTGTCTCGCTAGTGTCTCTGCACTATATTCAGTAATCCCCCCCCCTATTACACCCCCCCATACACAGTAAAGCAGCAGCATCAGCAACATCTTTGATCACTTCAATCAGAAATTTTGCTGCTTCTCCTTTGTGCAAAAGCCAAATCCTGCAGAAGAGTGAGGGACCTTTAAGGTGAACAGCAAGCAGGTGACTGTCTCTGCATGCAGAACCGTTGTTAGCGTTGCCATTACCTCATTGCTTCCTTTAGTAGAAAACAGTCAGCATTTTTTAAGTATTTACAGAGCACTCTATTGCTCCCCCGTTGCTAAAAATATACCCTGCTGGCATTGCCATCCATCTCTCCACAGCACTGTGTCAGTGCGGAAGAAATGTCTGGTTGCATATGTCATCATTCTGGCTTAACGTAGCTTAGCTTAACCCTGCGCAAAACCAAAAGCTATAATAAGTTAAAAATGAGCAATAAAGGTATGGATGTTTTTTATCTCTTTTGGCAGAGCCACTGTTGCCAAGCGCTTGCTCATGTGGGAATTGCTTCCAAGTGTTTGTGCTTCATTAATTTAATTATAGAGTGTAGTCTAGACCTACTTTATATGTAAAGTGTCATGAGACAACATTTGAGGCTGTATATATAAAATTGACTTGACCCAACTATTTCCTCTCATTTCCAGTCTTGGTCTAAGCTAAGTTAATCAGCTGCTCGTGGTTGTGCCGTAGTTACAATACAGACAGGATCACCTTCTTGTCTACAGCTGACCCCTCATCACAAGGTAACCAGACAAATTTTGGGTGCAATTCAACCCTCCTGACAATTATAGGGGTGATTCTGTTTCAAGGCTGGTCAGACCTGTGATGAAAGAGGTTTACATACTTAATTTTGATGTTAACTGCTAGACAGAAATCTCCTTGATTTTAAATCACAAATATATCAAACATGTTTGATATTTATGGTTTGAAATCCTTTTGAGTGAAAGAGCAGTGATAAAATATAAATTACAAACAAGAAATGATGAGATTGAGGTAATTGTGTCTTAGCTTGTAGTGGGGGCTTTCCCTGTTTGAGACCAAATAAAACTGCAACTTAAACTTACCACCTAAATGTATAAGCCATGTTATTCTGTTTTCACATTCATAACACAGTCATAACGGATACTCAACATCTGAAAGCAGTTCCCACAGGAGCAAACACTTGGTGACAGTGACAAGGAAAAACTGCCTTTCAACAGGTAAAAAAAACCTGTTAAAAACCTGCCTCACAGGTGGGCAGCTATCTGACAGATGATTGGGTAAATTAACTGGGAAAACTGTGTGGTTAGCTCCATAATTAAGACAACCAAATGAAACAGAACAAATCATGCGAAATTGACTTTTCGGAGATTTTCCAGCTAATAAATCATGTGCTGGGTGTGATCCAAGCATCCAAAAACCAGTAAAAACACAGACACTGTTAACCACAGTTAACCACAGGACAAACACATTACGTGCATTGTGAAAAATGAAAATGTTTAACTGTATATTAAAGACATTTATTGTCTGCTTTCAAAATTCTCATAGTATATCAGTGCTTGTGAGGTAGCAAGTAGCTTGCTCACAAGCAAAAACTGTATCAAAGACAATCAGACCTTTTTTTCACAGTCTGGAGGCAGCACTTTGCTTTTGTTTGTGTCTATGATCCTGAAAGCCAGAAGCATAAAAGAGATGGATCTCAGGATGTACAAAAAGATTTCCTCCTCCACAGACATTTATCTGGTGCAGAAACACTGAATACACCGTCAATACTACGTCACTTTTTCTTTGTCAGTTTTTCTGCAAATCGCTGCACGGTTTCCTGGCCAAGTTTTACGTCATTCGCATCAGTTTGCATAAAGAACAAGAAGAGGATGAAAAGGACTATAAGCATATTTCCCAAAGTTTCAAATTATTCATTAAAGGAGCTGTATGTGTAAAAAGTAAGTTGCTCAAAAGATGGTAAACAGGATTGGATAGTCTGCTTCATATTTCCTGACAGAAATACAGTTTCTGTCCAACCACTTATGTTCTTTTTAGGGCACACTGATGGTACCGCTTCGTGTTTATGAACTCCATGTTGGTTTTTAAAACAGTGGCCTAATTATTAACATCTTTTGCCTTACAGCTGTTTGTTTTCAAATGATGGTGATGACAGTTTGGGGAGGGCTGATAAATCATCGGCATTTCTGGTGAGGAAAAATTGAGCCTACTTTGCAGTATGATGTCCTGTGAAGGGTATCTATGGTGGATATATGTTCTGTATTTTAAGTCAGTTTTGCAACACAGCACTACACACTAAAAACAACAAATGGCCTTTAACCATATTTATATGTGTCCCTGAGTTTTCAAGCATTTTGGCCCCCTCCTTAAGAAATGATACCTTTATGTGAGCCTTGAAGAAAAGCATCAAAACTGCAAGGCAGGTATAATGTTAACCATATTTACCAATTATACTGAGCAAGTATATATAATTATTTGTATATATATACACATATATTTTTTCAAATATCTAATCATGAACCACTCCTTAAAAAATATACATATATATATTTGATCTGATGGTAGCACTTGGTAAAAAGTTAAAGATCGAGTTTCTGTGGTACATCCTCAGGAAAACAAAATGTGATTTGGCCACATTTGATTATTTGTTTCAATCAAAGCACTAAAAGCATAGCTTTTTTTAAAATCCTCACTAAATAACACTGGTCCTTTGTTTTTAATGCAAGTGTTTTTTCATGCCTTTTGGTTCCTCTCTGCTTTAAAAAGAAGGCTATATTGCAAAGTCAAAGCCACAGCAGTGTAGTTAAAAGAAACCCTAATGAAGCATTGAAGCGCCTGCAATGCTTCTTATTGATGTTTTAATGGAGCTGTTTGTTGCAAATTGCTGAGGCTGTACCAGGTCAGTAAGCTTCTTTGACCTGTTTTTAATTATAGCACTTATGCCAAAGGCTGGCTGTGAACAGTAGTGACTTTCTTATTGACCATGAAGCACACTGTTGGCCTGTGAATCTGGTAAACAGGTTATACTGGTTTCAAGCCTGCAGAGAGGCAAGAGCAGGAACTAAAGGGAAAAAATTAAGCTACAAACCTTTAATGCGGAAGAGTGACCAGACTTTAAACCGTCCCATCAGGTTCTTCAGTAAGCATTGATTTTTCTGATCTCTAAGTCAGAAGATGTTTGGATGTGAGGGTTAAAT
Organism: Acanthurus lineatus; assembly: GCA_029814665.1. Taxonomy (NCBI): domain Eukaryota; kingdom Metazoa; phylum Chordata; class Actinopteri; order Acanthuriformes; family Acanthuridae; genus Acanthurus; species Acanthurus lineatus. Next base: position 12,438,438 of record JAPZDV010000007.1, read on the forward strand.
CAGGGCTAAAGTTTTCTGAAAATTTCAAATTCAATACTTATCTCTTCATCTTTCTTTTAAACTCATTTAATCTGGTTTAAAAACAGAGGAAACAAAAGTTTAATTGTTTCTGCAATAAATGCTAAACTACATCTGCCATTGACTCAGTGACTGAGTAACAAAGTCACACCATACCAGCAACAATAACAGAACGCCAGATTATGTAATATGCCTGTTGTGCAGACTTAGGCCCCACTTTGGTCTCATCTTGTGTATAAATTGGAGTTGAACTGAGATTGGAAAATCTTGACTCATATAATCTGGAGTTACAGTACACAGTTCACATATTAATGTTCACAAACACACACAGTGCACAATAAATCAGTAACCAGGTTATATCTTGCACATATAACACCCCATTACATCAAATGCACAACGACTGCACGGAGAGTACAACTTGAAAACAACATGAGGGCAAGATGATGGTTACATGCTGTTACAGTCCAGCACAGAGCAAAGAGAGAAAAGAGTGCTCTCTGTCCTCTGAGGCGAAGGAGACCACACAGTTAAAGCCCCCCAGATAGCAGTTTGTTTGACAAAACACTGGATGGAGTGAGTCATAGGGAAATGAGAAGCATCCAACAAATAGAAATGAGTGAAGATCAGGAGGAGTTAATTAAAACAGTTCTCCTTGTAATTCCAAGCAGCTCTTTCAAATACAAAAAATGGATGCAAATGGAGAATTGTTGTCTCGTAACTGCATTTCTAACTTTTTTTTACTCAAATGTAGATGAAGAGGGTCATATGATCTGCTACTTCACTACACTTTGACAATAACTAATACTTGGACCACTTCATATTTCAGATGAACATTGAATACTCAGGAATTTGCTTTACAGAAACTACCGTTGACCACACATGACCCAGTCGCGTCTTAGGTTTTAATTCAATAACTGTCAATACAGCTGTGATTTGAGTCACTATTGAGTGGTTTATACTGGGACATTTGTAAGTATTTTCATATTTCATATTTATTGTTGTAATTTTTTATTCATCTGTAGCAGCTTGACTACAGTATTTGACTGTGCTTTTATATGTTTTATGTCAGTATCGTGCTAAAAATAGTAGTAGCAACACAAAGGGCTCCAGCAGGGGGAGCGTCAAATTGTTGAGCTAATCACATACCCTCTCTTCAATAATTCAACGTATGATCCAAAGAAAGTTTGTGTGTGAGTTTTTCGTAAAAATACTTTCATTTTCAGGTACAGTACTCCCACAACAGTGGTCGGTGTTTACAAGTGTGTCTATGTGTACTATGAAAAAATGAAGTGAAAAACAAGACTGCACAAGCTAGTTATATTAGCCTTTTGCAGTGAAATGGCATTAAGACTGTACTCTTGAAACATGTTATCAGTGTTTTATTGCATCATATTAACTGGAGAGATTTTTTTCAAAGCTGCAGCCTTCATCTTCACTGAATGCTAAAAGACATCAATTGATTTGGCCAAAGTAAGGTCTCAGGTTTGCACAAAAAATTTGCGAAAAGTTACTATTACACTATTATTGAACTATTGCACTAATGTGCTATTACACTTATCAAAGTATTAAGTAAAGGAAATTGAATCACCAATTAAAAATGGTGGTATGAATAAAGCAGCATATTAGTTATTACAACATTAGAAGAATTATTATTATTATTATTATAGGAATTGAGAATTGATTAATTATCAATAACACTGTTGATTACTTGGCCAATTGCTTCAATTGTACTTTAAAAACATATTGAATATATTCAACATATACTAAAAAGGTCTATTACAACCTTCCTGACCCTGTTTGAAAGAGTCATTTTGTTAGAAGTGTTACTTTAGTTTAACTTTGACAGTTTTCAGGAGAGAGTGCATGCTCAGATTTCTTTTTGTTGAATCTTCTTTTTGTTTGAATTTTAAGATTACTTTCTTCCTCCAGAGTTTTGTAAGGCTTTGCAACTTTTTTGTATATAAAACCATATTATGTTTATGTCTATAGTGACTTGTGGTTTTTTAATCAAACCGTACAACTAAATCCCTTATGTGACAATAAACATTAGTTTTGAAAAAAAAAAAAGGCATATGAATTTTTACTGCATAAATGAAAATATTTTCATCTCTTCAGAGGCAGCTCTGCTGTATCTGGAATGTTATTATTGGAAAAAGAAAACAGAATAACCAGGCCACTGTAAAATATTTTAAGTGCTACGTGGACATATTGTATCTGATAGAAAGAGAAGAGACACTGCTATCAGTGCGCACAAGAGTCAGTGCCTACATGTGTTATTATGAGGATTTCTTTATCATTCAAGGGAAGATAATTTAATCCACTGAGAACTGTGGTCCAAGCACAGGTAATAACACATGTACACATGCACACACAGACACACTAATGTACTCCTTCATGCTTACTGATAGGTTACTTTATGTAACTTAGGTCCGTGCCAAGACCTCCCCTGTAATGTCTAATGGAAATAGAGAAATGATTTAGGATCAACATTTGGCAGAACGGCACAAAGAAATATGTCTTTACTAATACGTCTTGGACTACATCTGTCTATGTGAATATTCGGTTAGAAGATGTATGTCTTGTACTGATCCAAAATAGAAGCCTATTGTTGTGTCTGTGACTGTTCTGACTTTATGGCTTTGTTCTAGGGAAATTATATTTTGCTCAATTTTGTCTATTTTCCATTCAGACCTCTGAAAGGCCTTTGGAAATTGTTTCCTGCTGAGTTCAAAATCCATGCTCCTGTTTCCCAGCAGGTTGTGGTTTGAATGATTAGCAGTGCTGCAAAGCTAGTAGCCAAATGTAATGTGAACTGAGACCTGATCGCTGTACAGATATAAAACAGTAATAAACTTTGAAATGCAACCTTTAATCTTTTTTTCCGCCTGTGTGATTAATTCATGTATTCAAGCTCCTTCAAAGGAACACTTAAAAATCCAGCATTCCTTTTTTCTTCACTTGTTTGTATGTTTCTTGTTTTTGTTTAGTATTTTGCTACTGTGTTAATTTACTTTGCAGATGCTTAAAGGAGATTTTTTTCACATTTAGAGAGAGCCAACCTAGTTGAGAGGCTTACCTGATTCCATTCATGCTAAGCTAAGCTAACCTTTCCAGTAGCTTTGGAAGTGAGAGTTGTATAAAAATGAGTGATAGAAAGCAATTTAATATATCCAAATTCTCAATTTTAATCTTTAGCTGCAGCAGGGAAAGGGGTTAGCTAGCTTAGCGTAAAGACTAAAATCAGAGTAGGTTAGTTTGGCTCTTTGAGGGAAACAAAATATGTTTACCAGCACCTAAGCTAAATAATGTGTATAACGTAGCTAATAACTTAGTTCTACAAAAAACAACAGTTTTTGTCAACAGCATGTGAAGTTTTTAGTTTTGTACTCAGCCAGGCTGTTTCTTCCTTACATGCTAAGCTAACTGACTGCTAGCTTTAGTTTCATTTGTAAAAGCGCAGTATGTAATTTCTACAAGTTAGAGGGTCTTTCAATCAAAATGTTCAATGGTGTTGTGAAGTAATGTTTGGTTATGGGATTTGTTTATTTCACTGTTAAACAGCCACCGTTATGGATAAAAGTGATCTGAATGACTCAGGCAGAAATGTTCACGGAATAGCTTAAGTATTAAACTTTCATTGATGTTCCATTTAGTCGCATTTGACAACTTCTTTCCTCACTGAAAATGTTAGATATTGTATAATAAACAAACAGACATGAAAGTGATATCTATCTTTTTTTCTAACTTACAGCAACAAAACTTGCTATTTCCTGTGTTCCCATGTCACCCCTTTATCTTTGTCTCAGCTCTGTTCTCTTTGGATTTCTCCATCTGCTCAATATTCTTTATGTTTTATTGCTTTATGTTTTTCTGTCTCTGTTATTTTTCTTTATTTTCTTTAATCATCTCTTTATTCTTATTGCAGTCCACAGCTGTTAAGGAATTTTCCATTTGCAAGAGCATCACATCCCGTCTCATTGTAGTTTCCCAGCATCAATACAGTCTTGGTATATTTCAGATCTTTGACTGTAAATTCTAGAAAAATCTGTCTTAACAATCTTTCCTCTTCTTCTCTTTTGCACAAAAACATAAACCTGCTTTTTTCTCCTCAAAGGAGTCTAAATCAACTGGCCTTGAGCTAAAGGAAATGTGATATTTATTGCCTTAGATGTGATTCCATGTGCAAACCTGCACGGACAAGGAATACGATCCCCTTGGTATTAACTGTTCTGTCAACGTGTGCAAAAGTCTGTACCAGTGAAACAGCGATAGAGACAGAAAACAAGAGAAAAAGGGAGAAGAAAGACATGATTCAGATCTAATATGTCCACTTCTTACAAGGCAACTTGATATATAGGTGCATTTTGTTCCATAACTGTCTTGTCAAACTACTGCAGAGGATTTGTTGAAATAACCCTGTGAGGTATGGAGAGCTTTGTTTACAGTAACTTGGACAAAATGAATGTGGAGACACTTTTTGATGGTCCCAGATAAGACTGTCCTGTATTCACAGACAAACACAATAAAGATGGAGGAAACTTGTCCTGACAGACCCAGACAGCTTCGTTTTTCACATTTATTAGATTAGACATCAAGAGAAAGTCGTTTCCTGCCGACTGTGGGGGTAAACAACATGCTCACTGCTGCATGACAACATCTGTACATACATCTGCCAGTTAGCTAATAAAGTTAGAGAGATCGATTCAGAGATGCTTGGCACAATGTAAACTTTTAAAGGGGTTTAAATGTGATAAATGAATAGGAAACACATGCCTCGTAAAAAAGGAATTTTATGCATTTCTAGAGGACATCCACATTAGTTTTAGCCATACTATTTGCCTTCCCAAATTTTTATTTCAATTTAAGGCACACAGCAGTGACATCTTTTAATATATGAGTAACAACTTATCATGAGGATGACAAACTCCCTACTTTCATAGCCTTTGTAGAGCAACTGGCTTCAGCTCGTCATCAGTTGCATGGATGCTGTTAAGTGTGTAAATAACCTCATAAATATTAGATGTTAAAGCAATCTGCATAACACAGCATGAGAAAAAACATGTCTGGATGGCTCCAGTCAGATTTCATGAAGGAAGTTTGGCATGGGATATTCTCTCCAAGTCACATGAAATTTACCAGATAAAGCAGAGATTTACTTGGCTGCCACTCTGCAATCAGTGGGGTCATCTTAAGAGAACCAGCATGTCTGAAGTGTCCTTAAGCAAGACATGAACACCCCCCCCCCCCCCAGCAGCTCCTTAAGAGGTAAAGCCAACCCAGGACTCTGGCCTCATGGTGGGCGTCATAAATAAACTTAAATAAATAAAACCAGGCAAGGCAGATATTCATGGAGGGCCGTGTATTACTTGGATTATACCTGTAACAACACCAAAACATAGGCTAAAATATTATGTCAACTACAAAAGGGTCTGTTTCAGTCCATTTGTTTCTTTATTTTGGCAAGTTATAAATTCTTTCAAATGCACAGTTGTTACTAATTTGTTCAAAAGGATGAGCTGTGATTCCAGAAATCTTGTCCAAAAAGTCCTCAAATGGAATTACAAGAAAAATATGTACTACCATTGTTCTTAAGAACAATCAAATGTGACTCACAGGCAAGGTTGAAACCACATGCTTGGCCATAGTTATCAACTTTTGTCTTACTCTAGGCATATTATAATGCAGTTTACATCAACAAACTATCAAAACTGTATTTTGTCTGATGAAAGCCTTGCCACTTGTCAGATTACTTTCTCCTCTAAAAAGCAGGATTTGTGGGCTTGAATTTTTAAATTACTTCTGTCTCCATCTCATCCTCCATCACCCATCCCACTGCCAACTAACTAGACTCCATTCATGGGAGAAGAAATGTCATGTAATGTGACCAGAGACAAAGCCTTACTTCTGCAGGCGATTCAAAGTAATGAGGTTCCTCTAATTTAATTACAGAGATTAGATTTGAGATCATCCTGAGAGATGGCATACGTAGTCAAACAAAGGTCAGGGGAACGTGGTGAGAGAGAGACGACAGCTAGGTGCCTAAAAGCAAGACGACTCCAACATGGCTGCTACATAGGTGGATCATGGTCAGCCAGTGAGATGTTCAAGGATTACCTAGAAACGTTGGCAAAGGATGCATGAAGTAACTAATTTGAGTGACCTGAGCAAAACACCCGGATGGTCCTCACGCTCTACAAAAAGACCACTAATGGATGCTGGATGATGAGCCTACAAAACACTTTGTCCTGTGTAAGCCTGTGCTGCCTCTGACCTGATGTTTTGTTTTTTTCATTTTTTTCTTTAAATGAAGCTGAAACTTTATTGAATAAATCCAACCTGCATAATCCTTCACAATCGGTTCCTCATTTTCCCTGGATGTGCACTGGATTCTAGCTTATGAAGAAGTACTGTTCTCTACTTCAACCTTCTCCTGGCCTTGTGATGTCCTATTTTCCAAAAAACCTATAAGGAACATATTTTTTTGAAAAAAAATAAAAGCAAGAACTTGCAAGATTCAGCTGCACTGTGTTCTGTTCTATTGAGCCCGAAGAAACTCCTACTCTGTGGTTTTTGCGGTGCTGAAACAGAAAATCACATATCCAGGATACAGCTTTGGTTTTAGCCTATTAGGACATGTTTAAGTGCAGTGATTTGTTTTCTCTGTTTTTCTAGGTTACCACAGAAACAAGACAAATCTTCTACCTCAAAACAAGGTGGTACATTTTTAACAACTTCACCATGTAGTGTAATGTTCTCTGAGGCTTAATGTTGCAGGCCAGGAACACTATCAATCTTTCTCCCTATAGTTTACATATAATGTTATCTAAGTTTTTATTTATACTATTATTTGTGTTCTATCATGGGGATTATGCATATGAATCACATCTAATTAAGATACAACTGCAGTTTTTTCTCTTACCCTTTTTTTGGTTCAGTATTTTTTAAGATAGACTGAAAAAGAAAAAAAGATAACATCACAAATCTCTTCTTTTTCTCCACCTGAAAATACTGACTGCTGTTATTCATATCAGCATCTTGTTGAACTGTAGTTATGCGTGTTTCACACAGGGAGTTTTAGCTTAACTGACAGCAGCTTTTCCCTTCACCACAAGAAGCTGTGAAATTATAATTTTTTCCATAAATGAAGAGAAGAAAACCACAGGTAAAAACATGATTCTGCTCTCAACCGATAGTAGGAGGGGACTGTAGGATGTGTTTAGTGTCCCTCTGGAAGGCTGCAGAGAAAAACTATTTGGCAAATGGTAATGCCATTTTCTCTTATCCAACTCAGAATCTGTGCCTGATTCTGCAGTTGTGAAGACAATAGCACACTCACAGAGCAGAAGTAGGAGTCTGTATATTTGCTTTGGAGTGATTTCACTTGCTTGTTAGAATGCACACCTGTAAGAAAACCCTACTGTGTAGCTGGAGCAGCATGACAGCATGTTAAGTGGTGTTTACTTTGGATTGAAATGTAAAGCCAAAAGCATGTAGACACACTGGAAGCCGAAACGCAAGCATAGCTGTCTTATAGTTCAAACAATTCAAACTGAACAACTGCAGATGTAGCAGAGGTGCAATTTGAGGGGATTCATTGGTCAGATTTGGCTGAGGCTTTGACAGCTGGTTTGGTAAAGACCTCTCCAGAGAATATGAGACAGACAATTACAATCAGTGGTTTGAACTGATGGAGCTCCGCAGAGACCACTATTGCCAAATCACCCCATGGAAATCCTTTATTCACGTACTTTTTCCTGACAGAATAATGAGAGGAGAGGAATCCTGCTGAGTGCATGAGGGAAATCTGGCAATTGCGCCTTCTTTGGGAGTCTTCTAAATATAATTTAAAACTTAGCAGGTCAGCTTGCCAGAATGAGAAATGGTTAAGCCTCTATTGCTGGCAGGTTTGTGCTAGAACGATGACGCCCAGAAGTTGAGTGTCTGAGCAACAATTCCCAAAGTGTCTTGGCAAACCTACTAATGACCTCAGAAGACTGCAGTGACATCGTGGACAGTGAAAGGAAAGAAGCTGTCTGCTTGTTACAGCTTCACGTTCACTAGTTAGCTCAGAGCCCAGGTGATGTTCAGAGGCAAACACTGCTGCGGTCTGTCTGGTTTTACCGTAAAGTCCTTTATCACAACCAAATTCATGATTATAAATTTTATTATTCTGACCCATTGTTATTTTAATACGAAAGAATTATAAAAATATACATATTGAGTATATATAATTCAGTGGGGGTTTTTTGGTATTGGTAGATGCACATTTTTTCATGTTTTTCAGTCAAAATATTTCTTTAGATTAAAATGAATTACTTTATTTCAGCAGAAAAGAATCCACACACCTTTCTAACGAGCATAAATAATTAAAAACACACAAAACAACAATAAATATACATCAAATACCAATTTACACTGGCTGGTTTTACTGTAGACCAGAAGAAATGGGGAGTATCTTTGATTAGAATAACTCCTTTGATTCTAATATTAATCAACTTTTGAAGACTGCCTTTTCTTTCTGTCACCTTCATAGTATTGCAACATATCAAACAAATTTTGTTTTTAAAAAAGTGCATAAAAACTAGTCCATGCATTTGTTTCCTGATGGACTATTGCAGTTCGTTATTATTAGGCTGCCTGAATAAATCTTTATAGAGTCTACAGATGATGCGACACATGAGCACAAGAACTGGGATAAGAGATCGTTTTCTCCCATAGTAGCTTCTCTGCACTGGAAACCTGTAAAATCCAGAAAAAAATCCAAAATCCTTCTCCTCAAAGCCCTTTATGGTCAGGATTTATCATATCTTAAAGAACTCATTGTACCCTAATATCCCACTAGAACTCTGCGGTCAAAGGATGCAGACCTGCTTGTGGTCCAAAGGGACTCTGAGGGTAGAATAGTAGTCAGAGCCTTCATTTCTAAAGCTCCTCTCCAGTGGAACCATCCTCCTGTTTCAGTCCAGAAGGCAGAAACCCTTTCTACATTTAAGAGTGGGCTTAAAACTTCCCTTTTTGAAAGAGATAAGTGTTAGGGCTGGCTCAGGCTAGCCTTGGACCAGCCCCTAGTTATGCTGCTAAATTGTTTTAGGCTGCCAGGGGACTTCCATGACACACTGAGCTCCTGTCTCCTCTTTTCTGTCTCTCCATGTGTTTAGCATTCATGTTCCATTGATGGTTTTGACTAACTTGACACTTTGACTGGAACTTTTCTGTTTTCTAATCTCACATTTCTCATGAACCAGTGAGAAATGTGTGTTTCTCAATAGTAGATCATGACTTCACAAAAAAACTATGGTCCTGCCTGATACTCACTGTAGCTGCTATTGTTATTATTAGCAAACTTGGGTGTAAGTTTTTATATTTATTATTCATTTTTCTTTCCTCTTGTATTTACATCTATTTTACATATTATAATATTTTATTATTGTAGTCACATTTACTAGTAATTAAAAATGTTGATAATAGACACAAAATAGAACAGTCTAAAGACATGATCATAAAAAGATACAAAGGGAAAAGAAGCTACATAAGCACAACAAAAAAAAATCTGTTATCTCACTTAATATTGAAATATTATTGGGTAGAGACAGGTAATTTGTTTAATGTGCCCACTTGAAATGTTTATGTAGGCACAGTTTAGAAATTAGCTCTGTCAGACAGTAACCTGTTTCTCCTGAACTCAGTTACCTTAGCCCCTCAGGATAAAAAATGAGTATCTCCTTAACTTCACACATGTTAAGAGGATTAGAGACAGGAAACTCTTCTGATGGAAATGTCAGGAGTTTTACTCTAAGGCAGCATCAGGAGGTCAGGGTTGAAGAGTATATTAGCGCTTAACAATGAACAGTTGTTCTGCCTTGTAACTTTTAAGTGTTTTTTTTTAATTTAATGTTTACATGATAAGTGAGCCAGAGCCAGTAAAGCCCTTAAATGCTTGGCATGTGCTGGTTTTCCTTGGCTTTGCGATCATGGACTCATTTCTCCACTGTCTCCACTAGCATTCCTGCAACTATATGCAGCCATTGTAACCATGACATCAATGTTTATGTATGTGTTTTTTAAGTCAGGATTAGTCCTCCAAACATAATCTTTGTTGCGGATAAGATTATTGTGAGATCCCTTTAAGAGCAAAGACTGATGAACTTGGACATCGGATAGTGGCAATTTTTTAATTTTTCAATTATTGAGGAAGCAAAGTCTGTGGATGCGACTTTTAGTTATTTCTTAGGGTTTAAAAAAGGGAGAGACAGACATAGTGGGAGTGTGAAAAACATAACAAACAACAAAGATCTGCCAGTCTGAAACTCTGGTTGCCTGTTTGTCCTTGTATAAACAGTTATAGTGTGAGCCATCAGGAAGCCACCTGACTTTAATTTGGACTGCAGGCAATCCACTTTCAGTTTTAAAAGTCTTTTAATGGACACTCCCAGCGTCCTTACTGATGCTCTTGCATCTGTTGCTTACTACTCCACATGGTGCTGCATTTCTTACAGTTCCATATAAGTAATTCAGCAGCACGTTTGTCTGAAATTTCTAAGTAGGAGTATTTGCATGGCATCCGTGGTCTGTTCTATATCCTCACTTATTCAATACAGCTTTAATCTAAACTGATCTATGAGATTGCCTCTTGGAGTCTTTGAGAAGATGACACCTCAAAATAACGAGTATTTCCCGGTGCAGTTACAACAGTGACCTTTTACACACTAAGTCATGATTCTCCTCTGATCTCTCTACATTTTTCTGTCCTGAGGCTATTTTCCACCCACTCAACAGCGAACCTCACTTCTGCTGTTGTCCTGCAAATCTGCACTGTTTAGTGCTCTGAAGATTGAAAAACATCCTACTCAAACCACTGACTGACAGGTTCACTGATGAATATGAAGGTCCTCTGCAGTGGACTGAAGTAAGCTTATATGATGACAGCATAAACACTTGAGAAGATGAATTTTCATTCATTTAAATATCAAAATAAAGAGAAATATGTTTAGATATAATGTTGAGAGATTTGTTTTGTACAGCTGTCATACTGTTTTCTTCCTTGTACAGATGTGAAAAAATGTCCTACACTATTTCTTTAAGGTTTAGAAGGACACAGAAAAAAGATGCCACTTTGACATTCATACTTCAACAGCATCAATAGACAAAGAGGCAAATTTTGTTTTTCATTTGGCTCTTTTACATCATGTTTAGTCTCAAGACTGGATGGCTTATTTGTTTTCACTCAAAACAAAATGAATAAGGCAGTGTCCAGAACTCAGCTTGATGTGGATTCATGCACTTATTTATTCAATTAAAAAGAAATTAATCTCTGTAAAAACACTTCTGTATGACTAAAATTCACAAAATAACCACGCATGATTTAGAATAATAAATATAGTGTGTTATAATTTAAAAAAATCTGTTCTGCAGAGTAAGTTTTTAATTACTTACTAATACACATGAGCATCTGCATGGTACAAACTGAGCCAAAATTCAGTCACCATTGTTTTCTATACAGTATATCAATGTAATATCTTTACTTCTGCTTTTATTTAAAACACCAGTTAAGGGAAGGAATGCAGCACTCTCCTTTGAAAAGCCTCTCAACACTGAGCTGTTGTGTGTCTACAGTTAATTAGAAACACATGGCAGCACATACAGTAGTAAATGTGGAAAACCAAAACAGAGACGATGGTGAAAGATTTACGTGTATGTCAAATCAGTATTCACGCTGATTTATAGTCTGATTTGCTGTATGAAAAAAATGCTGATATTAAAGGGCAGTGATGGAAAGTGACTTGAGTGTTACACTATCTAATGCTGCTTCACACTTCTTCTACTCTCCATTTCAGGCAGGGAATGAACTTCTTTTTTAATGTGATAGCTATTTTTACTGAGTACAGTGTCCTTAAAATATCATCATTAAGATGCTTACTCAATTTCCAGTTATATGGTATGCCGATCTTAGGCTAATATATATATATATATATAAAATATAATAATGATATAAACAGGATGGACAATTAGACATCTCTCAGTATCGTGCTATACAATTCAGCAGCACAGAAAACTGCAGCTTCCAAAATTATCAGAAGATTGTCAAAAAAACTCCAGTGTCATCAAAAAAAATGAACAATAAACTTCCTTAAGGAAGAATAGAGGGTGTCCCTGATGTATTACATTACATTACTTAAGTAATGTGTACATGAAATCAATAGTTCAATAGAATCAGGAGTTGTATAAAACTGTTAACTGATTGCAATATGTAAATTAATAACTACTTGTAATAATTAAACAAGTCTTACTTATGGCCTAAATTTGCTAAGTACATTGACTGAAGGACTTCTACTTGTAAAACTGTATTGTTACACATGTAGCGTGTTTATTTGAATATTTTGATTGTCAGACAGAATATTAACTCACTGATCAGTTCAACAGTCTTTGAATTAACCAACACAGCCCCTCAACACGTTTAAACAGCATCTCATAAATAGAATAAAACGACATGTAGTATGAAAAAATTAATACGAATAGAGTAAAGGATCTGAACAAGGTACCATCACTGCAGCCCAAGGTGATGATTTAAACTTTATCTTTGTATTTTACGAACATGCTTGTCATCACTTGTAGGAATAGCGCGGAGATAGAGCTGTTTTTGAGAGCGAAAACTGGAGATAAAAGCACATGCTGACAGCAGTTGGGAAGGGACCTGAGAAAATGAATGTCTCTAGGACCAAGGGCCTGTATGAAGGGTGACTAACACAGAGCGAAAGAGAGGGAGAGAGCGAGAGAGAGAGAGAGAGAGAGAGAGAGAGAGAGAGAGAGAGAGAGAGAGAGAGAGAGAGAGAGAGAGAGAGAGA
>JAPZDV010000007.1:12458922-12532870 GCA_029814665.1 Acanthurus lineatus
CTCTCTCTCTCTCTCTCTCTCTCTCTCTCTCTCTCTCTCTCACACACACACACACACACACACACACACACACACACTCTTTCTCTCTCTTTTCCTCCCTCTCTTTTATTCTCTGAAGGGGTTTTCATATCCCCTTTAATAAATAGCAGCAGTCTGTGTGCCATATTCTCCTAAGGTACACTTGAGGGAATTTTGATTTACATTCATTTACACTGCAGCTCGACAACAAGACTTGGCAAGAAATGTGCTATGCAATTGTTCTTATAAGACGTAGTGGGTTTGCACTTATGGCCACACACAAATCTAATGTTTTAGTGTGCTGCCATTTCTTGTATTCAGTGGAATATAATCTAGTTTTAGTTCTAGTGTTTTTATAAAAATGCAATGGAACAAAAAAGACCATAAACTTGTCTGTCAAAAGGTAATGAATTGTGTAACAGATTAATGGTCAAATGTAAATTTTATTAAATGCTTTATGTTGTAGCTCGTAACTTGCTTGTAAAAAGGTTAAAACAGACCTCTAAACAATTATCTGTGTTGTTAGTACTACTCTACTCTTAATTCCTCTTGGGGTCCACACAAGCATTGCATCATAACGAGCAATTTAATTTCTAAAGCACAATAGTCGAAACAGAACAAAAAAAACTCACAGTGAGTCAAAAACAGTAAAGTTACTAATAACAAGTAATCACAGTAGAGTAACACACTCGGCTCCACAGATGTGGTTCACCTTTATATTCTCGTTTTTAATCAACTGAGCCAAAGTTTAGATAGGTAATTATATCAAAAGTTTTCATGAATTGTCTGGTATATACACTTTTTTTTCCCATTGATTTGCCCTGATCCTAAGTGGCAGTACATTTTTAAACTCCTTGGTTATATGTGCTGAGAACTGTATTTGCACAAATATTTGCAATGTTTTCCTTTGCCCACCTTTGGCAACTCAGCAACACCACTTCTTCTTTTGCAAACATGAGGTAGAGAAGGAGCAAGCCTCTTAGCTTTTTCTGTTTTTGGTTCTAGCAGCTACAGAAGTATGACGAATGTTAGTTACTCTTACTGCAGCCACTGACAAGAGAAAACCTGGGGTTGGTTTTGCTAGAAGGAGCCCTGCCTGCCAGAAAGAGCCCTGCCTGTCAGAAGCCCTGCATCTCTTTTACTGAATCTTTTCCAGCATACAGTTGAGCAGTAGGTGAGGGACAGATCTCTCATACCAGCATAGCTGTAGGACTGGGGATAAAAAGGGGATGCAGTGTTTCTTCTTCGACATTTTTTCAGCAGCAGGGGCAAAGGGTTTTGTTGTGCCTGGATATTGCGTGTGTCCCAAATTAACTTCTTGGCTCCTGTAGATGAAAATATCCATCAGCTAAGCATATTTCTACCAGCCAAAATGTATGCATATTGTATATGACTTAAGTGTTTAATCCTATTTAAAAATACTGAAGTAAAAACACTTGAAAATGATTACATTAGTAATTGGTTTCAAGATTATGGTTGAGATAGCAAAAAAAAAAAAATTAATAGAATTTTTAAAACTGTCAATGTATATAATTTTAAAATACTTTGGTAAAAGAACAATCGAGTAAATAACCTCTGTGGCCACTGAAGTAAGGATTTCCGCATTTACAAGCTGCACTTGAATGCTCAAGCTGTCCCTTCTGACCTGTAGAGTATGTACAGGGTTTAGTATTTAGTTCTTCCTCCCTCCATACCAGTATACAGAAGCATTACCTCAACTGTAAGTGTAAAGTAGGAAGTTAGTAATTAGTAAGTTGGGGGACTGGCGGTATAGGCACTGAACCAAACTGTAAAATGTTGACAATTTCTCCAGCAACTTGAGTATAATGATTGTTTTGTTTAGACATTTACAGCACTTGTACCGATTGTTGTGTAGGCTAAATTATAAAAAAGGTAACTGGTGCTTGAAATACTTGACACACTATGTCTACTGTAAAAAATGTAATTCCAATCCTCTGTGTCTAAACTCTCTCTCCTGACCTGCCACATATGCTGCCAGTACAAGTACAAATACTTGCATTATTTTACATTTAATAGTTATAATATAAAATTATAATACTAACATCAATCTTTTTTTCCCAGTAGTCATTATACCTTGTTAGTACTCTCTGCGTATTGAAAATTATCATTAAGTCAATGCAGTTACTCCAGGAAGTTATCTGTATATTCTGGCCAATTGCAACCTTCACACAGCCAGATATTCTACAACAGAACTGAAACAATTAATAACAGTGTTTCACATCCTGTTATCAGTTAATTTCTTGGAAGATTGATATATAACATCTTTTAAAACACAGAAGGGCAAATACCCCTCATCATTTAACAGAAAGGTGTTTCTTTTACTCAGACTCGTGCCATCATTTTGCCAATATGTGTAACCCTCTGCTAAATTCCCAAGAAATGAGGATTGAAAGGAGGACTTTTGTGATCTTGGAACAATTTTAAATATGTGAAAGGTCAAATCCATCCTGCTATACTGTGTCTGGGTTGTGTCCCTTTTCAACTTGCTGCCCTGTTTCCTGATAATAACAAAAACCAGGTGAATAACATTCTTGGATTTCAGTTGTGGTCCTGGTTTTAATTTGACCTAAGCTTTTTAATTTGTTAAAGATATTGGCTAACCAAAACAGTGACTTACATAAAGTGATATTGGGGGTTCTTTCAGAGAACATTATTAAATTCACAGCCAAGTGACACCATCAGAGCTTTTAGTTAATGACTGTGAAAGTGTGAGGTTATAAAATTTTGTGCCACAGATGTAAATATCACACAGGGTCATAAAAAAACTTTTTTATTTTTTAATGATTTATATCAAACCAATATTATGTGTTTATCTGCACTCCACAATCCCCATGTGTTTCCGCGAATGCTGATAAAAGACGGGTGATTTGCAATTAACCAGCAGAGTTTGAATCTTATAAGTCCTGGCAGTGCAGACTATAGATCACACACACACACACGCACGCACACACACACACAGAATGACAGATACAGACACTCATGCACGCATAAAAAAGCTCATCACAAGATTAATTGTAGCAGTGGGCTGTACAAACTTTCATGTTTTGATATGTATCTATTAGACAAACACAATCTGAACTCAAACAAGTATTGTTATTTAATGTTAATACTGTTGGTTTAATTTTGATGTAACATTTACTGTGTGATTATGTGATATGAATGCTAATGTTCACAGTTTTTTTTTTTTTTTGGCATCAAGGGAAATATTAAGCTTTACTGTACTCTGACCTATAAGGAACTGGATTAAGATGTATGTTTTCCACACACCTCCAAACATCGGGAAAAGCATTGATTGCTACAAACAAACAAACATTGCGGGTCGGGAAATAGATGCCTATTCACTTGATGGTCAGATGTTTTGTCTGTTAAATATGATTACCAATTATGGCCTTTGCTGCAAACATAGGCAGTTCTACATCTGTATATTTTTTCTTTTCCTTGCAAAATTTCTCATTTTGTTAATTTGCGTTCTTTTAGAATTTCTCTGTTAGACTTTCATTTCTGACTTTTTTTCATCTCTTTGTTCTTTGGTATATTTCTTTTTATTGTTTCCATCTCCTGAACAAGCCAAAATCTTAAATGCAATGTGAAAGAGAAAATGTTTTCTTCAGTGTCCATGTAGTAAAGTTTCTGGATAAGATTCTCAGGTGTAGTAATGATGCAGTCCAGCAAAAAAAGAGAAATAGCAGATCAAAGCTGTGCCTCTTGGACATCACTCTGCTAGTGGGATAACAGATAGATGAACAGCCAGCTGTTCATCTCTCAAGGGCAAAGCCAGTCATATTTTCAGTACTCATCAACAAAGAGGAGTTAAAAGAAGACATGAAGCTTATCATTGGCATGAGATCCAGACAAGTCTGAGATGAATTGGCATGAAATGCTGAAGGTGCACCATTCCTTAAAAAGACTATGTTGTAGATAAATTGAAACTATTCATAATAAATACAGGAAATAAATAATAGTTTTTTCGTCTGTGTTCTGTTTAGGTTTGAATTTTATGTGGAATTAAAAATGCATGGACTCTTCCCTGTCTTCAATAAAACAGAAGGAAATTAGATGGTCTGTTGGTTGAATGATTTTTGTTAGTTGTGGCTCTAAATTGTGGCTCTTTTCCCAGGATTCTAAGGGGTTGGACCAAATATCTAAAACACAACAACAACAACAACAACAAAAGGACAAAAAACAGACCAGCATTAGTGGAAATGTGTGCACTGCCTGCAAACCCTTGTGTGTTCATAAAGCTGTTAATATTTTATCTGGAAAGGGACATTGGTGTCGAGTTTTTTAAATCAATTGTTTGGCATCTAAACACTATAGAGTACAGCACAGTACCATGCAGATATTGAAGCCCCAGACCTGGATAGATCACAGTCATTTGGATAAATAGATAGAACTTCCAAAGAAGTGACTGATGCAACTGGAACAGGCTGACTCTCAGTGGAATGGGACAAGACTGCAGTGAATTGCAAAACTACGGTAGTTTCTGGGGAAAATTACTTTGAATATGTAAAAGCAAATTTTCTGCCAAATTGCACTTGTGTTGTCATTATGTAAGTTTACAAAATATTCAGTAGCATTAAATTACAGGAAGAAGTTCAGCTGATATTCTTGACCAAAGGAAAAAAAGAATTGGCAAACTCAATAATGGTGCAAATTATTGTTTGTGTAGCTGAAGCCCTAGATGACAAAGTTATTAAACCTGTCAAAAATGTCTTTTTTAGTTATTTTGTATGACTTTCTTGTGAGTCCTCCGTCTAAACATGAAAGTGTTCCACGTCTCATGGGCCCTCAACTTCCGCATGATAAAGAGTAACTTGGCTGTGACTTGATATTGCAAAATAAAAAGGGGCCACTGCAAGACAAAGGAGAGGGATAAAACAAAAACAACAAAGTGTCATAAACTCAAAGTCACATGTGTTTTGCCATATTCTGTTCAACTCAGTGACTGGGTTTCACAATAACACAGACGGATGGCTAAAATAAAGAAAGTAGAGACTTACCAATGATAATGAGTAAGTATAGATTTTTCAGTCCAGAATGAACAGAAAACATTTGCAAACCCAGGCTGCTATTATATTCTGTTTATCAAATGTTCACTTTTTTATTATATTTGACCTTGTGTTTTGAAATTTTCTCTATTTTGTTGGAAACTCTGGTTTCCGGCACAGTCAAAAGAGCATGAGTCTTATATCAGTAAGCAGCAGATGTTCATTCAAGTCAAGTAAAGTGAAGAAGTGAGTCATACAAGAGATGGCACTGACTTTGGTTGCTCACAGTGATGTATGGGCTTAATTTCTGCCTCAGTGGTGAACTGAAGCTGTAGCTTATGAGGAAAGTGCATGCATAGGCCTTACTGTTTGATCTCAGCGAGGGAAGGTCAGCTCACCAGCCCATACAGACTGAGTGGGAGTTGGACTTTGTGGTTAGAGATGAGAAGGGTAGTTTCAGTCATTTCTATCTGTCCCCCACCTCCCCAGGATATTTACCAGGCAGATGCCAGAGTGACGACAGTACAGATACTGTTAGAAGGTAGAATCTAAGAAGTGCTCTGGAGCTCAGTATTATTTTTACATTACAGATGCTTTGTGCAATACATACACACATATATGTTTGATGTAATGTGTCAAGTAAATGCTTTTCAAATAAATCTGGCCTTCATTGAAAGCTGAATCATTATATTTTAATCATTTACTGTGAACATGAAGCTAGATTTTACTTAGTGTCTGGAGGGTTTAAAACATGGAGAAAAAGCCCTGCAACCTAAATTAAAAACAAGTTGTGTCTCTTTCCCTTTCAAAATGGAAAGCATAAGCATTTTTTGATCTGATGCCCAAGGGCCCTTACAAAAAAATATTCATAAAACCCCTCTCTACTTTTCTACTGCTTCAGTTGATAGATTTCTTGATTCCTATTGGAAAGCACAACATACTGTAAACCAAACATCTACATATTATAATCTTTTACCTTGACGTTAGAATCTTTGTAGCAAATAGATATGAAAGAACATTTGTATATTTTGGAGCTAGGTTTATAACCCTCATATAAATGTAAGTCCAATGTTAACTCTTCCTCTTAGCTTAATTTTTATTATTTTTGCCACCTAAAAACTGCTAACAAACTGTTCACCAGTGCAATTTCATCTGACAAAGGTTTGAAAGTGTGCAGTGGGAATTAAAGAGGTTCTCTTACCTTAAAATTATGCCAGTTGCACCAGTAAGAAAAGACTAAAGCAGTTTAATTTGGGGTTGATGCTGCAAATACAAAGCTACCACCAACCACTGTTAGCATAGCATATTTCTAAGAAAACACAAGAAACAGGCGCAAACAACTGGCTAATTGCAAGGTGAAAAAATTACTTTTATGTCTTATTGTATAATGGGCTTTGAACTAAGCTTAGTCAGGCAACTTGTCGTTGTAACTTGATTTTTAGCATGCACACACGTAAGGACTATGATGTAACTCATGTAACTCTCAGCAAGAAAGCAAACAAGCAAATTTTTTCAGTTTTTAGACTTTTTCTTAAAGGCTTAGATTTGGTTTCTTGTCTGGTTTTTGCAATTTTAAGTAATAATAATAATAATAATAATAATAATAATAATAATAATGAGTAATAAGGTATAGCATATACTATAGTATATAGTATGTAATGTGTAATGTATATATAGTAATAATGTGATAATAATTCCACCAAATAGCAAAACAACAGTTATTATTTGCTTAACATTATTAATATTATCATTGACTCAGGAAAACTCGAGTTCAACAAACCACTATTTTTGTTTTCCAAGTAAGGACACCTGGCCCTGTGGCTGTTCCAAAACAGTGATTTACTGAGTTACTGTTTCAAATGATTCTAGATAACTCTGTAAACCCAAATCTTTAACAGGTCATTATTTATGCTCTATGGGTTGCCCCAATCTATAACAATGTTAGAACCAAATCATGTTATGTCACTATTAATGTCAACAGCATTACATAACACCAAAAAATAAGTACAATTTGTTGTTTTCCAGAGAAATGTAGATCTTCTCAGTCAATTAATTTGAGGATATCAGATAGTCTGGATTTTAGTTTGAATTTGTTCATTTCATTTTTTTTATCAATTGTACATTTAACTACAGTAAAAGACAAGTTTTACATGCATGTACAGTGTTGTAGCTGTAAAGGTTTGACCATTTTTGAACTGAGATTTATAAACACAAGTTGCATTGCACTGCAAAAACACATCACATTAATGAACTAAGAGCTTTTCACCATCACCATCTAGTCAACAATATCTCCTATCCAAATCTACATGTTCTATTTCCATGTCAGTGAAGTTGTCCCAGGTCGCCTTGCATTAAAGTGCTCATGTTCATGTTGCGATTTACCTTCACATTCATATCTGGTTATCAGAAAAAGAGAGAAAGAAGACATGATGTATTTAAGAGTCACAATTTGTTTTGTTCAAAAGGATTGTCTGAGAAGGAACTGCATACCATGACTGGCCAGCTAATTGAAGCCAAAATGCCACCAATTAAATCATAAATTGAGTTATGGGACTTAATTTTTTTGAATACTGGAAGCGTGATTCACTGCACATGAGCTGATCTTTCAGAACACACTCAAGGATTTCTGAAAAGATGCACCTTTTTTGACATGTTAGTGCACAGTGGTAGTTTAAGTCTTATCAAAAGTCCTTCTCTAGGAAATAAACCTCTTTGCCTCAGTTTATGTAGACTCAGAGCTGAGCAGCTGACCAGATATGAAGAAGTTTTTTAATCCCTTTAGCATGAGCACCAGTCTCCTCAGTGGCCCACTTAATGGACACATTGGGTGGGTGTGAATTAATGGACTGGTGCAGTCTTTTTTGCGATTTCAGATTTGAATTTGTTTTTTAGTCAGATTACATAGGGCTCTATCGTACACCCGGCGCAAACGCATTGCGCCAGTGGCGCAGGTGTCATTGCTATCGTACACCTGGCGCAAACATCATTTTTGCCATAAGTGTAAGATAGCAAATCCACTTGCGCCGGCTCTGTGTGCTGAGGGGCGGGAGGTCTGAGAATGAAGGCCGAATGGAGGCGTGTCCTGGCGCGTTTGCTATCTTATACCTGGCGATAGCAATGACACCTGCGCCACTGGCGCACCGCTTTTGCGCCAGTTGTACGATAGCGCCCATATAGTTAATTTGGAGAGGTGTGAAATTTTGGATGAAGTCATTTTTTTCCCTATGCCTGATATTCATTCTGTTTGTTTTTCTTTGTTGTCACATTAAGTGAGCCTCATACCAATAACTGAGTAAAAACTAATTTCCACCTGAAAATCTATTTAGAGTCAACATTGTAAAATAATACAAGGGGTTGTTTTGAGAACAAAGAGTGTTTTGAAACATCCAGTAAAGACATTTTTTTATTTTCAAGCCATAAATAATACTGTGTTTCTTTTAAGATGTGCTCCATTTTTAACCAATTTGGTTTGCAACTTTTTCTTTATATTTTGGAACTGAATTAGAACAGATTTTTTCCACTTTATTTTTGTTGTCAAAACTTTGGTTCTTGGGGTATAAGACAAAAAAAGCTTGACAAACAACTTTGACAAAGCCAAACTTGTTTGTTTGAGCTGGCTTCACAAAACTTAAAACCCCAATCAGGGATAATGAGTACTGTGATGGTGGTTATCAATTTTTTTGTGTTAATCTAAGTTTTCTTTATTAAGCTCTTACACGTTTACATTAAAAAAAATTATATAAGGTTTGTGTATTTGACTTTCCTTCTGCACAAAATGAAGTAATTGTGCACTGCCTAGTTTTAGTCAGGCAGAATAGGTTTTCATAACTGACAGTCTAAAAATTTTAAGAAAATTTTAAAGCACTCTAAAGCATTCTACAGCAACACTTTTAGTGAAAATAAGGCAATAGAAAAATGCTGGCAGAGAATTATGACTGTAAAAATATGTAATGAGATATATTTTTCATATTACTAATATTTACTACTTCATTTGCTGTCCGTGCCTCCTATATAGATTTTAATATGACAACTGCACATTGTACACAAATTATACACAAAAATTTAGTAGAAACACTCAGGGAGTCTAAAGGTTCCCTTAAAGTCTGATGATAAATAATTGTAAACACAACCATAAAGAAGGCCAAGTATTTGCTTCAGATTCCAGAGTTAATGAAGGTTGTCAGCAGTTGTTCCCAAGTTGCCTAAGTGTTTGTTCTCACAACACCTCCAAACACGTTACGGCTAATCTGGGGTCCTAGAGAGAGTAGTGAGTTTGCCTGTGTATGTCTGATGTCTCTTTTTTCTAATGCTGCTGTAGATGACTGACATTAAATTAAAGTAGAAAGTATATTTATGGTTGAGAGTCGTGCTGGTATGTACAGTACAAATGGTTTCCAAATATGCATGTGTGTGTCTGGAGCTTTATAGATGGGGTTTTGATAGGTGAAGCAGTGTTTGCTTCTTTTGGACCTTTCAGCGCAGACTAGAGTACACATGTTTGTAGTGTGTGAAGGGCAGATGAGAGATGGAATACAAAATCCAACTCAGTATGTTGAAAGCTTAGGTTTAAGGTTTAGAATAGCTTTAAATTGTTTTGAAAAAAGAAATCCTTAACTGAAATGATTACACAGATGTTTTTACAGCTAGAAGCTCCTTTATATCATGACTGATAATTTCTTAAACATCAGTATAAACAGGGTGTTCCTTTCTTGGAAGATAATGCCTCAGGCAACACATTTTGTGTGTGATGTTGCAAATTTTATTTTCTGTTTTTGCCTCTGATCTGAATTGATGGTCTCAGCTCTGAATTGTGGGTCAAAAACAGTTTGTACCTAGCAGTAAGACATTAAAATGACTATCTCTACATTAGTATTTTATTATCAAGTGCCAAAACACATGTTATACATTATGTGGAGATTCATATTTTTCATAATTTTTGAAACAGCTGTATTTTGGGTGTCTCTTGGACCCCATCTGCTTATGTGACACCATTTGCTTTTGGTTCTCAAACCCAAGATAGAGATTTCTAAGGTGTGTTAACTTGGAATAACTTGGAAATTAAAAAGGACATTTACCTGTCTTTCTGATTCTTGCTTCTCAACTTTCAGAAGCAAGCCATGGAAATGGAAGACCCCAGATGCCTGTTGTTTGCATTTAGTCTCTGTCAATGTTGATTGTTGACTGGAGCAGAAATTTACTTCATAAATTAACAAACATGACAGGGAAAGAAAGAAGAGAGACTGGAGGGGAAAAAATAACCAAAGTCTCTAGTGAGTTCAGAGATTATTCAGAGGCACAAACACTCACACATCCTTAGATACAGTGAGAGCTTTCCTTTGCTTTCTTTCGTATGGCTGAAGTACAGGTATTGTGTTTGTTTGGGGGGTATAAACAGAAGAAACACAATTAAACTTAAAGTTACTGTGACAAAGCACACCAAGAATAAGGGAGGATGCACACCAAAAATCACTGGTTAAATATTTATCAAGTGGGAGGTCAGAGTAGCATCAAGGCAATAATAGTTTAACTTCACCCAATAGCAACAGATAGTTTGGATACAGTGTTAATATTTAGATCATGACAGACACAAGTGACACATTCAGGGAACTAGAAAGTTCATGACACTAGGGATCCCTTGAGACGTTCATGGACTCCAAGTCCCCTTTTCAAAATAAGAGTCTGTCTGTAAACTGCGTGTTACCCCATTCATAGTAGGTTGGTGAAGACAGTCACAGCTACCCTTTTTAAATTTTGATAAAGGCACATTTAAGCTTAAGTCTCACTCTCTTTTCCACAATGTTCAGTATACTTTAATTTTTTATAAGCATTTAATTTGTCTTTATTTCTCTATAGAACTGAAACCTGACACTTGGTGTTTGTAAAATCTAAACCTGCTATTCTAGGGAGCAATGTGTGTGTGGTTGTGTGTGCATATAAGAAAAAAGGTTGGCGTGAACTGATGGGTTAACAAATCACAGAATTTAAACACTAAAGGCTGTAGTCATGGTTATTATACCTGTAGCTATGACAGCAATGATTCTCTACCTTAACTATGTGTCTTAAATGATTACTTTATATCTTTTTGGCTTATTTGTTATACATTATATATGGCAAGGTTTATATTTTATGTACCTGTTTATTTTAACTAACCCTCTACTGATTGGATGTATATTGTCTGTCCTAAAATTCTGTCTGTCCTAAATTCCGTCAGACAGCTTTATATTCTTCTGACAAAGTCAGAGACAAATAACAAGCAGAAACAGCGTAATCTCAATGGCAGCATGAGTCATAACTAATTTGATATACTGTATGAACACTGTGAAACCTTCTGTAAATGTTTTGCCCTGGAGAAACAAATTTTCATAACAATAACCGTGCAGAAATTGTCATGTGCTGCGCATTAAGCTTGTGTCTCTGTGGCCTGTGAAGCAAATGCATTGCCTCTGGCTGCATGCAAACATGACATGGTTAGTGAACCTCTGTTCCTGTTTATCTGTCCAGCAGCCAGGTGCTTTCTCAGTCTCTGTCTCTCTAAAATTTGCTTCATGAACACTTGCATACTATATGCAGAGTAAGTGCAACAACTAGCCATATATGAGGTCCTCTTACCTCAATAGCTCTGGTAAATTGCAATGATAGATGCGAGGATTGGCCAATACTGTAATTTTACAGTCAGATTTACATCACTTCGTTGTTGCATCATCCACCTCTAAGGAAAACACTGTCCAGTTGTTGAGTTAGAAGCTTCCCCAGACAATTTTCTGACATCTCATTGATGTGATGTCTCTGAAAGCTTTGAAAGCTGGTTTTGACTGGATTTTTTGGTGTTTAGAGAAGAAAACAAGACAGCTAAAAAAAACCATGACCTTGTCCTCACGGCAGCCTGGGGGGTATATCTAGGCTAGTGAAAAGGGGGTTTTTGGGCAGACCCTATTAAGCCACAGATGTGCAGAGTTTCCTGGCGCCAGTACTGTAATGAATGCATTCATTTGAGTTAAGCAGGGACTGGCCAGAGAGTGTTTCTGTACTGATCACACCTTTTACATCCAAAGCAGCGCTTTGATCACGCTGTAACAAAAACGCCCCTCAGTCGAGAGCAAATGTTTGTGGGTGAGAGTTTTGTTTGATTTCAGGGTGTTTTGTTTTTTTTCTTTTTCTGACACTCTCATAAATGAAGTGCAGAGGTCTGATACTCACTTGATTTTTTTCAGAATGGCATGCTTGAAAGTGATTATGAGGGCTCATGCCAGCTCCAAAAACAGGCAAACAAAGATATGCTATCAAGGCCAAGGGTACGCTATTAGAATAAAAATTATTGAGTGCTTTTATTATGTGAGTTAAACTGGTTCCTTGGAAACTGATTCTCTTTGAAGCCTCCATTTGTCCACACTATTGATGAAGCAACATCATTTTAGAGGATCAGGACTTTGTTAAACAGATGGATAGGGATGAAACTTTGTTTTCAGCAGATGATGATTCAGTGTTCACTGCACAGAGAGGTGTTTTTTTCATTTTGAATTTCCATGATACACTGATTTGCTGGAAATGTTATTTTCTTCTGGCAACATTTTCAATGGGAGACAAAGTCATGCAGCACTTCTCTTTGTATTCAAATGCTGCTAGTAGTAAGTTTTCATGCTTCTGTGAGGGAAGCACACATTAACTTCTTTGAGTGTTATTAAACTACAGCCTCAGTCTAGTTTTAGTCATGCTAGCAGCATGACTGTGGATGGCAATATAGGTTTGTCGGTCAGTCTCACACTTGGTCAAGACTGACCTGTACAAGTAGTTGATGGATTACCCTTAAATTTGTATTATGATCCCCGAACCGAATATTACACTTTTTAGAGTCATTTGTCTCGATTGGTGTACAATATTGTGGATTCACATTTCTCCAGGATGAATTGAAACCACTTTAGTCAGCTGTCAGTGAGGAATTCCACCCATTTTACAAATGAATCAGGGCTTACAGGACTTGTGAATGAGTCAGACTGCCTGCGTGAGTGGTCGTGTGCGTTTAACCTGTTTGATTAATGCAGACCGCAAATATGTGGTGTCCAGACAGATTGTGTTGCTGCTGTGATGCTGCTACATCCAGTCATATGTTTCTGCATTGAGTTTGCTTTAGATAATGGCCATCTATAATGTAAATATCTGTAATAGTCCACAGATTTAGACCCTAAAATGTTAGTGACAGGAGTAATGTTGCTCTTATAAAGCCCACATGATTATTAACATCACTTTAATGTTAATTTTTTGTTGAGAAAAATAGGGGTCACCCTATACCTCTAGATAACACACCAACCAAACTCTTGAGCTGCATTATGTGTAATGAAAACTTTAAAATATGAGGAATAAAAAGACAAAATCGATGGTCCTGCTGCATAGATTTTAATACTTTGGATACCACAGAGCTGCTAGCTTAGCTATAGGCTCCTAATCTTGTTTTCAGTAAAATACTGTTCACAGGTTTCACTGTTGATATCATGTGATGTGATTATTTTAAAGTGCTGAAACTGATGCAAGAAGCATGCACTTTTAGAGCCTATCAGACACAAGTGTAGGGACTGTTATCAGAATACTGATCTGAAACCATCTGGAGCCATGGAGCTGCTTTAAGAGTTATTTGACCAGACAATCAGCTAGTTTTCACAAAGAAACTGTTCGCAAAGCTTTGTAAACATGCTCAGATTCTTTGGTGTCACTAATGTGAACCAAAGCCCCTGAGGGGGAAACTGAAAAATTAGACAGAGGGAGATAGCTGGGAGAGGAGCACACATATTACTGATCACCGAGTCTATCCTTGTTCAGTTGCACTCATCTATTTTGCTGCTTTTTCTGTGAGAGAACAAAGTCAGATGTGATGACTTTCTTAGGCTCTACAAAGTCCAAGCCAGCAAACTAAAACTAGCAGCAACTTTCAGCACAGGAGACTGTCTGGAACCTCTGTGGTACTGCCTACTTTCAAGGGAAAAATGCCCAAATTTTCATGTGGTTATCCCATTAGTGTTAATGATAAATTTAGCCAACTGAAGCAATAAATTCCTCAGTGCCTGATTTAAGAGAAAGAACAACCACTGATAACAGTTTCAGTTTGGTCAGCAAGCGGGTGTTTTGCTGCTCAAAGCAAAACTTGTTCTCTGTGCTTCTGCTTTGCACAGTAGACATGGGTGCAGCTCTGTGCTTCCTGGTATATGAAGGCATTGCCGGCACGGCCCTGTGAACATACCTCAGGTCTCTCAATCAATATAGCACGCACTGAGGAATTAAGTGCTTTGATTGAGTACATTTACCATCAAAACTGATTAATCATCCAAATAAAATGTAGCAAATTTTCCCTTTAGTATAGATTTGTCAAGATAAACTGAGAAAACCTATGCTTTTCTAGTACCAACACATTTCAAGTCACACTGTTCAGCATCCTGGATTGTCAGATTCCTAGCTCTGCTGGTTAACTATGAGTTTTATTTCCTTAATTTCTTCTTTTTAGAAAAAGAAAATGTCACTATGTTTTTCAGATTTTTCAAAAAAATTCCTCATATAAAACAGGGAATGGCAAAATGGGAACAAGTAGGAGACAATAAAAGACAATTAGAAGTTTAAATTCTGGGGGGATTTTGGGGGAATTAATTATGTCATGTTAATAATAGCCTCTTAAACTTGTTCTTTGTCTGACTCCCCCTCCTTACAGTCTTTTTTATTTTTTCTGTATTTCCATGTTTCCGTAGTCAAGAAATCTTTCCATAGCTGCTTTTATTCCATAATTACGGATGAACAGTTAGGCTACTTTTAATTTATATGACGCCCAAACACCACCACTATCACTATCACAACTAACTGCTTTTAATAAACTGTCCCTTAAATAATTCAATTTGTCTTGCATGACCTGTGGGACCTTGCCTTGCAGGCACCAGAAAACAGTAAGTCACTGTCCCGAGGGCAGTGCATGGGTAACGTTGCGATGACCCATGGAGATATAATCAAGTCCCTCACTGTCTACAGGTCATGCTAGTTAGTATGTTGAATTTCATGTCACATGTAAAATGCCCTCTCTCTCAGTCATCCTCCAAAAAAAGACCATATCTATTGGTTGTTTGTGTATAATGTGTTTGGTCAGTCTGCAGTCGTTCTATTTCTGGATCAGCTTTGTGTGTTATACATCCATTCATCTGTTCTAGGGACTTAAGCCATGTCCAGCATGCACTGGACTGTTACAGTGTACATTGGACAGGTTGCCAGTCTGTCACTAGCGTCAGGGACAAAGACAAATAAACAAAGAGTGGTGTGGACCTGTGGTTTTCAGTAAATGCCATTAATGTATTATAACATCTCCCTGCATTTATTTCCAGTTACATTATACCTACATTTCAGTTCAATTGGTTACTGTTCATTCAATAATAATAGTAGTCTTAATAAAAGAATTTCAAAGGCAAGAAACACTGAAATTGATAAATCATTAATGCAAAAATTTAAATTAAATTTTGTTTATAGAATAACAGACAGAAAATTTTTTCTGATTGAGTTTCAGTTTTAGCATATTTAGATAGATATGATACACAATAGATATGATTATGATACACAATATTAGTACACAGAAAATATAAGTAAAAAGGACTTTTTTTCTTGAAAAAAGAGTTTTCATAGCTTAACATAGCTTAACATAGATAAAAACAGTGTGCTGTGCTTGAGGGATTTATTTTTTACATACGGGTCAATTAAAACTGAAATCAAATTGCTCCTTATGATTGTTCCATAAATGTGTGACTATATGCATAAGGTATCCCAAAAGCTCACCTTGTGTAAAGAACCCACCTGCCTTTAGTGTGTGAATGTGTGTGTGTATGCTGACTTGAGTTGTTGAAAGATTTTGAAAGCACTAAATAAATGGAGTTTATTTTCCATTCTGTTTAGATGTGTTTTTTAGTTGTATTTCTGGTTGTAGTTGACTGACAAAATAGGCCTTATGACTGAATTTACACTGAATTAATACATAAAAAATATTGCTAAATGTAGCCAGAATACCAAAGAGAATTTCTGTGGGTTAACTTTGTGTAAAATTAAATAAAAGCAGGTTTTGCAATTTAAATGCACATTTATGAGAATATGTTCATGACTGAAAGTGTGATTCGTTGTCTTGGAGATATTATCATCAAATGTCTATTTGCTATTAAGGTTGGACTGCCCAAAATTTCAGGACATTATTGGGCTATCTGATTTGGTTGGAACATTCTAATGCTTGAAACATGAGAGGTAAAACTAGCAAAAAAGTCGGTAAAGCACGTTTTCTAATCATAAGGCCAATGACTTAGAGCCCATGATAACAGCAGGAGGCAACCCATTCTAGGAAGTGGAAGTATCAGAATTTTAAATAACTCAGAACTCTTCTAATCTTGATTATTAAATTAAAGCAGAAGGATGACACTTTCAAGAGGAATTTCAGTGAATAAATAAAACTGGAAAAATATATTTGAGAGGAACTTGAGACCTTCAGAGAACCCCTTTCACTCTCATGGGAAACGCTACAAATCTGCAACAGTTATTCTAACACCTTTTACCACCTGGAAATCATAATTCCATTGTTTCATAACATGGGCCCTTTGTTTCCCAGAAATACTTAACTCAAAACAACAAGAAAGCACCTCTATTATACAAAGATAACAAGATGCTCATTGCACATTATTACTGATGCCCCTCTCAGAGACAAAGAGAGAGAGGAGTGGATTTTCTAAACTCCTAAAGCCAATAATAATCTGTGAGAGTTAAAATGTTTAAAAATCCTACAGAGCACCCAATTCAGGTACTTATATTTAATAAGCCACAAAAGTAAAGATAGAGGCTTTTCTGAGAAACAGCATTAAATGATCCACAGCACAGAACTGGTTAATTGCCTTTATACTGCCTCATCTACAGTTCATGCATTAAGAGCTTTGTCCTGCAAATGTGCTGTTTAAAGTGCCTTCAGACAAACATGTTGACATGAACTCAATTATGTGCAGTGTCTTGCATAGCAAAAATAAGTAATGTGTTTTGAAGTATTCTGTTTTTTCAAAAATTAAGCAAAGTCATTAAGTTCCAAATATTTAGAGCATAGTGTGTATATATATATATACATGTGTGTGTGTGTGTGTTTTGATTAAAAAATGCTTTCTTGTTACAACTACCTCCCTTCCTTTCCTGTTCCCATCTGTTTTGCGTCTTGATACCATATGAGAGAAATCAACCCTTTAAATCACTTAAAAACGCACATGTTAACTATTTCACATTTAAAAATAATCATTTCAATGCCTTACAACACTTAGCACATGTGAACCATCCATAAAACACATCATGAAAGTGTTTGACACAGATAAGTGAAATGTAATTTCCACAACCCAAAATCGTAACAAAACAAATAAGCCATAAACATTTGATTTTCTTTGCATCCCCACACTATTAATCTATATCAGACATAATAACTGTTAGTAATAACATAATACTGTGTTTTCTTAATTAATGCAATGAAATACAAATAACATTGTATATGGACACTGGAGAGGTCTATCACATATAGATAGACAATTAGCCACACTCACAATCCAACCTATGGATAATTTACCTGAACTGTGTCACTTTGGACATGTCCTTTCATTTTCAGATGGTATGAGAGAGCAGACAAACTACTTAAAGTATTTTGAACAGAAAAGTAAGCTACTCTAATCAAGGTAGCAATTCTAAGTCAATGTTTTAAGCTTTTTTTTCCATTTAATTAGATATGGACCTGTTCTTGTGAGATCCAATTAACTGACAGAGGATATTGCCAAGATGGCTGCTGTGAGGCAAGTTTGCCTGGAAGGACTTTTTGTTAACCACCTCTGCCAGCTTGGGTCAACTCAAACAGAATGCTTGTTGTGAAATGCATTGCAGTGTAGCTTGAGATACTGTATGTATGTATAAATTATCCTTAAACGCAGCACAGCTACTGTAACTACACTCTGTCTGTTTGTCTGTCTCTCCTCAGTTAGCAGTGCCTGCCATGCTCTCTTGGCCAGATTTCTGGAGGAGGACTTCTCAGATCAGCTGTATCGTCGACATTTGGGCTCAGGAGATGACAGAAAAAGTAAGAGTTGTAACTGATTGACTGATGTGCTTACACTTTGCATACACACAGCAGAAAACACGCATTCCATTGATTGTCTGTCTTGATATCATCATTACCTGTAATGTTTACATATATTAACTTAAGTAATCATTAATATAAATAGTATTGGCTTAAGGGGAAAGCATATTCAAGGAAGTGCATGTACAGCCCCCAAAAACATTAATTCTTTTTAAAGTTCAGGAATGAGTGTTGCAAATTATCTACTACAAGAAACTTGTAGAACAACACTGCTCATGTGGATAACCTGTACTTCACATTAATATTCACTTCAGTCAATAAAGAATGAACTTGCTGAAACTCAGTTGTTCTTACATCATTATATGAGTTTCATTTAGACACAGATTTGTTGACAGAGAAGATTTCAGTGATACATGTATCCACTAAAGTTAGTGTGCTAACCAGAAAACCATGACCCATACTTTTTGGAGCTTATTTTTTTAACCCACTTCATTCAAACTCGACAGAAAGAAAAAGGAAATAAAACTCTATCTTCTATCTTCCATCTTGTTGTGTTCCTGTTGTAAGGCTGTGTAATGTCTCAGTCCAGTCCTGTGTTTCCTGGGAGGCTGCTTGGAGTTGCCGGTGTAGTCAGACTCAGTTAGCTGTAAGGACCGGAAGTTGCACAGCTTAAAAGTCATGACAGCTAATAATTACAGTCTCACCCTATAGCAATGAGTATACAGCAACATTTATGACTTACAAGTGGCTCCTTTTAAGCAACATTACACTTGCTTTGCTTCTTACAGTATGTCATAAAGATTTTTAAATCATCACATAATCAGACAAGAGGGCACCAGACTGGTGTCTCCAAGAGGTTCATCTCATTTGTACCTTGAGACACCTAGAGCCAGCTCACATAATTATGCCAAGAGTGAATGACATAAAACTTAATTGATCATTCATCTTTAATTTCTTCTTTAAGATTTCAAAAGAAAAAAATGAAAAGGAAAAAAAAGAAAAGAATAACATGGAAAAGAAAAGAATAAAAGGTAAAAAAAAACCACAGAACACCTTTTACTTAATAGGATGAGTTGCATAGGTACAGATGTCACACTAGGTCCCTGCACTAGGATACTGCAACACAACACAGGATAAAAAATGTTTCTTTTCTAATTTAATTAGGAAAAGGACTGTACATATCATTGCATTGTTTAAAAAAAAAAAAAAAAGGTCAGCAACCCAGTTTGATCCAAGAAAATCAATATCTGGTGACTTAAACTTACACAATGGATAATGGACACTTCAGCTCACATAAGTATTCCAAGTGTTTAGAACAAACAAACAACTCTAAGGCAAAGTTACCATGTGAACAAATAGAACATTCCTCAAAGATCGTAAATTTCAACTTCAATGCCCTGTCCAATGGTGTAATTATAAGAACAAAGCAGCGCACAAGCAGCATGCTAACACCAGAAAAACAGCCTGGCGCTGAAAAGGCAAACCAGCTGTATTTTAAGGTCATTCAAAATCAAAATTTTTTTGGTTGATTTATCAAAAAATAAATTGAAGTAGGTTGCAATTAAATGCCAGTTTAATAGGGTGCTTCATAATTCTGTCCTATGTCCCCAGAGGGATTCCTGTGGCTGCTTGACAAATGAGCTTTAGTGGCAGTTTTCTCTCCATCACATGATGATGCAAATGCCTTCTCATTCTTCCTGTTAATCAAATCCCCTCAAATCAGGCAGACGCACAATCATTCAAAATGTACAAAGGGTCTCTCTAGTAGCATCTGGTACTTTTATCACTGAGTGTATTATGATAGAGTCAAATGGTCTGGACATTGATTGTTATTTAAACATGCAATGTGCAGAGTTTTGCAGCCCAGGTGAAAGGTCCACTGTATTTCATAATTGTAGAAAAACAGCCTGTTTTAACTGAGATTGTAAAATAGTTTTCTCATGATTTCATGAAAACACTAGTCAAGGAAAACAAAACATAAACATCAGCTACCAAAAATTATGTAAAAAGTTTTGGCTCGTTTTGGGGGAATTACAGATGCTGTTTGTTTTCTGCAAAATGTTGTTAAGTAGTTAGGTAAATTAAAGATCTGTTCAGTCTGTGAGGGGTGCAGTTTGTTATATTTTAAGTAAAATTTTTGGGTATGTAGTCTAAAAAGACAATTTGCATCTGCTCTGATAAACATTACAAATTCAAAGATATTGATTTAAAATACATCTTTAAGTCAAATTTACACTTGCAAAGTGCCATGCTATAAATAACAGTATTACATGTGCTTTATAAGTGGTTTTCACAGTGACGTGTCCTCTTTTCTTCCCCTTCTTTAACTACACTTAACAAAGGTTATCTTAGGTTAGGATAGAATATGAAAATGCCATCTTGCCTTTTCATAAGTGCTGTGATTTTTTTTCCTCTTTTTTCTTTTTTTTTTAATTAGTGTTTTGTAAATTAGTCACATTAGTGAACATTTACCCAAACAAACACCTCATTTCAGGCTACATTCTCTTCTTGCCTTTTAGTTACCTCCTGTGACTTTGAGTCTTTGTGCCTCTGGAGTTCATCAAATCACAGCGACCAAAGTGACTGGTCTGTGGTGTCACCACATCAAGCAGAAAATGCCCAGTCTGGGATGATGCCCGTGACCGACCACTCTGTGGGAGGCTCTGATGGTAAGAGTGCAGAGAGTCTATGTTGAGAAAATAAATGAGTGCCTCAGGATAGTGCTCATGCCTTCATCCTCTATAGACTCAAAGCTATTCAAAGCTTGACATTTATTTTCATTTTGTGCTAATACTTTTATGCCCAGTCTGAGAAATGTCCCATTGTTAAAGCATTTATCAAATGTTATACACAGTATTACAGTGCTGCAATGAAGCAGTCAAACATTAAATTTCTGCTGTTTTATTTTACCCAAGGGCACTTCCTTCTCCTAAGCTTCCCCTCTGCTGCCAAGGCCTCTGGGAGATGCGAGTACCACCTAACTAGCCCAGTCTTGCCAGGAAGCAACAGGCACTGCGCCTTGCAGGTGGCTCTGTATGAGGCTGGTCCAGCGGTGGGGAACCTCACACTCCTGATCAAGCCAGTTTTCTCGGGTTCAGCCGTTTACACTGTGGTTCTTAACCACAAAAGACTGGATGTCCTCAGGTCAGCAACACATTAACAATAGACTTTCCATGCCTCTGCAATGCTCTTTGTAGAGAATAGTTACTTATTTATTGGCACACTATTTATGCAGCACAACATGGCAATTTAATTAGTGTCAAAAAGCAAAACCATGCATCTTTACTGATTGAAGTGCCTGTCAAGTTGAGGTCCAGCCTGTAAAATAAATAAAAGCAGTTTAGATCCACTGCAATGAAATGTCACTCAGACAGAGCAAGGGCACAGAAACTAATACCTTTTACTATTGTGGTACTAAAGTTCAATAAAGAAATTGTTTCTTAGCGTTTGCGTGGGACAAACTGTAGAACCCTGGCCACGTGGAGAGTGAGTGGTCTCCCGTGTATTGTTTGGAATATGCACAGGTATTTCCTATTGATCTAATGCTGAAATACAGCCATCTTTGGAGCAGCTAAAAGCATTCATGTCTGTAGATGCAGACTGTGGAGATAAATTTATACATAATTGGCTGGGACAGAAGAGAGATGGGTGGGCATATACAATAAGTTTGGCCATTGCCTTTGTAAGTGTGTGCAGTAAATTGACTGAGCACTTCCAGTATGAGACACATAGAGGCTTTAATTATCACATACTAACCTGTGGATGTAACTTCTGTATGAAATTCTCATTTTAAGCACTGCTCCAATCCCATGTAATGCATGTTATACAGTAATGTTTTATACCGATGGTTCACCTGCACTGACTGTTCTCAGACGTCAGCAATAGTCCTAAGTGATTATTTTCCCTCTACATCAGAGGCTGGATGCTCCTGTAAATGGCCCCTAGATTGTGTGCCTTTTCTTCAT
The DNA here is from genome assembly GCA_029814665.1 of Acanthurus lineatus. Taxonomy (NCBI): domain Eukaryota; kingdom Metazoa; phylum Chordata; class Actinopteri; order Acanthuriformes; family Acanthuridae; genus Acanthurus; species Acanthurus lineatus. The sequence goes on from JAPZDV010000007.1 coordinate 12,481,011, forward strand.
TTCACTGTTTGTTCCCAATAGTAAAACATTACTTACCCACTTAACTAAATATGTTGTACTTTTCCCTGAGCGACAGATGAGGGTATTTTTAGAGATGGACTTTTAGAGATGCATTTGCTACCAAAGGTACCATCACATATAGTAGCAGTGCATTCAGAGTTAGAAATCATGTCATATATTAAATAAGTATTATGTCAAATGTGGCTACTGCTGTGCTGCATGTGTCCCAGCCTTGTGCAAGTTTTGACATGTCAGGTGGGAAAGGAAGAAACTTAAAAAAAAGGGACACAATAATAAGGCAACAGCACATTATGCTGTGTGCTGAGGACACCTTGTTGATCTTTGATTTGAAATAAAGTGCTTACCTGTATCCATATTAGTAACATATTTGCTCTTAAATCCTCGTTAATTATTGCCCTGCTATGCACAATCAGATTCAACAACTGTCAGGCTACTTACTAGCTTTCACTCAATAACCTCCAATTTTCTGCTTGTTAATAGTATGTTGCATAAGAAAGTAGTATAACATTAATTTTTATCTTACTAACCTAACCCTAGAATGAGGCATTAATACATGCTTTATAAAGACTAATGTAGAGTTAATAAACATGATGTAAAACAGCTAGAAAATGCTGACTATTTTTTATCAAAATACAAAGTATGACCATGTTGTGACAGACATTTCTTCTTACCACGTATGGACAATAATGGAAAGTGATGGGCCATATAGCAGTGTGCCCATGAAAAAGCAAAACAAGATGGTTGCAAACTGATATAAACAATGCACATTGTAAAACAAGCAAAAGTGTACATGAAAAATGTATAAAACATTTTTAATACTGCTTTTTTCTGGAAAAGCCTGTTTTTCCAAGAACAATATGATGTAATATGTTGTAATAACCAACATCAGGGAGAGATAGAGAGCCACAATTGACATCCTTAAACCTCTTGCTTATTAGTTTCCTAATGGCATTAGCTAATATAATTTACTATGGTAGCTCAGTGATTGGTTTCAGGTGACTTTAGTTGCTTAGTGACAGCAAAGAGGCAACGCCAGCTCATCTGACTGTTCAGTTTGTTGTTTTTGTTGGTTTTGTTGTGTAAAGCAGAGATTTTTCTTACACACAAATTTAAACGCCTTTCCCTATGATTGGTTGCAGGGCTGACTGGGAGGTTCTGGAGACTGTGATTGGGCAAGTGGATGAGCCCTTTCAGGTTACCCTGCTCTACACCTCATGTTTGTGGGAAGATAAAGCGATTGTAGCTCTGGACTCTCTGGAACTGATAGACTGTGAACCAGGTGAAGTCATCATATTCTTACTCATTTCTGTTCAAACCAAATATTTTAGCAGTTGTGTCCTCTGATAAGCACCTTTGACCAAACCAGGCAAACAGAAAGAACCATCTGCTGACTTTTGGCTCACAGTTGCACATTTTTGTAAATCTTTTTTCTTTTTTTTACAGTTTCCAGAGCAGCTTAAAAGAAAGAACCTGAATGGTTATCAGTTTTTTTTTTTTTAAAAAGCCTCTCTCCACCTGTCTCTTGTTTGTATAAACACAGGCAGGCCACCCAATTTTTACTGAATTTTGTCATTTGACTGTTGGTTTAAGCCTGATCCCTAGTTCCTTAAAGATGCACTGAGAAGTGCAGAATTTTCTTTTGTAAAGGGATCTTTTCAGTGTAAACTATTTATTTCTGGCAAATCTTTCAGTCACACATCTAGAATAAAGTGATTTTGATAAAGCATCATAATTCAAAGTTAGTTGTGGTTATTTTTATTTCACATGATTTGTTGTAGGATTGTCACAAATGTGAAAATCCAAAGATATTTTCTGCTTGTGCAGGCAATAGCTAAGACAAACTTTGCCATTTTTTTAAAATGGAAAACATACCTCATAGACCTGGTGAGCAATTATTTGTTGTTTTTTCAATCTAGCACTCAACAAGAAAACTAGACTAGGCACATCCTCTACCAACTACTCCATTAAATAAACATTTAGTTCAAACTTGACATTTTGATGACTGCTAAATATAGAAATACTTTGTATTAGGATGTGTGATTACAGTATTGTGCAATTGTTGTATGGTTGCGGTGATACAGAACACGAGGTGATCGAGCAGGAGGGGGCATGTGGAGAGTCTTTCCACTGTGAAAACTCAGGAGGCTGCATCGAACCAAGCCAAGTGTGCAACTTCCACACTGACTGTCCTTTAGGAGAGGATGAGGGCTTCATCTGTGGTGAGGTTTTGCTGTTTTTCTTTACAAAACCTAGATTGCAAAATAGGATGTTGGTTTAAGGAAACTGTGGCCTTCAGTTTTCATTAGTAATACTTGAAAATAAACTTTTTGCATTTAGCTTGAGAGGTCTCCTCTTGTTTAATGTTGAATCATAGTTGATTTTATTTGATCTGCACGACTCGACTGATTGGACTGAGAGTGGGGGAGTGAAACAGTAGGAAAAGCAAATGATGGTTATGTGTGAGAGCTTAGTTTATGTGACAGTGGGTGAGGAGTTAAGTGAAGTCAGCATTCAGTACAGGAGCCCTAAAACAGAATATGGAGCCACTATCAGGCTGTAATCCATCTACATTAACTGTCTTTAAGTTTAGTTCCATGATAAATTGTTAGTCCTTTGACTGAAAGCACTAGATTATTTCATGCAAAGGGCCTCTACACAAAATATTTATAGTGCAGGAAGTAACAACTATGTGGACTTTTAAAGCCTAAGTGAAGTTTCTCTCCTTAGATAATTTCCATTTAACTGTCTTTTCTCTTCAATAGCAGAAAATTCTTTTTATGTATCATTAGGAATTTGATATGCTTTGCTTTTTATGCGTTTCATCTTGGAGTCATGCCTTCAAAAGTCTAAACATAAGACATTCAGCACTTTTTCGTATAATATAATATACCAGTTTGGGATTTATTAGTGTTTTGAAATCTTAGATTTGAAAAATATGCTGCAGAAAAAAGTGTGTTTCTGAAAGTCAGTATCTTTCATTTTCTCCCTTTTCACAGTCTGATATGTAACAAGCTGTCTCCTTCTATTTGAAGACGTAAATCACTCAACACAAAAAAAAAAAACACTTCACCACACTGAGAATCAAAAGGCTCCACTTTGGTCAGTAATGAAATCAATAAAGTCAGGGTTATTTAGAGACCTTGGGCTGTGGATCCCCGGGGGGAAGCCCATGAAATACACTGACAAAGGGGCAAGTTGGTTTTATTAATGGCTTCTTTGTCATCTCAAGATCAGATGAAAATATTTATATAATTTTATTATCATTTTAGGACATACAGTATCAAATGGGTCCCAAATTTTAATGAACATGCCCAAAATGATTCACAAATATAATATAATATTGGCAACATCAAAATATTTGTCAGTGCACACAAACATATTTACAGTTGTTATCAAAAATGTTAACAACTTCACATTCAAAAAGAGTTTCACAAATGGATATAAAAAAATCTAAAAATACATGTTTTTTTAATTACCATTTCATAAAAAAACTGAATGTTGCAATGGACAGACACGCTTAGGCATGGAAAATCAGATGTTGTGGTTATTATAATTAAGTTGTAGCTTAAAATATGTAAACCTTGTGATTCTTTGATGTTTTGGAGATACAATTATACAATTAATTTATCAGAAAAAGGGAATCAAGGGAAAAAAGATATATGAAGAACAGCTTTTTCTGAGATGTCTGGTTTTTTTTTTAAAATGGCAATGATCTTTCTTCTCTCCAGATGCTCTTCCTTTTGGCTCGCATTGTTCATTTGAACGGGATGCATGTGGTTGGTCCGTGTCCAATCATCACTCTGGCTGGAGAAGAGCAGCTGGAGATGAACTTCTAGAGAGAGAGGACATGCATAGTGTCACTCTGCAGAGTACACCAGGTTGGCAATGTGAAATTAACATATTAACACTTCATATCCTGATTTTATTACTGTTACCCTGGTCAATCTAAGGTGACCAGATGAGAATGGGGGAAATTTGGGACAGGGATGTCAATCTCACCTCCCTAGCTGACTCTCCCTCCTCTTTCTCTCCTACATCTCTCTCCTTTGCACTCCTGCTGCTTTGAGCTGTCAGAGCAGCTGTGGTCAAAGCTTGGAAATACTCCAATCAAATTAATTGGATAGCTAATCTCCTTGATCATCAGACTGTTCAGCTCTACCCCTTATGTTTTCTTAAGCATCTAGGTGCACCGTTTGTGATGAACTCTGATTAAGACTGTCTCTGTGCCGTCTCAAGGGGAGCCCTTTTGAGTCTTTTATTTATTTTTTAAGACAGCTCTACAATTAAACACAAGTTAACTTATTTTAAAGAGTTTAAATAAAAGTAAAAATGTGGCAGTCAATTTTTTATACTACTGTATACTACAACAAATAAATATATTAAAGATTATAATGTTTCACAATGATTATCATTTTGTTTCATGAAACTCAGACCAGACTGGCTTAGTTTAATATCGGGACAACAGGACAGAATTCAGGATTCTATTACAACTGTTCACGATTCAGGAATGTCCCAAATTTTTAAGGTTGTCTGATAGCCTGAGGTTAATCCATTTCAAGCAAAAACTGCATTTCCTAAGTGGCTGCTTGAGGCTAGCTCCAAAAAAGAGTCAATTATTATAGAGCCTTATAAAAACCTAATTAAAAGCAGGTTTTGGTTTCTCTGTGTATTACAACTGAGAGGTCATGGATTTTTTTATATAAGCCACTCAGTTTTATCAGGTCTTCAAGCTATTTATTGTTAAGAGTGTGGTTATTTTGAGGAAGAGCAGCCACTAAGCTGTCTGCTTGGCATCACATAGTTATTGGTTGCCGTGACTATCCTCTCCAGCTCCACCCTCCTTTCCAAATATGGTCATTACTAACTCCACAGAAATAAAGTGGCAAAGGCTATAATATAAAACTCACGGCTTCATAAACAGTATTATACAAACCAGTGGGTAACTTAATGGTGGCTCCATCCACCAGTTCAATGCGCTGTCCATGATCTCCTCCCATTCTAGTGAATTATTTTAATGAAGAGAGATGGAAATTTAAAACTCCAATAAATGGTCCTCATTTTTTTCATTGCAAATCTCACATTGCTTAATGTCAGAGTCACCAGTTTTCTGTCAAAGGGGCTTTTTAGTAGTTGTTCTTTCTAGGCCCTGCTCTTGATAGGAATCTCTTGTTTGATTACTACCACATGACCAGTTCATATGGATTGTTTAAATCCATCTGCTGAACATATTTGTGCTAGCAGACCACAAGAAGACTTTATATATAACCAAATGTCACTAACTTCTTTTGTTCTTCTGAGAACAATTTTAATTCTGTAGGATGCTGGTTTCCATTTAGCCATAAAGCAAGTTTAACGTGTATGGCTTTGAGGAATTCAACTTGAACCTTTTAAAAAATGTTTGTGTCTTTCTGCTGTCTGTTATTTTCAAAGCAGATGTTTCATGTTCTGTTGTGTCACATTTATTTTGCACCCCCCAGGGCACTTTCTGTTTCTGCAGGTAAGAGAGAGTAGCTCCCAGCGAGAGGCATCTATTCAGAGCTCTTTTTTCCCTCCCCCAGTTTCTACTGCTGCCTGTCAGGTCAGTTACAGATACAGTAGTCAAATATTTTTTTAGCATATTATTTGACTTCCTCTTTTCCTTATAAGGCAACAAAATATGCTAAAATATGTGAATATGCTAACCTGTGGCTGATATTAGTTCTGTTTTTTTGGGCAGATGCGTTTCTCTCTGTACTTGTATGGGAACTTTAATGGCTCTTTGGCGGTGGCTGTAGAGGAGAATGGGACCACCACTGCACCACTGGTCTGGGAGAGAAATGGCCAGTGGACAGATGACTGGGAAGATGTTGCCCTGCAGCTGACTGGCCTTCAACATGGGTATGTTAAATGAAAACAGAAGGTTGGAGGAGAATTTGTTGATCTAACACTGATTTGCAATAATAAAAGGATCAAGGATGGGCTTGTGTCTGTAAAAGCTGCCTCTTATCCAACTTCATTCACCTCTTTTTCCTTCTTGTCATTTACAAACAAAGTCATTGCATATCATGCTCTGTAATAATTCCGTTTCCTTTTTTTTTCATGATAAAATAAAACTGTTGTCAGGCAGCAGTGGCATAAATATTTAATAGTCATTGTGAGGAGGTTTAGCATGAGTACACAATGATTAGAAAGACTAAGGTTCTTTCCTTCAAAAAGTTTGAAATCTTTACCAAAAGTTGAATAATCCCTCACATCAAGTTTTTTTGTTGCCTTTGTTGGAATTAAATTTGATTACCACATACATCAAGACAATAGCCGTCATTAAATACACAATGGTATGTTCTTTGCTCCAGGTTCCACATTAAGGTGACAGCTGTGTGGGGACAAGGCTCCACTGCTGATGTTGCTCTTGATGACATTGCAGTTGGAGCAGCCTGCTTCAACACAGGTAAGTTTTTGCTAACATGCTATCATTAATGTTGGAGACCTAAACAGAAACCTGTCCCTGATACTACTTTTAACTTTCAGTTCATAGATTTGTAACAAAAAATTTATATAACCAAGAAAAATAAAAAGTATGTTTAGTCAAAGTTAGGGAGTCTCCATCAGCAGAGGGAGCCTATTTAACATTAGATTGAAGTGACAAGATGACTTTCATGTGCCATACAAATCAAATATTAAATTTGTTTTTTTAAAAAAGTAATAATAATAAAGTAAGTTTGGTCTCTGCTTTCTTACTGCTGTTGCTGAGGCTGTGGCTTTTGGCTCTTGACAAAGATCCAGATTTTTTTTTTTTTTAATGAATGGTGAAATGAGGGTGCTATCATAGCTGAAAGGTATGCTGTAGAATTTTTAAGCCTTGTCACAAATTGGCCCCAAACGTCATAACTGGGGCAACCTTTATATATAAAATGCACAATTTCAAATAATTTTTTGTATGGAAATGAAACATATTTAAACACATTTGGTGATAAACAAAGTGTGTTTTGCTAGAACACACAAAATGGAAGCTTAACTTTTTATGAAGTTTTTTGTTTGTCAGTAGGAAAACTTTTACAGGACACCTACAGTCAACACTTGTGGCCACAGAGACCACTGTGCAGCAAATATAACAATTTCTGCCTGTCTGCTTACATCTCTCCTCATTATTTTACAATTAGCCCTGCACTTTATGATACCAAAATCATGCTGAATGAAACTGAGAGCAGAGGGGTACAGGGAATCCCCCCAACAGAATACATTGACTGTTGTTGAGGGTAACTGATGGCCCCTGTCTTTTCACTCTTCTCTGATGCCTCGTTTTAATGACTGGTGGTGACAGCAAGGTTGACCACCATTTTATGTTATGTTGTGAACACAGCCCACAGTATGTGTGCAAACATTACTGTGTAAGCCTCACTATTCGTCTGTTTTTGAAAAACTAAGGATTAAAGGGATAAGTCTGGTTTTGTTTTGTAATTCAAAGATAGGGATGATTGAAACCTTGGAGGCATAGTGACAACAGTGATTTACTGCTGTTCCTCAGCTCAAATTGGGCAAGACTGGGATTTTCTCTAGATAATATCAGGGTCAAGTAAACATCACAGAATGACCTATGTGAGTTGTAAATTAGCTGAATGATTTTTTCCCTAGTTTTCCCTAGCATTTATAAACTCTTTTGGATCTCTTACTGGATAGGTTTGCATGTTTTTATGGTGTTAAAATGAGATGACGGTGACTCTCCATGTTAGTTTCGGGAAAGGGCTGGTAAAGGAACGCATAGTGACCTCTTACCCTAGACTGAAGTGTGATCAATACTGTCCCTTCATCCAATGTGTCTGTGATCTACAAATTGGATGAAGGGACAATATTGAGAAATAAATTCAAGATTTTGTTCAGGAATTAGTTTGGGGAAATGTCTCTGTGTAAAACCATAATACCCTTCTTTGAATTATTCTCATTTCTTTTGATCTGTGTCCTCTTCTGTCTAAATAAAATTTATATTTGAATCCCTCTCTTTCTCACTACCTTTTCTCTCTTTCTCCCATTGGCTCCACGCCTTTCCTCAGATCTCAACTCTTTCCTTCCCATATCGGACTTTGAGGATTTCTTAAGCCCTCTTCCGGAGCCCTCTGCCTCAGGTAGTGTGGAGCCTCAGCTGTCACCTTGGATACCATGTGAATTTTTCAAAGCACCCCTCATCTACTGTGTCCTTTTAATCCATTTTGCATGCAGCATTTACATGCAGGTGCTAGATTGTACACTCACAATATATCTTATGCTTAATCTTATCTTATTATGCTTTATCTTCCATATCAGCTAATCAAGAGCTTTATTCCATTCTGCTTTCAGGGCTCACATATTAGGGGTTAGTGCAATTTCCTGTGACTCTCCTAGATGTTTTGCCCTATCTGTTATCCTGGTTTATATTAGTCTTAGATTTTCTGTGTTTTTGTTTGTTTTTAAAGTGAACAAACAGTGTCTACATTTATTAACTAAAGTGACAATTTATACACTTCTTACCAGCTCAAAACCGTTTGATCTTCTTAATTTCTATGTTTTTAGAGGTTTCTTTGATGACATGGTGGTTTAACTCATGTGGTGCCAGTGGTCCCAACGGCCCGACCCAGGCCCAGTGTGACAGCACCTACAGGAACAAAAATGTCAGTGTCACTGTGGGGAAGGAAGGCCCCTTAAAAGGAGTCCAAATGTGGAGGGTCCCTGCTACAAACAGATACCTGTAAGTGACAGAGGGAATGCTTACTGGCTCATTCACCTCAGAACCCACAATGTACTGATCAAACTATCACAAACTACTTACCTAGTCAGAACTTAATATAGCTTATTACTTATGGAGTGTTGTCTCAAAAACTATTAAAACACATTGTTGCGCTGAGTGTGGCACAATCAGTGAGTTTTTTGTTTGGTTTTTTTTGTTTGTTTTGTTGTTGTTGTATTTTTTGAGTCAATCAACATACACTGTCTGAAAAATACTGACAATTTCATCAGACCCACAGCTAATAGTGTCCCCACCATTGTACTGTTTCCTATTGTTTGAGGAATATTTGCATTTTCTTTAATCTTCCTCATTTTTTTATTAATGGTGGGTGACATAGATGACCAGATTGACAGTTTTGGTCTTTTCACTGGACTTGTTGACAATAACAAAGAAACCAAACAAAGCAAGATATCCTGTGAGAGCAGTGTATCCCATTACACATCATATCACAGGCCTAATGTGTGAAGAAAGAATGCCACTAATGTTTACATTTTTCTGAATATTGTCTATGGTTTATTCCTGGGAACTTAGTCATTGAAGAGACAGTATTTCCCCATGTGTATTAATTGCATTGCGTGACTCAGAGAGCTGGAGCTGAAGGTTAAGAGGTGTGACTGCATGCTTGGGGACTAAACTGCGCATAGCGTTACTGATTTTTGTCCCGCCTGATCAAGACTTCAAGCAGTTTGATTTTCTGTGCACAGTCGGTCATGGGACCTCATTATCACACTCATAACATGAAATGGAACAGAAGGCAATGGAAAAGTGACAGGATTATTTATTGGGTTTACAGGGTGTTAAATTACTTAAGCAAAATTATACACAACTGTAGGTCATGCCAGTATCAACACAAAGTGACTGTTTGTAAGAAGAAATCTGGTAACACTTTAGATTGCAGCCTGCAATGTGCAGTTTCCCAATTTATAGTGTAAATACGGTATTTGTACAGATACTGTGCTGGTACAGATTTTTTTTTAACAATATACACATTTAGATGTACAAGATATAAGTTTAGGGATTAGGGTGTAACAGAATGGGAACTTTAATTAATAATTGCCTGCTAGTTAAGAGTACCTACTGTTTAAGACCTCTTTAAATTCCTCTGCCAGATATGAGCAGGTTTAGCACAGTGAATTGTCTGTAAGGTCAGTTGTTTAACTCCTCCAAGCTGCATTTCTAAGATGCTGACCCCCAGATCATTCCCAGTAGTTTTTTTTTTAATTAGTATGTGAGTGTCTGTGTATGTGTTTCTGATGACCAGGGTGGACAGAAGTCCTTGCTATTAGTGTATAAATCTATGTGTGAAAGGATGCATAATAAAAGCACTTTCAGTGGTCAAAAGATAGGAAAGTACTATATTAATTCAGTCCATTCACAAGTTGTGATTGTTCCTCAATGACAGAATAGGTATCAGTTTGTTAAAATAGCAAACAATCACATTTTTTTCCCAGTATTATTACCCCATTATTCCCTGACTTCACGTCTTGCTGCTTTGAACCTGAATTAGGTATCAGTCAATACTGTATTGGTAAAAGGAAACACAGCTGTATATTATGGGCTAAAATTTCAAATCATAACTAGAAATCTTTATAAATCTCCAGATAACTTTGTCTCCTGATTTTTGAGTTATGACAGACATCCAAGCCATTTTCTTAACTGTATTACAGTCTGTCTATCTAGTGTGAGACATGTATACAGTGGAGCATGAGCCAGAAAGCAATATCTTTCACCACTTAATTCTCTTTTGGTGCAATGATCTTCCTTAGGATCTCTGCCTATGGGGCTGCAGGTGGAAAAGGAGCCAAAAACCACAACAAACGCAATCATGGGGTTTTCATATCTGCTATATTTCCTCTGGAGAAAGGAGATTTACTTTACATCTTGGTAGGCCACCAGGGAGAGGATGCATGTCCAGGGGTGAGTAAAGACGAAGGGTGATGTTTCTGGAATGTCTGTAGTCAGGGGGAGGGAGGCAAAAAAAAAAATCTTACCCTCTGGATGCATAGTTCTGTAAGCTGGCTTCTTTCTCTGAAATCTCCCTCTCTCTCTCCCCACTGTGATTTAGAGGAATTCCCTCACCCAGAGAATCTGCTTGGGAGAGTCATCTGTGATTGAAGACAACCTCAAGGGAGAGGCCAGTGCAGAGTGGGCTGGGGGAGGAGGTGGAGGAGGGGGAGCCACTTACATCTTTAAGGTGACAGAACCAATTGTGTTGTCCTTTTTGTCCGTTTTTTTGATAACTGAGTGTACATACATTGATAGGCATTAGAAATATCTTCAGACATATTGAAATGATTCAGCATGGTCTTACACTCTAATTCTCAGGTTTAGCTATAGATTTCACTTACTCGAGAGGTTAGAAAGCAGTCATGTCATAAAAAGAAAATTCTTCCCTTGTTACATTTATTATGATGTTCCATCTTTAAAAAGAAATATAGGTTTCTTGGCTCATATTCAATTTTCTTTACTGCTGAGACTGTTACTAATAACTGTTACTAATTTTCATCTGCAATGAGAAATAAAGCTACACATGCACCACTGAACATGTACATAGTTAAGAATGTTCAATGAATAAGAATTACAGTGAAGCTGTCTTGTCAGATGGAGGCAGGTGAGCTGGTTCCCTTGCTGATTGCAGCTGGCGGAGGAGGAAATGCTTACCTGGAGGACCCAGAGTCCAGTCTGGAACATATACCACTGGAGCAATATGAAAACAGCACCACAGCTCCCAGTACCAATGGTCAAACTGGCGCCGCAGGTACTGAGATGTATTTTAGTTTATAATACTATCATTGTGGATATTTGTTTACTTTTAGAGGTATCTAGGTGTGCAGACTATTAATATCATGTGCATAATGTGGTTTTAAGACAAGACTACATTTTGTTTGTATATTATACTTTGTTGTTTCAGCTTTACTGCTGACACAAGTAATAATCATGAAAGAAAACACTTTTCAAGGTTCAAGGTTTGGATCAAGAGCAGTGGATTTTTGAGATGATCACTGCCCACAGCATCTTCAGACCACCAAGCCAGAGCAACTGGCTCCACCAGGGAGGAAAGAGAGCCAGGATAAGAGCCATTAGCCCAGTTTGGAATTAAGGCTGCTCCTTACTTTGTAAGGGGGAAAAAAAGGATGAACTGGGGCTCTTGCCGGTCAAGCAACAGATAATCTTAGTAACCTTGTGGTTGTACCCACATCTTCTCCATCATAGCATCCTGAATTAAGTTGTTGGAATGAATGGGTGGACAATGTTCAAGGCAGGCAGAGTGCAGGACTCCATCAGGAAGAAGGGAAGCAGATATTGTGTTTAAAATCAGTGCTGCCTGGTGCTCAGATGAGTCAAACATGACAGACAATTGACTTGATAACTTTATGCCTAAGTAGTGGACAGTGTAAAGGTAACAGCCAGTGAGGGCCAAGAGAGATATCACTTAAAGATTGATAAAGTAAAATTGTTGGATTAAACCAAAATGCTGGCTTTTAGCTTCTTTCTCTATAAATCTTACTTTAAGAAAATTTCAGAAATAAATATCATGTATTACAAAGATAATAAAAAGTATGTTTTTTTCAAAACATTTTTAAACTTGTAAACCATCCAGAATCATTTTGACTTGGTTTTGGATCCACAGTTTAGAGCAACATTTTCATATAAAAGCATGAAATGAGAGAAGAATGATTCAACAGTTACATAATAATTACTAAGACGTCCTAACTAGTTTTGACTTTAAAAGTAACTTTGAACACAAAAGAAAACAGAATAAAACATGATACATCACGGTGAATGTAGCATTAATTATGCAAAATCTAATTATATTTACTTCTTCTTGTGAGTTTAAAGTTTTGTGCAGATTTCAGTGTATATTTTATGATCATCAAAGAGCTTAATCATCCCAGTTAAGAGCCTGTTCCTGTTTATCTTGTCTTGTTGTTGAGGTGCTATTAGGTGCCTCATAACACAACAGGCTTTCCTTTTTAAAACAAACTTCACTTTTGTGTGAAATCAAAATCATGTTTTCCCATTTCTGTAGCATTAACCTGCCTGTAGAGATTGTTGGCTGAAGACCACAAGAGGATTTGCTTGTTCTGTAGACACATACTTGAAACTCCACACACTGGCAAGCCTGTGTGCTCCTTCACAGCAGGATGTGTTTGGCCTGTGGATGCTGGGATCTATCCGGATCTTATTTTTAGTTTCCTGACAGGTCTTGACCTTTAAAGAGAGACTTATATGGCAGGGAGGTCTCTTTTTTTCTCCTGTGCTTGCTGAAACATTCTTACAAAATCCCCTCTGAACAACAGTCTCAACACAGACCATCTATTAGCTCCTCTTATTAAATACCCTGCAAACTGTTTAGATAAAGATCTGAGTGTCAGGAGAAAAATGTAGCTCTTAGTGGTGAGTAGAGGAGATTTGTGCATGTGTGTTTGTGCATGCACATGCAGTTGTGGCTGGCAAAGATAAAACTAGTCAGCCTATGATCACATAAGAACAGACAAACCAAATACATCTTTATTGCAGGTCACAGGGTGGACTTTTGCAAAGGCTTAGTAACTGATGTTGAACGTGTAATTCATTTGAAACCTGTATCAGTTCATCAGCAGAAATCAGAATTCTTGATCAGCTGCCTAATTGAATCCATCAAGTCTTTTCTAATGTTATTTGTTGCTAAAAGGTCTCTTTCTTGATCATAGTGGTGGTAGAAGTGAAGTTCCAACTATATATATGAATATATATAATGTAACTGCAAGTGTGTGCCTTTAAGTGCCCTCAGTGTCTAAGTGGGTAGAATTATAGTGATAAATAAAAGGCAAAAACAGGCTAAGGCCTTGCTGATGACCCTCTCATATTCCACCAGCTGCCTGCTAGTAAACACAACTGCACAACAAGAACAGGTGGACAGAACAAGATATCACTATCCTCTTAATTCTAAGATGTGTACTGTATCCCTGCTCACTTGTTTGGACCTTGTCAAACATAGTCTCTGAAAGACTAAGCTCCTTTAAAAGTCCTGCCTTCTTGAGACCTATTGATGAGACACCATGCAGAGTTTGATTTGCTGGCTGTGCACCAAGCCAGTCAGCTCTCTCTCTCTAAATGCCTCTGCCACTAATTCAACATGCTCAAGCAGATCGACAGCCATGAGTAACTGTGGATTAGAGTGTAGATGGCTTTCTTTAGGTTGATATCTTTTGCACAGTATACTCTACAAGAAGGCTGAGTCTGTATTATTTGTCCTATAAAAGCTCTACACATAGATGACTAGCATACAAAAGAGTAGCACACAAAGGACTAGCATAGAAAGCCCCTTCAACACAAAAACATTAAAATGACAGTAAGCAAAATAAAACATAAACATTTCACAGTCACAAAGCACTACCACAAAGATAATACAATAAATAGTGTATAATAATAAATAAATAAATAATAATAATACATAAATAGCATTGGGGTTATCACATTATAAAAGTAATGCATTACCATTATACCAATTATATTTGTCCTTAGCAAAGTTCAAATGTTCCTTTATTCAGTAATCACATCACAGTCACTTATCAAACAATTACTTGAATGACGTAACTTCTTTAATTATTTGCATGATGGTTGAATAGATAATAATATTCATGCTTGTGAATATTCATTCAACAATCGCCTGACCTACAATAGAGACAATATCCATGAAATCCAGCACAGCCACACTGTCTTGTTAGAGACTCCGCAGCCTGGCCAGACTTGTGCTGGTTCTGCGAGGAACAAATTGTCTGACAAATGTTTTTAGAGAGTCTTCCTGAGGTAAAACCAGCGATTAACGCCTAGCAAGCTGAACTAGTCTTCTACTACAAGCCATAGTTTGTTGACAAATGATGGAATTTGTTTCGGGGTATTTGGCCACAGTCCCCAAACTTTATGGCATAACTCTGCATATTTACTTTGCCGTATTTTTCCTCTGCAGGAAATCAATTTAGTTCCCCAATGTGCAGCCAGACATTTCTCCAGTCTCCTTTAATCCTTCCATGTATGTTAATCCTGACACTGTCTTCGCTGGCTTCCTGTTTGACACATAAAAAATTAACTCTTGTGCAAAAACTCCTGGGAAGGTTTTCATAATTTTCGTGCTGTCAGTCTGTGAACCCTCTCCATCCTTGCTGACTTAAAAAAAGGGGATTAAAGTTCAGTCCGAGTGAACAGCAGCCAAAAGTCATCTTATCAGAAGTTCCTTCTAGTTCAGCCCTAATCAATGAAATTTTATTTATCCCCATTGCTATATTAAAAAAGGATTTCTTTCATTTTGTTTTTATATCACTGAGGTAATTTTTTGTACTTATTTGTGTTTGTAACCCTGAAGGTGGAGGTGGAGGCTGGAATGATGGTCTTAGTCCTCACCTGAGGGCAGGAAAGTCTCTTGTGGAAGGTGCTGAGGGGGGGTCCTCATGCCCCCTTGCCCTGTCCAAGCTTAGCTGGTCCACCTTTGGGGGTTTTGGAGGTGGAGGTGGGGCCTGCACAGCTGGCGGCGGCGGAGGAGGTTACAGAGGTAATGGGATTCCATCAGACAACCTTAAACTTCAGTTGTTCCTCGGCCCTGCACAAAAGGAGGAGGTTAAACCACTCCTAAGTCATCACAGCTTCCTGTTTTTACAGTTTTCTGTCATCAGTGTAAAAATGCAGAGTGTCTTGGAAAGCCTGGTGATTTTCTCTAACAGCTTTAGCTGACAAGCATGAACGGTTATAATTGGATCAGAATTATTTAGGCATTATTTGTAACTTGTCTGACTGATTTGACTGAGCATTCACAGCATACATTGTGTGACAGGAGGCGATGCTGCGCTAACAGATGAAATCACAGCTGACGGTCAGAATGGGGTCTCATTCATTCATTCAATGGGGGAGATTTTCCTTCCGACTCTGGCAGGTAAGATTGACTCACCACATCATGAAATAATGAATACAATGATGCTGATTAATCTGATGAAGACTCTGCCAGAGTGGAGTCGGAAAGATGAAGGAGGGAGAGGAAGAGAGGAAGGTAGAAAGCAAGCATTACTTTATAAAGATTGTGCTGTGAAAACATTTGATAAAAGCTAGTTAGGGGAATGGCAATTAAGATTAATTTTATCTAATTGGAATAAAATAAAATAGACTTGATCAGAATAAAAAAAAAGACAGAAGAGGAATAGATTGGATAGGGCAAATGTAGTGAGCACATTACCCAGATAGAGATGATTAAGTGCAGTTCAACGCTCTGGGAAAAAAAGGGCATCTTTAGTTATGATTTTTTTTATCAAACCAAAGTTTGTATAATGTAAATAGAGTTGAATGAACAGACAGTCAACCTCACTAATCTATTAAAGTTGAGGAGATTCAGTTGAAAGCCCTGGCAAATAGGTAAGTAAGTAAATAGAAATAAAATTTTTACATGCAAAACTAGAATAAAACAGGAAAAAAGGTAATGTAGAATAAATTTGAATAGAGCAAAACAGAAAGCAAAGAGAGCAAATCCCATTCACTGGTGAGACAGTGAAATACAGTTGAAAGCCCTTAAAAACGGCAGTAAAAGGATAAACTAGAGACCAAAATAAAATATGACTAAGCAGAGTTAAGTAAGGTAGAGAAGAGAGCAACACCGAGTGAAAATTTTTATTTCAGACTCAGTATAAATAAAAAATATTGAATGAGAGTAATATGGAGCACTGTAGAGTAGAGAGAGTAAAAGAGCAAAGAATGCAAATGCCGCACACTAATGAAGGCAATGAAATGCAGGACAGGCAAGTTAGTGTTCATACAGTTAGAAATCCAGTGTGAAGCATTTATTAAACAGTATGTTTTCATTCATGTATAATTACGTAAAAATTAGAATTGCAATGTTTCTACAGTAACCAAACAGGTTTTTGGTTCATGTTTTAAGCTGACACTGTAGGTTTTTCTACACATTTGGTTGTAAGCTGCAACCTCCCTGTCAGTAAATATATACACTGGACCTTAAAGAGTGTTTTCTTAAAGTAGAATAAAGTAGAAAGAATAAATAGATCATTCTGCTCAAAGGCCTCTGAAAAAGCTAGTCAGTTGACTTTCCTAGTAAAAACTCAATCGACAAAAAGATGAGGAAAACATCAAATGATAATAAAACAAAGAGAAAAAACTTCAATCAATAATGAGCAAAAATAAAAACCAAGCCAAGAAGTTACACTGATAGGATGCCATAACAAGAAATGAAGTTCAAAATTGATTTGACTATTGTCATGTCATTACTCCGACATGAAAAGATGCAGACAGGCTGAAGAATTAAAGCCTTACTTAACAGATGTTAATGTTGGTCTAAAATCAACTCACAATTTATTGTGACAGTAGTAATGCAAAAAACTCAAGAGAACCTTTGGAGTTACATAACATTTAGTTTCATCATTGCTTTGAGACACTCCAAGAACAGATAACGTAAAACATTGCTGATCCCAAAGCAAAGAGACACCGTCAGTGCTAAATTAAATCCTGAGCTCTTGGGTGTCTGTGCACCGAGTCCACCAAGTAATCAATCCAGTCAATGCTCATGGGTTTACCATTGTATGTGTGTGTGTGTGCATGCATGCGTGTGTGGTTGTGTGTGTGCATGCATGCGCCCACGTGCACATTTGTGTGAATGTCCTGCTTTTATCAAACACTCTTCTGAGTGTTTGATAACACTCAGACACTAAGATAACACTTAGGCCAAACGCTCTCACACACACACATACATCCATGTGCAAGTGTTTGGCCTGGATGTATGTAATGGTGTTTTTTTTTTTTTTTTTTTTGAGACTACCAGCCATCTGATTCTTATTATTAAACAGGAAGTAGAGGGAGGCAGTCGACTAATTCACAGCCTCATGTAGCCTGTTGCCTTCGGCGCCAGCAGACAGAGCTCCATTATCATGTGAAAGACACTGTTGTTTTTGTGCTGCCAGTCGTCGCTTTCAAACACAATGGCTGCCTCTGCAGTGTTCAAACATACAACTCATTCAAAGTGAGATCTAAACAAAGGGGTTAACTTAAGTAGGTTATAATTGAATTCTGTTCGTGCGTAAATCATCTTCTTGTCTAGACATGAAGGATGAGGTTTAATTTATGACACATGGCTCTCTGTACATTTATAATTTGCATCCAGAATCAATAGAGCACTCTTTAGGTCACAGATAAGAGTAATTTAATGATGGAAAATACTGCATTTCACACAAAAACACAAAACTGACTGCTTTGGCTTAAGCACAACATATAATGTGTTGAAAGATTAAAGGACAAACCTGGTGATATTTGCTGTTTTTCTTCCCAACGGAGCGATCAGCCATCTCTTAATAATTTATGAGTCCCCTAACCAATACTGTTCGCTCCTGCTGAAGATATTAGTCTTTAAAAATTTCTCATAAAAAGCTTAAAAGGCATAAAAATTTGGGAAAGGCTAGCTATTTTCCAAAAACCCTTGAGGACTGATTGTTAGTAAGCATACAGGAGTTGATAGTGTCCAATTTGTGGTGTGCTCACAAAAAAGGAAGATACAGAACATCCTAAAAACTAAATGATCATTCTCCTAAGTTAATGGTTTCTTTCTGGTGTTTGTGTGCATCCATGTGTTTATGTGTGTGCGCACTGTGCCCTCTAGCCATGGAAAGTCACGGCGAGTGTGAGATCAAGGTTCAGCTGAACTGCAGCCACTGTCATACACAGAGCTGCAAACGAGAAGAAGACACTCACCTTATTCTCTGTCTCTGTGATGAGGACGAAGTGCTGGCCAGTGACAACGTCACATGTATTAGCTCTATAGGTGCGTAGATAACCGTAACAAACACTAGTTTTTCTTTTCAATAATAACCATTATGTGTCAGCAGTTCGTTTTTATGCCAAATGATAGATCCCTTAAAATCTTCTCAGTCTAAACAGATAAGGCATCTAAACAAAAAAGTCTATTAACTGACCTATCTCCTCCAACAGCTCCTCAAGGCTTGGCTCCTCAGGGCCAGATTTCAACATCATTGATCCTGGCAGTTGTTGTCTCCACCATCGCAAGTGGCATGGCGCTAATCTGTGCTGGCATCATCCTCAGTAAGAGACTCTTCCAGTTCTGTGTGCAGTCTGTGCCCTCCACCTTTCACCGGCTGTGAGAACAGCTGGACATGCAGATTCTTTCAGATGTTGCTGACAAATACAGGGACACCTTTGATAAGTGTTGGTTGAAAGGCCTTTTCTGGCTGTGCGCCAGATGATAGAGGGAGGTGTGAGAAAGGTATGGTTCTGATTTATATGTCATTGACACTATATGAAGTCAGCACATATGGACACTTTTATCACAAGCACGTATTTCAGGTGATGCTCTCCTGTTGCTGAATGTAAGTAAATGCAATCCAACCATTATTTGTGCCAAAGAGCCAAGTGCCAAGATAATACTGCAGATGAGATAATGCAGTTAAGTACCATATTTTTTATATGTTGTATTTATTGCCTACAGATTGCTCTCATTGAGACAGACCACAGCATGAATGTGGTCTAGGCATTTCACTGAGTGACTTTAATATGCGACCATATCAGTGGCTATAAAAAGGACACATGGAAAGGTTTAACATTTGACCAGGACTGTACTGATGATTGAGATTAGATTAGATAGCAGTAAATGTGAGGTGTCAGCAGCTAAAACATGAAAGAATTAAGACAGACATGAAGAACAGAATTAAATGTGCAAATGGAGAACAGTGATTTAAGATTAGCCTTTGAGTCACTTTGGGAAATGTTCAGTGACAAACACAGTTATATTAACCCACGGGCATTGACTCACTATGACAGAAGTGTTAGGTTGGCAAAAGTCACACAAAGCACTAGGATGCAGAGTATTTTGGAGAGGGTTGACATCTGTTTTGAATGAAAAGATGACTGGATTTGTTTGCTTTCTGCAATTTGAGACAATGTGGCAGTCAGACACGCTGTAAACTGCTTTACTGATGATTCTTGCACAAATAAACTGCTTAAAATAGGAATGATTAGGGAATTAACCATTAACCAGTTTTTGTTGTAAAACTACTCTGTGGCAATTAAACTCTAGCAAAGAGGAAGAAAAGAGAGGGATTGAGAGAGAACCAGAGTCTAATATTTAATATGAGTTAGGATTATAATATAACCGAATGATATTAATGTTGAATCACTATTTAACTCAGTCTCCAGCGCTGCTATGATATGTATACTGTTGAATGTTGGGTCATATACTAAACTTCGTTTAATTAACAGACACTTTATATAAATACAGTTTGTATGTAGTTGTAACAACAACATCATTCTGCAATAATAAAGGACAGTGAGGGATTATACAGCTATAGTAATGACACCTTATTTGTACTTCTGTCAGCTTTTTAAAGACTGTCTGCTGCAGATAATTTGAAAGGGAACCTGACATTTTGGTCAATCCACCTATCCTCCGCCAAGTGTTATGTAAGTTGTTAAAATGTAGATCCTTTATCTCTGCACCTCTCTGTAACCTCACTGAAAGTTCTGATAACTGAGTAAAGCTCAGCGGAGTAAGACTCAATTTTTCTTCCCTGCAGTTGATTTTGGCTTATCTGAATTTTAAGTGCTTCGGAAGAGGTCTGACCAGTCTTGACCACCTGAAAAATATTAATTTCATTTTCAGCAGTATGAGCTGATACATACAGTAAGCCTCCGGTGAGGAAGATGGTAAATAAAAAGTAAATCTAACAGATTTAAAAGAATTATGGAGATTTTTTTCCCCATTGGCATTGCTTAGCAGGGTAATTTCAGTTATTCAGTTGAAACTTGTAAAAAAAATACACACACAAATACACACACACACCTTGAAAAACTCGAGGGCTTCTCCATACTTTGTAGAGTCTGGATTCTAAGTCTGAGTCTGGCACTGTGAGCTGAACTCAGTGGAATGGATGGATTCAAAAGTCTGGACCATGGTGACCTGATAATAAGATAATAAGATCTAGTAGCAGACCCTAACATGATATGGAATGGAGGTGGTCTCTAATGTAAATACATCATTGGAAGAAAACTTTTGGTTTCATCGGCCATTACCAGAATGCCAGGATAATTAATATTGGCAAAATGTAGTTGATGGTTTACTATTGCTGACGCAGATTATTAAAACAGGACTAAAGGGGAAGTTTGAGGAAATGGGCATCAATGTTGATACAGCAGTTATATTTTCAGAAAAATGAAAAAATGGAAATTCATTTGAGAAAACAGGATACAGCAAGGTTTAAGGTCAGCAAGGCTGGCAAATATTAGTCATCAGATAAATGGTCTTTTCAGATGCTACGTTTGGTACATAGAAAAGGCAAAAAACAAATGAAAATGTGAAATAAAAACGTAAAATGTTTGCATTTCTTTTAACAAAGCTCAACATAGATGCTCTGTATGAACTGACAGATCTTATTGCTGATGAAAGGATTGTTTTGCTCATTATAACCCATCATTAACAAAAAGCAGTGAGGTGTAACTGCATGACATTGTACTATAATTACTAAAGTGCAAACTAAGCTGACTTACATGCACAACACAAACAGGCAACCTCTTTTTTATGAAAATGATTGAGTTAACTATGATGTGTTCAACAACTGCTTGTGTGTAATTGTGTGAATTTGCAAGTAAATAAATCAAGTACTAAAACAAAAACATGACATATGTGCAATTACATGCATGTTGCTTTCCTTTGCAAAAATTAAAAAAAAAAACAAAAAAAACAAAACACACCCTCACACACCTTTCAGCTTAATGGTGTCTCTTCACCTGAGCTCTCCCCCATGCAGGGAGGTAGTCTGTTCCCTGGGCACCCCATCTCCCCCCCCCTCCTCCTCCTAATGCCCCCCACCCCCTACCCCCCATCCTCCTCTTCCTCCCTGTCCTCCTTAACCCATCCCTCATCCCATCTCCCACTGAGTCCCTAGCGTCTGCACCGGGCGATGGCTCGACGGCACCTCTTACCTGCACGCAACACCCCCTCCCTGGCAGACTACCAACCTGCATCGGGGACGTGGGCTGTCTCCATGGCGGGTGAGTCCAAACTCACTAGCACAGACAGTCTAGGAGCAGTAACCAAGGAGAGGACATCCCACGTGCATCCTGCAAAACATTGTGTTGGTGTGTGGACAAATTTCTCAACCTAAAGGGAAATTCCACTAATATTCTGCATCAAATTGTGCTTACTTGCAGAGTTCTACCGCACATGTGAAAAAGGTTATAGGAAGAGGAAGCTGCATTAAGTGTTATTTTTTTCAAGTGGTATCCCTTTAGTCAGTGTCAGTTTAAAGATGTAAGTTTGATCATGACAAAAATTCTGGAGATGAGGAATAAAAGGGGTTAAAGGTCCAGTGTTTAGGATTTAGGTGGGATCTCTTTGTAGATTATGGCAGTATTGAAATATAATATTTATAAGTATGTTTTTATCAATACATGATCACCTGAAAATAAGAATCCTTGTGTTTGATTTCTTTACAGTGAGCCTTTTATGTCTATAGAGAAAGCAAGATGTGTATGTGGAGCCCACTAAGTCGCACCATTATGTTTCTACAGTTGCCCAGAATTGACAAACTAAACACTGGTTTTTTATAGGGTCCTTGGTATTTTTTGTGAGTTTTGCAGCTACCATAGGTTCTTCTTCATGCTCGGAAGGGGAGGGTGAGCAGAGGGACTCTACCTCTAGATGCCACTAATTCTTACACATTTGACCTTAAAGTTACAACACCTCTGTATCACTACTAGCCCCTACAAGCATATTATACCTAAATAGGTGACTTAAATGGTGGTGCTCAAGTTGCATTGTGGGTAATGTACGCACCAGGTTCTGACATAGAATGTCCACTGTCCACTGAGAGATCAACAACATTATCAGAGTTGAGTACTCTTTAAACAACAGAATGATCCACTTTCTAACAACTTCATGTTTCCACAGGCCTAAAAAATGTTCTTCCACGACTTGTGAGATTAAATGAGTGTAAGATGTCTGGCTTGACCCCTCCTTGTGTTACCGCTCCTAATGTAAACAGATTGTTAGAAGGTTACTTCTACAACTACATGGGAGTGTGGGGTCCAGTTACGGTGATCATTTTTTAAAAAAAACATCTCAGACTAAGGAGTAAATTAAGTTTCTCTCTTCCTTGTTTTTTAGTGTGGTACCGCAGGAAGAATGACCTGCATGCAGTGAGGGGGCGTCTGCAGAGTCCTGAGTATAAGCTGAGCAAGATCCGCTCCTCCACCATCATGACAGATTACAACCCCAACTACTGCTTTGCAGGGAAGGCCGCCTCACTCAATGAACTGAAGGAAGTACCTCGCAAGAACATAACGCTTCTCAGGTACAGCACACCTGGACACAATGTCACAATGTAAAGTTGACCTTTTTTTTACTCTTTGTGCTGATGTTATATTTATCCTTAACAGTACTGATGTTTTCTCTTCAATTGTTGTGCTTTTTAATTAATTTTTTCAGGGCTCTTGGCCATGGAGCATTTGGTGAAGTCTATGAAGGACAAGTTGTGGGGATGAGCAGTGATAACAATCCCATGCAAGTGGCCATAAAGGTCAGCTCACACTCTGTTAGGCAAATTAGGAAAAGTTACACCAACATGTTAGATGATAGCACCTCACCAGAAGTCATGCTAATTATGTGACCTTTTAGCATCTACCTGTCTGGGCCTACAATACCCAAATGAAAAAGCTTATTCCGGAAAACTGGAGAGTCAAAATGCATGAGTGAGTCAGTGAATAACTAGCAAAGAATTACAAATCAAATGTTGTTTGGCATGTCCAAAAAAGACTAAAATTTAATAATTTAAAACTTTTAAAGCTGTGGTTAGCTGGTAGAAAAATTGTAGGCAAATCATCAGTGGATCTAAACAGGATAAAATCCACTGAGCACATCTTGGATCCAAAGGTCACACATGCATGTCGGTCTTAAAAGGAAAGATTGTTTTAGTATATTATTTTAGAGAAAGTCTGTTTGCTTTGTTGTGGAGAAAAATCTGTATCATACAAACATAAAAGCA
This sequence comes from Acanthurus lineatus, assembly GCA_029814665.1. Taxonomy (NCBI): domain Eukaryota; kingdom Metazoa; phylum Chordata; class Actinopteri; order Acanthuriformes; family Acanthuridae; genus Acanthurus; species Acanthurus lineatus. Next base: position 12,504,789 of record JAPZDV010000007.1, read on the forward strand.
ACTGAAATGACTGGACAAAATGACTGATGATGGTGTAAAAGAAGCAGTGCCTTCGGTCTCTGACCTCAGATCTTTTGGCTAAAAACTATGCAAGGTAAAAAAGGAAAAGGAGAGGGTGAGCTCCACATGTGTTCCCCTGTTTTTCAGTAGTCTCACTGATTAGGTTCAAGAATATCTTTCCTCTTCACAACGGCACACTCACCTCTGATTCTTTCTGTTCCCTAGACTCTTCCAGAAATATGCTCCGAGCAAGATGAAATGGATTTCCTAATGGAAGCGCTGATTATGAGGTGCAGCTCTATACTTCCTCTGGTCACCATGTACATTGTACACTAAGATTACTAGCCGCTGTAAAAATTTAGGTCACATGTTGACTCATCCGAGGCAGCATTCTTATAGCACACCTGACATATGTGAAGCAGCTGTGAGCCCAACTCACCAGACAGCAACTGGCTTTGTTTTAATACTAAACTTGTTCCTCTGAACTAGAGTAAATAAGAGCTGGTGCCAGATGTAAAACTTCACTCAGTACTATAACGTAGCTTTAATATGGGCCTCTTATATCATTATAGCTTGTTTGTTCAGTTAATTAGTCGATGACAACCATTTCTGTAGGGATATGTTCTGATGCCAGAAAACAACCGTAATACAGATAGTTTAACTCTCATTATGACTTGCATGATGTATCAGGAATTAGTCTCCTTCCCTAACATCTGTTGGGAGTTTTTGCTCAATTGAAGATGTTTTCAGAAAGACAAAATTAGATCCAGAACAAAAAACATTTCCTAATTTAGATTAGAATATATACTCAGCCCCTCAAAATAGTACAGCTGAAATCATGCATTGAGTTGGAGTCACTCCGGTCAAATATGTGTTTGCTTTCACTGAATCTGGATTTAAGTATACACAGCAACAGATCTGTTTGAATTGGTTCCGTTTAGTGTTTCTATTTTGTGATAACATTAAATTGCATTAAAAATGAGGCAGCATTTAGCCTACAATTACAACATTTTACGTAATGTTTTCATACTTTTAAAAACAACAAAAATGTCAAAATCACTGTATTAAAAGCAATAATTTTACAGTTATGCTCCAGCTAATGGCGTGAAAGCTGAGGATTCGAGATGTACAGCATTCCCTAACAAAAATGTACATCTCAGCCATCACTCAGTCTTTATAGGCTTTGTATTGTCAGAATAGATTTTCACCTGGTACATGCATATTTTTGTTGTTTTTGAGGAAATACAACTTTGTAATTGCACCGCAAAAAGTACACACTGCAGAGTGTACCCACACCTGTCTTCTCTCTCATTGTACCACGCAGCACATTTTTCATGATTAACACAAATAAGTGCAGGCCTGCTAAATTGGCTGTTTTTCCGTTCCCTGTTTGTTCATGCAGCAAGTTCAGCCATGAGAACATTGTGCGCTGCATCGGCGTCAGTCTGAACATTCTTCCACGTTTCATCCTACTGGAGCTGATGACCGGAGGGGACATGAAGAGCTTTCTGAGACAGAACAGGCCACGAGCTGTATGTCTATATTGCACCTTTCTCCATGTGCGTGTGTGTATAAGTGTTTGTGTGTGTGGCACACTAAATTGAGCTGTGCTGTTTCCAGGGCCAGACCTCCTCTCTCACCATGCGGGAGCTGCTACAGATGGCCAGAGACATCGCCTTTGGCTGTCGATACTTGGAGGAAAACCACTTCATACACAGGTTCAGAAAATAATGTGACAATTCAGTAATTTCCTCACATACACTATAGATATTAACATGGACATACTCTGTTGCATAATGGGCCACATATTTGATGATTTTCTGAGCTTTTCATGTCAAAAGCAAGCATTGTAATCTAAACTACAGTGGTCAGTATTGTCTTTCAGATGGAAACAACTGTCAACTTTTGGGTGAATGTAATGGCAGATGCTATTTTGGAATTCATGACTCTTGCATTACTGCAGTCATTGACTACCTCCGAAATGTGGTCACGTAGTAAATTAGCTTCAGGAAATATTTTCTCCCAATAACTGATCAATTTTCTGGTCTCAAATACAACCAGTAGAGGATTAACCAATGTAGACGGGATCAACCTGAGGCTGAGTGAAACAGCAGAGTCCTCAACTGGCTTAGAGAGGCTGTTTACAAAGAGCCACAATCTGATTGGACCTAACCCTCAGGAAGCTTGTCTGCACCACTAGAGATAACATTCGGCTGCAATAACAACACAACTGCTCTCCTACAGGGAAAGTCAGAGTCTTTTCTTCTCTGAAGTACCTTAAAATTGTTTATTTAACACGGCATAACAAAAAATTATGATAGTTCATTCTTGCATGTCTACTTGTTGCAAATGCTTTACTAATGCAGTGTGTTGAAAACACAGGAGGCACACACCAAAGCTGAGAAACCCACACATGATTGAGACCCCTCCAAACTCAACATTACGAGGAGTCCACTAGTAATAATGTTAGTTGACAAAATCAGCTAGTCTGTGAAACCCCTAATTTGCACCCAACCATTTTCTAAATCTAGCAAACTGTGACTGAAAATAAATAATTTTATTTTGAAAAATGTCAGCAGTGACTTTTAGTTTCATACTGGACTCAAAACTCAGTGTCCTGAGTTTAAGTCCTGTGCATGATCCAGTGATGATTTAAGTAGCCAGAAATCTTCCAAGGTGCCAACAGACACCCTGGAATGTACATCCAGATAAAGACGGTTCATACACATTTTTATATCAAGTAAATTTCTATTTCTCAAGACATGCAGACATATCATGAAGTTTCATTTTCTAAAAGTTTCAGTTTTTTGGGGTTTTTTTTGTTTTTTCAGAGACATTGCTGCTAGAAATTGCCTGCTTACCTGCCCTGGACCTGACAGAGTAGCCAAAATTGGAGATTTTGGCATGGCACGAGACATATACAGGTGTGTATGCTGAAACTGCACCTACTCATTACATGGATGATTCACGATAATGCTACCCACTGGAACAGGAGTCCAGGCAGTCTGGGGTTGATGTGGTAAATGGAGGTTGGAAAGTGATTTCATTGTCCTCTGCAGGGCCACAGTCTAAATTTACTTACAGAGTTCATGGCCTTGTTGTATTTACTTTATCTTCCTTTTATTCTTAACAGAAAATAAATGGAAACCCCTTTTGCCCCCCTTTTTTTTCATATTCCAGAGCCAGCTATTACAGAAAAGGCGGTCGTGCCATGCTGCCGGTAAAATGGATGCCACCAGAGGCCTTCATGGAGGGAATCTTCACTTGCAAGACTGATACATGGTATGAGTACTAAACATGCAATGTTTTCAGTACAGTAAGACTCAAAAAGTATGAATCCACAAAAAATGCTGTTTTTAGAAAAGAAATAGCTTTGTTTTTATCTGTATTGAAGAAAACAGAACATTACTTTGAACTGATAAAAGCTCTTTGATAAATGCTGAATACCATATGTGCATGCTGATGTTGTCATACCTCAAGCACTACATTACTCTAACCAACAGACACTATGCATCAGTAATAAAAAACTAAAACCAGATGCTAACAAATTGTTGAAAACAGATTTGGTTTTTAAAATTGTTTCTTTTGTTTCTAACAAAGACAGTCAAAGGGCCAAGTTGTCTTCTTGGGTGGTGACAAGTTTCCCAAAAAATAACTGCAGCTGAAAGTGTCATTAAAGGATTTTCACAAACCAAGCATTGTAAAAAACCCACGCAGACCTACAGAGAACCCAATGTCTAAAAAGCAGTATATCAAATGAAAGTCTTTATGAGACAGAAAAGCATATGTACTGAAGAACAGAGCCAAGTGAACATAAAACAGTGAAAAATGCAGTCCAAACCACTTCTCAAAATGACAAAAGAAGTAAAATATTTAACGCTGGCCCAACAACACCAAAATGTCACATTTGAAGGCTGAATGACAGGTTTGTGTCTGGAAAGATTTTGAGCAAAAAGTTTAAATTTTATGGTCTGGATCAGAATTTTATATGGTGACGACGGATTAATAGGTTTCTACAACTCTAAGTCAAACCTGGTACTAGGAACGTGTACAACATTAGTGCATGTGAATCCCTCCAATGCATTTATCAAGAGAACTGAATACAGCATCAAAGGCAGGGCTCCACTGATTCCAATGGAGGTTGCTCAGTGGCACATGACACCATATTGTGGGACCCACTGAACATGTGAGTGGGTGAACTGTCCATTTAAACCTTTGTTTGCGTGGGTGGGATATAAATTTTAACCATGTGACTTCTTTAGACTTTCCTAATGTTTTTGGTATGAATGGACCCCTGTTACACAGGCGCTTTTTTCACAAAATAAGTTTATGGGAAAAATTCTTTTGGACTTCTGTGTGTCACATGACATTGTAATTACACGGTATAGCCACTATGTCTAATTACCTTCAAACCCGGGTGCACTCTCCGGGGGTTTTGTCCATCCTGTCTTCTCTGCATCTGTTTTAAAAAACTGCAACCTGATTAGGAAACCTTCCCTTTTCACAGCTAAACAGTACTCAAAAAAATCCAAGCAAGAAATGAGCAATGCAGTAAAGAAATCAGTTTTGATCCGTTCACAGTCTAATCTCGATTTTCTGAACATGTTCAGGCTCCACTTTCTTTTTTTATTTACTCTACTGAGTAAAAAAGCATTAATTTGCTTTGGTCCAAGATGCTGCTGTTCTAGAGTGACATCTAGGGGCAGTAAATGTCATACATTTCATCTTCCAAGCTGCTAGAAAGTAGATTCAGAGACTTATTCTCAGGCCTCAATCCTAGAAAAACAAAAAAGTCCAAGCAACTTGATTTAAAGTATTTCAAAGTTAAGGAGGTTTTTAGTTACATACAAAGGAGGTGCTTTTAGTCATGCACCCTTCATCTTCAGCTGGTTGAAGTATTCTGTGGGGAAATATACAGTGTTGATTCTTTTATCCTCAGTCTGAGGAGCACAAGAGCAGGCACTGTTTAATATGTGATACACCATGGATTTGTTTCTCCCCCTGCAGGTCATTTGGAGTGCTGCTGTGGGAGATCTTCTCTCTGGGCTACATGCCATATCCTTGTAAAACCAACCAAGAGGTGCTGGAATTTGTCACAAGCGGAGGCAGGATGGATCCTCCCAAGAGCTGTCCAGGGCCTGTGTGAGTACTGACAAAAATTCATCCAAAGAAACCTGCCTGGACGTAAAGTTCATGCAGGGTCAAGTCCTTTTTCTCCGAATGTAATTTTTTACTAATTCCCTGCATAGAAAAACATGCTGTGATTATGCAAAATGTTAGATCACTCATAAGACTTTACAAACATAAAAGTGGTGTCTATAAAAAAGTTGTTTTTCTTTGTGCAATACTTCTCCCAAAAGCAAAAATCCTGTTAAGATAATATCTTGTAGAAATTTTGATTTGATGCACCAGACTTGTTTTTAGTCAGAAATTGTTAGAATAATGGCACAACATCTGTTTTGTCTACCACTAATAGAGAGGAATTAAGCCTTCTGAAAGTTTTTTCTCTCTTTAAAGTGTTTTTTAATGGGTTAGAAAAAGACATTTATTTTAATGTTTTGAAAAAAACACTTGTTTATAACTATTTAATTTATAAGAAGTATATTTAACAAACATACAATGTTTCTGAAATTTGTGTCTGTAACCGTGTAGTTATCGGATCATGACGCAGTGTTGGCAGCACTGTCCTGAGCACCGGCCAAACTTCTCTACTATCCTGGAGAGAATCAACTACTGCTCTCAGGTAAATGATACATCCACCTATAGATAAATAAAATAGAAATTAGTGTTTACTCTTTCCTCCATCATTCTGTGCTTCCTCCTTTTTGTCCTGTTTTGTTTATATATTTCCTTTCTGTTTCACTACTCTTTGAAGGACCCAGATGTGATCAACACACCCCTACCGATGGAATATGCACCCAACGCAGAGGACGATGGTGGCAGAGTCATACGACCATCTGACCACACCTCCACCAGCCTCACTCCACTCCTGGTGTCTCATCCTGTTTCCCAGGATTCCTCCTCCCAGCTTGGTCTCCCCTCTCTGGGTCTGGGTCCAACCCCTCTTCCCCCACAGCCCACCAAACCACGCCTACTCCTCCAGAGAACCCAACCTGTCCACCATGAAGTGACGTCCTGCCGTGAGGCTCTGGAGCCGTCCTGGGCTGAGCCTGTCCCTGCTCCTGGCTTGTCAGCAGCTGGCGCGTGCGCAAGCAGCCATTGGCTCCACCCTGAGCCTCCTCATCACAGACCTTGTTCCAGAAACAGCTCCTCCTCAGGGAGCCAGAGGCTGAAGAACAAGACAAAGAACCTGTGGAACCCCACATATGGCTCTTGGGTTTTGGAGAACTTCAGAGGGAAGAAAACACTGGCTCACACTCAGTCCATGCCACTGTCAAGCTCTTCCTCCTCCACCTCCAACGCACAAGCTACTCAGACCTGCAGCCCAACCTTAGAGAGCAACGAGGCTGGGTGTAACAGCAGCAGCAGCACCCATCTAAGCCCTTCCAGCCTCAGCACCTCTTCAACTCCATCCCCTTCCTGCCAGGCTCAAGCTGCCCTGACCACGTCCTCCCAGAAGACCCCAACAGGTGGCAGCGCAAAAGTTGGTATGGACCTGGCTAAGCTCCAAAGCTTCCCGTGTGGCAACGTCAACTACGCCTATGATGAGCAAAGCTACGAAGCAGAGAGCTTGCCCTTGGTCATGCCGAAAGCCCCAGAAGCCACCGCAAACACCAGCTCCACCCCCAGCGTCTCCTTGGGGACAAGCCTGGGACTGGCTTTAGGCCTCCATACCTCCTCATCCTGTATGCCTAAACTGCTGTTAAAGCGACACGCCAGCTATGGGCACGAGGACGTCAGGAGACACACCAAAGCTGAGAAACCCACACGTGATCGAGACTCAGGCTTTTCTCTGTCTGAAGACCTCAGCGTCACCCCTGTCTGAAACATGGCCTACCATAACAGGGATTTTGATTGATATCAAAAGTAAATAACCCCTGGAGCCTTTTTTCCTACGGCCTGTGACTAAAGTTCTGGATTTCTGGAACACAAAGCATGACCACAAAGGCTCCACCACAGTGTGAGAGCCACAACATCAAATTAGTAGAGTTACTGGAATGCTGGAAAACACACTCAAAGACTCACATGTACACAAACAGTCCTCAGCACTGTGACACAGGGAGCCTACACTGGACTCAGAGCTCTTTTCCTGGGCTTCTGGTGCACTGGTAGTTGAACACTGAAGCACGCAGCCCTGCGCTTTCTCAATGTCCACATTGCTGGTGACGGCTGCCATACATAACTGCTGTAGTGGACTCCTTTTCTATGTTTGTTGTGTATTTTTTTTCATTAAAGCTTTGGCAGTAGTATATGTTGCATTATAGTAAAACAAATTAGTTTGAATTTATAGTATTCGGTGTACAGTGTGACCGGGACAAGTCAAAAATATCGAGCCAATGGGAAGAGAATCTCTAAGCATTTTTTTTCTTCATTATCAAAAGTTTAGAATTCTGAAAAGGCTGTAAAGTTGTTCAAAATGTTTCATTATGATTTATAAATACTACAGACACTTACAGTTCAAGTTGGTACTTCTTCATGATTCTGGTTAGTTTCTCCCTAAATAATGTGAAAACATATGCCAAATATACTGCAATAACATTTATGTATTATGTATTTTTACACAGATCATGAGCTTAAAGGTTAATTTTTGACCTTGTAAAAAGTAGTTTGGCCAAAAAAGGGAAGAAATCTCAACACATGGTCTACTTGCTTGCAGTTTTCAAAGCTTCATTTGCAGACAGAGTTGCTCAGTTGACATGGAAATGGCTTGGTTGTTAAAAATAGGATTTCAGTCAAATGAAAACAAGTGGTTGTGTAAATAAAGATATTATACGCCCTGTTTTGTCCAAGGATGATCTGAGGTGTCAAATGTGAATCTTCCTCCAGAGCTGACTCCTGATCAGTGACTTTGACCTCCTTAACATGGATGCTGATAATTGGAGCTGTTGGTCTCTTAGACATGTCGAAGACAAAAAGTCTCTGCTCCTGAGCAAGAAATAGTCCCACACAAACTCTTTTACACCCACCTTACAGCTGTTTTCTTGTATGGATTCAAACTAAAAAGATTTAATGTGTTTAGTTAGCAGATGCTTTTAGCTTTCAACCAGGCTAACTGTTTGCCTCTGTGTCAAGTCTTGTGCTAAGCTAAGCTAACCAGCTGATGGCTGTAGTTACAAATATATGTTAAAGGGGGGAGAGTGGACATCAGTTTTCTCAAACAACCTTGGAGGTGAGCAAATAAACATGTTTCCCAAAATCCAGAACCATTCCCTCAAATAGGTATAAATTACTTTGTGCTAAGTTTGGGGCTTAAAATTACCGTCTAGATGTCACAAAGGAAGCAGAGCTTGTGCTGAGAATTTTTTTGCCAAACTACATAAATCTCAAATTGACTTTGCATATTTTTCGAACATTCATGAATCTCTTTCCCCTTGTCCCAATATTTACTTGGACTCATTAATGTAAAAGCATATAGAATACGTTGACGACCATGCAGCTGTGAAAATATTTGCTATTTTTGTACTCACTTACATACACTGGACTAACCCATTGAATTTATAGCTGTTTTGTCATTTATTTGTATTCTTTTATGTTTATAATGGATCTGTATTTGTAGTTGATCACTGCCATTTGATACCTCTACACTGTGTCTACTGATGTAGTGCTGGTAGTACCTATGTTTACTCAGCAGGGGGAGGTATTCAGCTTTGATATACCAAACATGCTGCTGCAGGTATCTCAGTTCATTCAAGTAATCAAATATTTAATTGTGAAAACCTCTGTTTGGTATTTATGTGTCTAGGTTATTCTTATTTAATCAGTTTGGTAGTTGTATCCTAAATGTGTGTTTATTTTGAGCCTAAACATATTGATAGTTTATTTTTTAATATGTTGAATGAATGGTTCCATTTATACGAGTGCTCTATAGGCTTATTGTATGTTTTTATGCTCAGGCCTGCTGATGTGTGATGCTGATAAAAGTGTTTATCTTGGTTGCTCAACAATCCTGTAGAAATAGCATCTTTTGTAAAAGGTAACCCACCTAAAGGCTCACATAGTTTTCTGAAAACCTTCTTATGAGAGATTTGTGCCATTTAGAAATATTGATCGCTGTGGATTTTCTTTCACAGGGAAAAAAAAATCATCGTCTTACTCACAGTGTTTATTTTTATGGCCTGGTACATTTTATTTCACACACACTGGAAAGATGTTTATTTTCTGCATTTTTTTATGTAGCTCGACCAAAAAATGCATCCTATGCAATTTACTGTCCTTCAAAATTTTATCTAACCTAACTGTGCCCCAAATAAATCAACATATATTAATCTAACTGATGTGAGTTTGATCAGTTTTCACAGAGGTTTGTGCCAATTGACAAAATGAAAAATAAGTGAACTCAGTCCCTGGCTAACATGTCAAGATACTTCCACACAGTTGAACATTGAAAACAAATGTAGCCGTATTTTCCTTTCTTTAATTCCTGAAATATATTTTCATGTATTTCATTTGCAGAACATCTCTGACCAAGACCAAAGAATGTGCTGTAACAAACATCGCAGCATCCAAATCCAACAAGGTCCCCAACAACACAGGAAATGAAAATAATTAAGTATAATTTGAATTGTTACAATTAAATTAAAGTTTGATTACAAACTTAAAAGAAAGGGAAAGAAATAATAATTGATAAATGAAAGATAGTTTGTCAGAACAGTGAAAGATAATGCACTCAAGTCATTATACAGTGTGCAGTACAATATGGATGATGTCTTATGTGTTGTAGTTTTGTGACTGTGAGGTGTGTGACCCAGAATTTCTCCCTCAGACGTTTCACTTACAGGTGTTACATCAGGGCTGAGGGTTCAGTCACATTCTCCTCGATTTAAATCGTATTTTATAAGCTTTCCCTTCCCACATTACATCTCATCCCTTTATCTGAAATGCAGAATCCCTACACTTTCACTTCTGTCCCTTTAGAGGGAAGTACATTAGTGTCAGTTCATTTGCTCAATCGTTCAGTAACAAGTGACCACGTCTCTGCTCCTCTCTGTTCAGTGTCCATCGAAACTTTTTTTTTGGTCAGTGGCGTCATTTACACTAAACTTTCCTTCTTGTAGCAATTCTTTACTCTGTTTGATAAAGCTCATAGAGCACAGTCCGAGAGCAGATCAACATGTCTGAAACTTCCCTGTGGTCTATAAGTCTGAGTTCCTTCAACACATTTACAAGTCAGAGGTCACCGACCATCTCCGTCTGTGGCTTCACTTTATTTTTTGGTAACTCAGCAAAAGGTTTCCTCACTTGACGCTTCCTTGCCTACAGACTCCAGTGTGTTAATGAGGTTTTCCAGCCCCCACAGGTAGCCGTCCTCCCGGTTGCCCTCCTGCCAGGGAATGTCGTGATTCAACATCTGGCCCTCTGGTAAAGCTGTGGTTTTTCCAAAATCAATAATCCAGACCTGAGCGTTGCCCGTGTGGTCGTGGATAAAGAGGAGAGAGCTTCCAATGACCTACAAAAAAATAAAGACAGATTAATTTTAGGGGTTTTTTTAACCTAAACACCTATGAGTTTAGTCGTATGTACTGTAGTGTAGATCTCTCCTCCACTTTATCAAAACACAGAATGCAAGACAAGTCCAGTCCCTCCAGTAGATCCTTTCAGATCAGGTTCCTGCTTCAAGACTTTACCCAGGCACTTTCTGTTAGCTTTTCCTTTAATTTGTCACTGGTCTTATGATCAGTCCTCACCTCGTGTTGTTTGAAGAACTCTGACAGCTTCAGGGCCTGCTGGATCTCTTTCAGCCTGTTCAGGTAAGACTTCTGCAGCACAAGAAAAAAAGATTCGATTCAAGATGTTAAATACTAACATTAAACAGCAGCCTTTGTGACTGCATGGACAGTAAAAATTTGAGAACCTCTCGCCATTTTAGAAAACTAGAACAGGAGTACAGTATGAATATTTACTTTCTGCAATCGCTTAAAGTTACTGTGGAGGATTAATATACAAAATAATTGACTTGGTGTGCAAACATTGATCATGCACATGAGAGCTTTCACAGCCTTGTGTTTGTATTGGTGTTGTCTCTAAGGTAAAGCCTACAAGACAGCGCTGTGAAGGTCTATATTAACATAAAGTCTGTTTTGTTTGTTCTTACATGCATGAATACACTTCATATGAAGCTAACTCATTGCCACGTACTATGATGCTAACGTTGCCTTCTACAAAGTCCCTGAACACCTGGATGACGTCCTGCTTCGACCTGGTTTTCTTGAAGTCAGTTCGACATGTTCCGTCACATTTCTAAAAGACACAAAAAAGACCTGAATAAGAACATTACATCATGAAATGACTCTTTACCAAGACATTTATTCTTGGAATAAATACAAATACTGCAATTATACCGTTTTTATCATGTTACTCATGATTCTGCAGTTGAAGTCAACAGACAGATTATGAATTTATGTGCACTTAGCCACCAAAATGTTAGCAAAAACTTGGCTTTTTGCACAACCAGCACACACAAAACAACACACAACACTTAATTGGAGTTATGTTTCTAGCCACCTAAATGATCTTATTCCAAAATTCACTTTTTCTTTTGGCTCTGTTTAAATTCCTACCAAAGTTCTAAGGAAAACATCTGTCTTTTTAGCTGCTAAATGCCCCCTTATGGTCATCAGCTAGTTACTCAATTTGTCTTTGTCTGTCTGTTTTGTGCCAGACAAATGATATATAAGTAAGTTTATCTTAGCTTTTTCCCAGAAACACTTGCCTGCTGAAGGCAAAGAGACTGAAGTGAAACAGTAATATTATGGCTGGTGCTATCCAAACAAAAGGCTGAGCTAAAACACTTGAACACTTCTCTAAAAGCAATTGTTTCAATATTACACACAGTAATTTAAGTCATGGTCAATGTAAAAGCACCACGTAGAGCAGTTTTAATGATGTTCATGTGTCACATCACTACAACCTTGATCCCTTCTATCCTGAAGCCCAGAGTGTTGGTGGAGCTCATGGTCTCCCTCCACTGCATGTAGCGAGGTTTGGTTACGCCTCGTTGGGAATGCTCCTCGGGAGTCGGCCCTTCGCTGTCCACCTCCACCATTTTCTTGTACAGGTCCTCCCTCGGCCTGGGCCGTTCCCGCGCCCGAACAAGCTCCTCCTCCAAGTACGTCCTGAAAGAGCAGGGGCAGTAAAGCCTTCAGGTGCAGGAGGAGCTGCATGTTTACAGAGTTCTGTGTTCTCTGCATGTAGATATATTAATGGTTGTTTACTTTCAGGGTTTGTCTTGAATTCACACCCTTAGTTTTTAAGTTGTAAGATTCATAGTTAACAAAGACACTACTTTAATAATTTTGCTGAATGGGACTTTGTTGTCAAAATACTTTTTGCAACAGACTCTTATCATTGTTCTTTTGTGACCAGAGCTCAGCTCCTTTATGCAGGTTTTCAATCAAACAGAAAAAGATGAGATGTGCTTAGAAATTGCATTTCTAACCTGCACAGCTGAGCATCACACTGTGTGAGTGTTAAATCCTGCTGTTTCACAGCACAGCAGCACATTCCCATATCATATCATGTCATATGTTGTACTCATATCAGACAGTAACATGCAAACAGATGTGGATTTCAGTTTCAGTTTGCAAACTGCACTTCCTCTGCGCCGAAGAGGGAAGCTGAGAGGAGACTCCAGCCTGCTGTGTTTAACTGTGAGAGTCTCACTGAGTGTTTGTGCAACTTAGCGGTTTTGCAACGTTGTGGTTGAGAGTGTTTTTGACAAAGGGGAGTCTCCAGGGACACCCTGAGTGTTTGTATGTATGCTATGTGTGTGTGTGTGCAATCTCACAAATAAGGAGACACACAAACACTTCACAGACAAAAAATTATTAGTTATGTCATATGTGTATGCAAGATTAGTGCCCATGTGTTTGTGCGCTTGTGCCTTATTCTGTGTGTGTGTGTGTGTGCATGTGCATGTGTGTGCATACGTGTGTGTGTGCATTTCCTCATTGAACCGTTGAGTAAATCGCTCAGAGGAAAGAGTGTCCGTACCTGCATGCCTGCACGCATGCACCAACATGTGCATGTATACATTCTTGAGTGCATTCATGCAGAAATATTTGTATGCTTGGGTTTGTGTATTTGTGTATTTGTGTATGTGTGTATATTGTGTGTATATTAGTGGTTGTGCGCATGATATAGAGAGACACCCCGCCTGCTGTGGCAGGAAGCCAAGCATATAGCCTGCAGTTACAACAGGTGTTCCCTTGTAGAGCGAAAACGCTTGAGGCAGCACGTATTGTCAGCAGTCTGCACGTTCCATTGATGCGTTTCCACAGAATATGAGCATGAACGTTACATCAAATGTGTAAATGCAAGAGGGAATTAGCTGCTGTTATCATTCCAGGATGACACTTAGTGTAGCAGAAACAAACCACAAGAAAATGTCCTTTTTAGAGACAGTTAAACATATGGAAAGGAATAGAAATAGAAATAATAAATGAATGCACGATGCACTGCATTCTTCCCTACCTCACTCCCATCTTGCAGTCCATGACGTTGGGAAGGTCAAAGTTTGCCAGCAGGTCAGTCATATGGAGGAAAGACTCTCCATCTTTTTCCACAACACCGTGGTAAGCGGGCACAAAGGGGAGCAATGCATCATTCCTCAGCTTCTCAAAACACTGCATCTCATTTTCTGAGAATTTCTTTAGGATGTTGCCCTCATCTGCTGCTTTGAAGTTACCTGACATGAGATAAAGACCAACGGTTTGGATGTCAGACGTTCAAGGAAAACCTGACTTCAATCACTCACAGCAGAAAGCATCTGTTCAGCAGAAAGTATTTTAATCCCCGTCAGTGAGATGATTGTGTTTGACCTCTTACCCTCCATTTTTCTTGTCCATAAATCTGTCTAACAAGTTGAACAATGCAACAAAATTAGCTCAGCAGAATCAATGAGAAATGTCAAAGAGTGCACAGCAAATACAGCAGAAACAGAGAGCAAGTAAGGACATCAGAGCTCCCTGTTGGTGATGTACACAGTATCAAGCACAGCATGTGATATGATCCGAACAGGTCATACCTTTATGTCCAGCTAGCTGAACCCAGCTCAGTTTTTTCCTCTGGGTAGCACTAAAGGGCCAGTGTACGATTGTCCTTAACTTCCACCACGGCTTGCCCTGCAGGACAAGAAAAAACAAACAGAAGGGAATATAAAAACAAAAGAAGAACTGCTGTAACGCAATGAGTCAAGGCTTTTTCAAGAGTATCTGTGTGTCCTTGCACACAGTAATGATCTAATAACAGGAAGACATGCTTTAAGGTCGTTGAACCTTGATCCATCTCATGATGTCTGAACAGAAATCTGATCACATAAGCAATTTGTCTTAGTAAATCTGATGTCTGGCTTTTGGTTTTTCTGCTGTGTGAGGCCTCCAATCTGTGTCAGCTAAATGCCATTTCTGTGGAAACTCATATCTACACTTGCCATCTCTATTTATGATCACCAACTTGGTGTGAAGACAGGTTATCTATCATCAGGAACATGAATGTACAAATTAAAATATTTTCTGGTCATGTGGCTTTTATTTCAAAATGTGAACAGTTTTTATCCTGAGTCAGTTTAATTTCTTGAGAAAAAATCTTAAAGCTTAACTGAGAATAATCAGGAGTAACACTGGCCCTGCTGCTGGCCTCTGATGCCTCTTGGTGTCATATATCTGTTTACAACTCTTCTCAGTAGTCATACTATTCATTTAATCCTAAACAAAGAACGATAAAAGATGTCTGATGAGAGAATTATCTTTCCTTTGCAGAAATGTTGACTTTATCATGGCCGTTTGTTTAAGGACTCGCCTCCCACCAGCCTCTCTTTCTCATTTTTCTTCTTTTTCTCAGTCTCTCACTACAGGCAAACACTCACACACACACACACGCACACACACAGACGCACATAGACACACACACACACAGAGAAATACACAGTGACAGCTTGCATATTTCACAGAGACACATTAGTGCTTCACACTTCTGGGGAACTGCCTGTTTTATTCCTTCCCAGAAAAACTGACCAAATCTCAAATCACACACATTTAAACAATGAGAGGATTATATGTCTGTGGAATCCTCTGAAAAAAATAATTAAAGGAAAATAATCGAACTCGCAAGCATGAAAGGAAAGTAGTCCATGCTCTCATAGATCCTATCTTTGGTCTCTAAAGAGGTCATTTTATTCTGCGTGCTCAGATGGAAACAGGAAATGAAACAGGGATTCTAAAGTTAGTGAAACACTCGGCTCACGCTTGAGCGACTCACCGTCCTCACTGTGCAGCAGCTCGCCAAGTGTCTCTTAAATGTCAGGTGATATGCTTCACTTACTGCAGTGCCACTTGTTTACTCATAATATTGCGTTGTGAGGGTGTTGGAGCTTCACAAACGAGCGTTCGTTTTATCGCTGTCAATTAATGCAGGCAGATAAACTGTGAGTTCCTTATATTTTCAGCATGTTACTGCTTGATTGCGTTAGGGTCTGAAGTCATGTGGTGTGGCGTCGTATCAACAGAGCGACAGGGAATGGAAGTTCAGATGTAAACTGTGAGTTTTCATATAAGCAAAACGAACCTGCAGTTCTACAGCTTATATTTATATTTTACACACAGTCAGACTTAGAAACTTCATGCTACACGCCACATACTGCCCCAGTAGCCTTGATGACACAAACCACATGAGTTTGTACTAATAACACACTGAATAACATTTTTTTTTTTTACTCTTGAAATAACAGGTCCATTTTCTGTAGAAATTTAGATTCCAGTACTTGAGTAAAAGCACCAAACAAGGATGTAAAAATGCTGTAAAAAAAGAGTTTTTCTGTAGAAAAAAGTCCTTTGTGACTAACAATACATGTCATTCTCAGATTTTTGGTACTGATACAGCACTGCTAATGTTGCAATTTACTGTTGTAAGCTCCATTGGTCCAGGTAAAGCTACTCTGTTTTAGCTTCTAAAACTGTAAAAGAGTACATTTGTGTAGCTTGGTCAGGTGGTCCCAGTTCATGGTTCTGGTTCTGGTTTGGCTTTATAGTGACACAAGATAAATCTGAGGGGTTGTGAGATGATTATTGGGGCAAGAAAGAAGGAAAAAAAAATTTTGGTACACAAATTTGTGTCATTTGATTCCTTTATTTTTTTCCTTCGTTCGTTTTGATCGTTTGACCAAAAACTCACAGGCAGCTGAAACCTGGCAGCACTTTCTTTATGGAGCATCACAAGCAAAAAAGGCTGGAAAACACTGGTTTAATCCTTGACAATGGATTTGATTGTATAAGCTCATCTTTTGTTTTTTATTCTGTAAAGTCTAAATTTTAAAAGTGCATGTTAACTATTGCTGTCTGGTAAATGTAGGAGAGTCAAAACTAGAATACCTTCTTTTAAAATGCAGTGAGGCAGAAGACGAAAGTGGCAGAAAAAAGAAAATACCTGTGTATCTCAAAAAGTAGAGAAGCTTAAAGAACTGCAATAAAAGTTTTTGGTGACCTCACAAAGCAAAGGTGTCCTTTTCTAGGATTAGTCTGCTGTCTGCTTGCTTTCTCAAACAGCCTCCACACTTACTGTCTGCTCTGTAACACAAGACCTGGTGTGTGTGTGTGTGACACACTAACACAACACCACACTGATCTGAACAGAGAGAACGCAGACTACTCAAAGCAAACCAATTTCCATCGACGCATTTCCAGGGAGCGAAGAAAACATCGATGAAAGAGGCGATGTGACTCACTCAGCCAGGTTTTTGTTGGCCGACCATCATAACTCATACCTTCCATGTGAAGCAGCGCTGTCATTTTAAAGTGCTAATGGGATGTAAACACATTTATCATTTATCAAATGAGTCCTTCTGCCTGTATGTCCACCTGTCTGTCTTTTCTCTCATCTGATGCATTTCCTTTGAAAGGCACTTTGCCGTGTGCTGTGAACGGTTGATCTGTACCACACATGCATTAAGTTGTAAAGTCCTGAAAGCAAAGTACTGACACGCAAATGTTCTTGACTTCCTGAGTGGTTCTTTTGTAAATGTCAAGGGCCAAGGCTTAAATTGGCTATTGACCACAAAAAACATTATTACACAATAATAACGTGTGTGTGTGTGTGTGCATGTCTGTGTGTGGGAGGGTGTGTGGGCTGATGGGCCCGCAGTATAAAAGTGTCTACTTTCAGAGGTGACACCAAACATATTTCCATTTTAAATTACGATGCCTTGAAGAGTTGATCAAGAGTTACAATCTGGAATTTTATTTTGGAAAAACTGACTTAATTGAACGATGTTACGTGTTAGCATGATAAAATGCCCTCTCCTTTCCCTCACACACACATGCACTCAAGCACGCAGGCTTGACAGGCCATGTGTGTTCAGTCTGTTTAAAAGAAAATGACAGCTACAGACCTTGTATGGAAAAGAGAGGGAGACGTGGAAGCACCTTAGAAACACACACACACCCAGCGACAGTCTGAACCTGAGCATAATGTGGTGACAGTGTAGACAAAAGCCAGATTAGCTGAAGAAACTAAGAGGTGACTCACTATGATAACACTCTACTTCCCTGCAAATCACATGCAGAGACAACGCTTGAGTAAAAAGCCTACAGCTGCAGAAATAAATGTTGCTCTGCTTAAGTTTAAGTTCAGAATGTGAGAATTACTATTGATTGCACATGCAAACACATTTAATAAGACAGAGACTCATCCACAAGGGAAGCTTTATTAGCCAAGAAGGTCAAAGACAAACAATTTTCCACCCTCAGTGCTGAGCTAAAGGCCGATCCCTCAACACTTGTGTATGCAGAAGGAGGGACGCATAGTGTTAAAACTCTGGGCTTTCACTTCCACAACATTAATGACCTGTTGATCGGATAGTAAACATTGAATGGGTGTATTTTTTTTCATTAGAAAAAATAGATGTACCATGTAATACTAAGCAGTGAATAAAATTGTCATAGAGGCACAAATGTGAGAGCAGCAGCCTCGCAGCTTGCCACACAGCAAAGGTTATCAAGTTCTCAGCAGCTGCTTTGTGTTGGTGTGAGTTCATACAGAGACTCAGATCATTACAGTGATGTGACAGGCTTTGATAACCCATTAAACATAAGGGGAGATAATGTGATTTCAATGGGGACAATCACATTTCCTGATGATTATCCCGCACTCTCAGGCGGAGACCTAAAGGTTGTTTATTCGTTCTTTTTGTTAGTGTTTTTTTTTTTTAAATGACCTTTAACAACAGAGAAAAAGTAGGTGTGATGCTGATGACCCATAGATCTCACCACTGAAACAGTTCACATTTCAAAACAACATTAATAAATGCAGAATAGACAAAAAAAAGTAGAACTGACTCATTTTCCACTAGAAGAAACTCACTTGTCAGACACAATAAAAATCGACTGAACAAACTTTGAACAAGTGCTCACACTGTAATTGCCTCCTCTAGATTCAAAAGGATCCCAAAGGGCTTCTGGGAGGAAATAGTTCGCCTACTGATGTTTGTGTGCTGCTGTGTTTCTGTTTCTTGTTTTCAAAACATCACCTTCTTACTGTAACTGAGTGATTTGAGAGGATGCAGATGTTAGAGCATACACAAGAGGTCAAAGGTGACTCATTTGAATGCGTTTGTCCCAGAATGCTCTTAAAGATAGATTGTAATGACTCAGTATCAGCTTTTATCAGCTGTATTGATTCAGTCAGATATTATAAAGGAACTTTAAACTAAGAGTGTTTTTTATATATAAAGATACACCGAGGCCTGCAATCTGTAACTGTAGATACCATAAACTACAGAGAAATAACTCGTTGACACACCTATTGAAAACCTGCCAGTGACCCATTAAAGCTTTAATAACCTTGTGTAGAATGGTCTTTCCTCACCTCTGCAGTGTCCACCAGATGCTCCAGAGTGATGATGCCTTTGCTTTTGCTCTCGTTGTCACTCAGTAAGTCGTCCTCGGACTCCACAGCAGAGGAACCCGTGGAGGAGATGGAGGAGTTGGACAGCTTCCTGCGCAGCGGACCGTCCGCCACATCATCCCAGTCCTCCTGCTGCATCTCCCGGGACGAGCCGCCTCCCTCCGGAGTGATGGTGACCTGCGGTACCCGACGCACATCCATCACAGTCGGCGCTGTGGTTGCGGACGACGGAGAGACTTGAGCGGCTTTCTGAATAAGATCATCGCAGATCCCGAAACTCTTCTCGGCTGTTCTTCGCTCTAAACGTGACCCCTCGTTTAACGCGGTCCCAGAAAGCCCGGAGTCCTTGGAGGTCTTTCTTTTGCACTCTTTGGGCATTGGAAATCCGTCGTGAGAGCGCACGACGAGAGGCGCAAAGCCGATTCACTTCAACATTCAAATCTGGTCATTTCACTTTCAGACACGCAGTTTGGGTTTAGGTGTTAGGTCGATCCCCTGCGGCACTTCCTCGTTGTAGGTTATCCGAGTTTTCACACATTACACAGACGCTGTCAGACTCTGTGCTCTGTGCGCTCCGTTGGAAAGGGGAACCCCTTTCTGATGGCAGCGTGGCTCGCGCTTCGACGCCGTAAACACGCGCGCGCCGGCGCACTCACACTGGTGCACAAGGTTTATTATCTTCCGCATTGTCTCTCTCGCTTCCTGACTGAAGAACTGAACCAAGGAGAGATTAACTTTTTAAAATGTTCAACACTCTCTTCCGTTTCCCACCAATATGACTGTAAACTTAACGAGCACAACATTTAAATCAAACGTCGAGCATCAGCTGCACTCACAAAAAACATTTTGTCTAGGTTGCCTCTTTCAAATATTCTAACGAACCCCCCCCCCCCCCCAACCCTTCAACTTTCAAATTGTGGTTAAATTACTCAGACTGTCATTTCAAAGACAAATAAAGTATTTTAACGCTTCATATATGTTTAAAACTTTGAATTCTTCGGTCATGGGACTGAAACTCTTTTGTCTCTGCTGACATTTCAAATACCTGACATTTCAAAAAAAGAAATAAATAACTAGACATTTAAAAAGCGTGCCGTTATGGAAATCTGGCGGCGTAAGAGGAAGTTATTCAAAATTTTGAAAATTCGTCTCATTGTGTCATTATTATCCAGGAGGCGGCGCTCCTGAGCGGTTTCACTGTTAGCAGCTCTCTTGACGAGAAACGGTGATGAGAGGAGAGATGGTGTGAAACTGGATGATTGATGACAATGTGAGCTTAAAAAAAAGATAGAGTTACCGTCATTGTGGTGACTCAACAAATGTGACACAAAGGGCACACATTGAGACCTGAGAGTTCACACCATATTTATCACCATGCTTTCAACCGGCTGATCTGTCTCCTTCCATAATTATATCCCATCCATATTAAGCGTTACATCTGAGTACAGACACGATTGTTGCACACTCTGCAGCATCCTGGATCACATCACAGACACGAAGCAGTGATCAAACAGGTGACTTCAGTTAAAATCTAAGAGGGTTTTAATGCTTGTGGGGTTTATTAAATGTAGATATTAAAGCTGGGTGGAGGTGTGGGATATACAGTCAAAGAATGATGATGGGTTGGGAAGAGAAGAGGTGGTGCATCCACGGCAGCCTGCAGCCAAATCTTCAACCTGCAGCCTACCAGCAGTTTAACTACATTCTTTCCTGGGCTGGGCCCTGAAGCTGTAAACAAAGTGTAAGCTGAGATGCATAGGTACACAAACTTCACCACCTCCTTTTAATACCTGAAGATGCTTTTTCATGGGTGTTCGTGTGTGAGGAACCCGGACAATGTCCCGGGTGCAACAACTTGTTTTAATTCAGGCTTGCTGACTTTGGCTCTGAGCCAAAGTTCAAAAGAAGGAAAATGAAAACATAAAGGTTATGTCTGTCTGAGACTTGGCAACATGCAAAAGCAAATATTTGAAGATGAAACGATAGTCTGAATGTCTTCAAAGCTTTGATCAGAACAAAAAACTGAATATCATTAACTGATTATCATAATCATTCTTTGTGAGTAAGGAATTGAGTTTAAACATGAAAACTTTGTTAAATTGGCTTAACTGCTGCCTTCAAATATGAAGGTTAGTTCAACAAAGTTACATTTTTGGTTGATTTTGCCAAAATGTGGAGCAGATGATCACTCTAGCCTGGACTAAAATTTTTGCCTTGTGATTTGATCTCTAATGGCTAATAATATTCTGACCTTTTAAACGCCTGCGGTCTTTTCTTTAAAAACAAACGTGATCATGTTTTCTTATCCGTACACATTGTCTGAAACAATGAGGCCAAAAAAAGCGTTGATTCCATTTCCTTCTTCATACAAAACTTTGAAAAGCTGATATATATTTTTTAATGTTTAAAACATGCTTTAGTGACACCTGTTTGCCAGTATTTCATGAGTTTCTTGGTATGTTACTGCCACCAACTGTCAGTCAGTAAAATTGCCCTAACACTCTGTAGGATATGAATGTGTCACCAGTATATGTGTAAACTTCTTAGGTAGGAGACACAAACAAAACCTTTTGAAAGCTTGATAATATTCCTCCACAGTGCCACTAGTGGTCAAAAACATTGGGTATTCAATATAATAAGATATATGAATGGGAGTTTAATAGTTTGTCAGAGTCTCACCGCCTCCTCTTTTCCATTTCTGGCAGACTATGTGTGTGGTGACCAGCTGGTGGACATCGGTTCAGGTCCGACCCTTTGCCCATGTGCTGAGTGGCTGTGAGAGCTTTAACAGAAGCTTCCTCACTTATTCCAGGAGCCAAAGCTCAAGGATAAGTGAGACTGTGGCCTGAGCACTATACCTGCACAATGTCAACAAGCCAAAGGAAGACAGTATATTGTTACTGATAGCCCTGTTTGTAGAAATTACAGTCCATGATGAACTTCCTGTCATAATCAGGAAGTGATTTGCATTCATGTCTTCTTTCTTTTCCTTATTAAGAGAAATAAAATTAAATCTAGATTAAAGGTAACTTGCACTAGAGTGTGTACGAAAAAGTTATTTAAGACAAAATGATTAGTATTAAAGTGCTTGCACTGTAATCAATACAATCAAGTTAAATTAAAAAAACAGCAAATGATACTGTGTTGCACATTGTCGAGGCCTCTGTCAGTATTTAATTTGATGATTTTGTCTCAATTAGTTATCAGCTTTTGCAGAAAGCTGGTTGGCTTCAGCCTCACCTCAGATGCTCTCCTTGTTGATGTGCACTGCCCACAGCCTCGGGCACCTGGTGCTCCTCCCTTAGCAGGGGCCAGCTGCCTAGTGTCCTGCTGTTGTCGGGCATTTACCAGCGTCCTGGGCCACATTTAGGGTGCTCTTATGATCCAGTGGCCACATTCTTTTCATGAGAGCCCTGAGAGTGTTGTATTTATAAACTTATTTCCACACAGCTGAGGTAAAGATCTCAGTATTCCTGCCGAATGAGGCCCATGTGTGTTTATCTGAACGACACTGGCATCGCTCTGATCAGGCTGGAGGTTTTAAAATCACTGTGGGGGTGGATGATGTGGCTGGAGTGTGTTTTTGCAAAGGTGTGAATACAAAAAATACTGAGCTTTTAGACTTAAACAGCTTGACAGCCTGAGCATTTCTATGTGTACCAATGTGAAAATCACCAGGAAAACATTCAGTTTCTATTCTTTTCTTTCACTTTTTGGTACTTAAAAAGAAAAGTACAAGTGAGAACAACCTGCACTGCTATTCATACCATTTCTACTTTGAGAGAGAAGTACACCTTTAGAAAGAAATGTTGCTTTTGCTTTCTTTGCTGATAAAAATGTGATCTCCTCCTCAAGTCAGATCATTTGTGTTCTGACCTTCCTCACCTCTTTTCCACACTCAGCTAACACACAATATGTACATAAACACAGATAAGCCTTATGCATGCTTTCTATCTCCATGAAGGCCTGTTTTTTGCTGCAGCTCCCCTTTCTGTTTCTCTGTCTTTCTGGCCTGTTCTTCTTCTTTGTGATGGGCAGAGGTTATTGTCCTTTGTTTGAAAGTGTAAGAAAATATGAGTCCCTATTTCATAGCATAATTTGGATTGTAAATATTGATGTCTGATGAAACAGTACTTTGCTGTTGTAGCAGGTCAAGGTGGAACTAGATTTAATTACTTGATATATTGTTAAGAAGCTTACTCTTGTAGTTTTGACACAACAGTTGGACCCCTCTGAAGGGCCACACCATTAATCTGAGGGGTCATGAGATGATAAATATAGTGGAGATGATGGAATAGGGTAAGAGAGACAAAAAAGACAAGCAGAATTTGCTGTACGAATTTGAAATAATATCTTGCTGTTCACCTCTTTCTTGTCCCAAAACTGTTGTTTAAATTACACTATTTAGAAGGTTTAGAGGAAAAATTGCTCACATTGATAACTACAAGATGACAAACAGCCCAACTACATACAGCTTTTTGTCAGTAGTCACACACGATTTCTTTTTTAACAATGTGTTGTGTTTATAATAATATAAAATGTTTTTGGTAAAATCTTCATCCAAGGTAAAACAGATCTCTCTTCATAATGACAATGAGATTAAAACAGTGATAGAATTCAATATCAGCTTTTAAAAGTGGATGTGCATTGTAATGAATGAGGAAACAATAATGGATCCTGTGTTTCACAGATAAAGCAACCTGTCCTTTGTGGCATAAAGTTCATTTTTCACAGTGCTGAGGCAAGGCAAGATTGCATGCCAGAAAATACTTCCTGAGGAAATTCAGGGGGCTCCAAAAGCTCCTGTCACACCTGGGACACGGAAATATTACAGTATATAAAAATATGAAGGGTTCCAGAGCAGGTTATACATGTTATGCTCTAACAGACACAAAATACAGTTAATCTTTATTCAATTAACTTTTAAAAAAGAAACTGCTAAGATTTTGTAAGTGGCAGATAAATTGATAAACTTCCCACTCCAGTAGGTGGCGTTAAAGCACCAATATGAAGACAGAAAAGGATGAGGGAACTCCTGTGATTGTGACGTTTACGGTACCAGGAAATGTTGGCAGAGTGAGACCTCTTACCTTACCCAGCTATCTCTGTGCGAAAGAGCAGCAAGCCCGACGTCTGACAAGCATTAAGCGTGTCAACTCCAGGTCTAATTATTTGCCTCCTTTCACTTGTGATCTGCGAGAAACACCATGTTTGCTGTTAGGAACGCTCTTCGCCTCGGCTCCCGATTATCCATCCCCGCGGTGGCGAGGAGAGGATGTGCCGGCGGTGCCATCCCGGTGGACGATGTTGTGAACGGACTCAACGACGACCAGATACAGGTTAGCAACGCTGGCTAGCTACCAACTAGCATAAAGTTCTGCAGCAACCAGCTGTTGGTATAAAAAAACAGCCATAGTTGCGACTAAAAAAACTCAAGTAAAGCAACGTTACGTTTTATTAAGTTTAACGGACAAAAGAAGACGGTTATATCAGGACGCGGTGCATATGACGTGGTGACGTAACGTTAGCTAACACAGGACCTTGATATTAACCTATTGGGCTAACCACCTTACGTTCGCAAAAATCTGTTTCCCACTCAACAGCTACGTTAGTCGTAATTAATTTCGTTTACTCCTGTCTTCCCTTCTTAAGGAAAATGCACCAATAATTCCCGTATTTATAACATTGTAAATTTAACCAGCTCGATTAAGCACTGTTAGCATCACTAGTTAGCTAAAAGTCAGCGCTAAGATACACTTCTTGAAAGAGGGTGAAAGGTCAGACGCTAATCAAAACATGCTTTCCTATTGCTCAGTTATTGAACTATTGCAAAGTGACAGCAGGTCAGGGGTATTTGGCACAAAGTTATAGTCGTCAGACTTGCTGAGAGGAGGTTGGGGGTGGTTCTTCATATAAAGGTTTTGATTGGGTGAAAGTGGCTGTCCTCCAGTCGTGGGCATTATGAGGCTGAATCTGTATCTGTAATGTCAATTAACACATTTCTACATGATTGCGAAATACCTTTACCACACATTATATAATCCAAACAGCGCAGTTGTCGCCATGTTAATATTGAACAAATACCTAAGTGTGCATTTTTTCACAGCATATCATGAAATTTCAACAGGCAAACATAAGTTAATTTTATGGTTTTGTTTGTATTTTATCTCTTTCACAGCTTAGGCAGACGGTCCGTAAATTCTTTGCAGAAAAGCTTGCACCTTATGCTGATGAGATTGACAAGACAAATGAATTTGCACAAATGCGGGTAAGCTGACATACTCCATGGCTCCATTGCTCTAGTACCTGTAGTTACCTTGGTTGATTTAAATAGCTTACAAATTGATAGCTATGTCAAAAGCTTGATCACAGCCCTGCTGTGTTGTGTCTTGTGTTATGTGAGTTTGTCTTTTTGCATGTGATTTTTACCATCAAGCTGAGAGCAGGACTTGTTTCTTTGTAACTTTACATTGTCTCTCTACCAGGAATTTTGGAAAGATCTTGGGGAGATGGGACTCCTCGGTATTACTGCTCCAGGTAGGATAGCTTCAGAAAAAAAAACACTGTCATTTAATATTTAGAGGAAGATGTGTTGTGTAGATGCTTATTTAAAAGAAACTGGTCAATTTGCACAATAGTTTTTTTTCAGTGAATTAAAACCCAGTAGGAAACTTGTTTGTATTTATATGTTTTTTTATGAAACACAGACTGTTTTTCTTTTTCATTTTGTTTTATGATCTTTCTTTCTACTTCTCTTTCAGTTGAAATTGGAGGCACAGGATTGGGCTACCTCGATCATGTTATTGTGTTGGAGGAAATGTCTCGAGTGTCTGCAGCCATCGCTCTCAGTTATGGCGCTCACTCTAACCTCTGTGTCAACCAGATGGTACGGCACGCCAACGAGAAACAGAAGGAAAAGTACATGGCAAAGGTCAGGACCAAAAGAGCCTTTCTTCTTTGTAATTAAATGTTGAGAAAATACATAAAACCACAAACCAAGAAGAATTAGAGTCTTTATTCTCATCATGGTCTTTCCTGTTGCCAGTTACTGACTGGAGAGCATGTAGGAGCCCTGGCCATGAGTGAGCCCAACGCCGGCTCTGATGTTGTATCCATGAAACTAACAGCCAAGAAGCAAGGTAAGACACCAACAAGTGTGATTTATTCCTCTGCATGAAGTCTGCATGCTAAATTTGTTCTATTATATTCTTTTTCCCTTACACTCTTGTATAGTTTCTATTTTTACCCTCATCTTAATTTTAGTTTATGCATTTCTAATTATTCATTTCCTACTGCTTTCTTTTAATCTGTATGTACCTCTGTCTTTGTGTTGCTGCAACACCTGATACCTGATTTTGTCCTCTGGGGGTCAGTGAAGACTTGGTTTATTTTGTTCTTCATATACTTATACTCATACTGCCTGAATGCATAATAGACCTTTACTTTTAAAATGCATTATCATCAAATATTGCTGAGTATGCTATAGCATTTTTATGGCCAAAATTCTGATTGTGGTTATTTTGGTCAATATTAAGATTGAGACCAATAAATGAATTTTTGAATTTTGGGACAAAATTTTCTGCAGCATTTTCTCATTTAAATAAAGTAGATTCTGCTTTTACTTCAAAGTTGTGCCACATTCCTCTAAAATACAAATCTTTGCATCAAAATAAGACTGGTTCTCATTCACAGTGCATCTCTAAGAAGTTAAATATAAATAAATTGGATCAAAATTTATAACGGCTTCCACTTATGGTGACATACTGTTGTTATGAATATAAAGGATGGAAATTTAGTAAGCACATTATGCCCAGAGGAAAAAAATGCCCTTGGCAACTTGGTGTTTTTTCTGCTAGTTGAACAAGTTTATGTCGCTTTGAGAAGCAAACACAAGTTTCATTCACTCTGTGCATAAAATTTGCACTTGCTTAAAATTACTTTCCCTAAATCAAAAAAAGCTTCCAAACAACAGATGATGAGCTTTATGAGTGAATAGCTCTTCATATTCTGTTCTAGTCATTTGATTTTTGTTTTGCCTGTCTGCTTTCTGGTGTTACTCTTCTTCTTTGAACTGCCTCTGCAGGGTGCATGTGTAACTGCATAACCCTAAGGGTGAAACCAGAACATGTCAATCGCCCCCTGGTGGCTCATTGTTCATTAGGGAAGTGCTTGAATAAATGTGCAGTGTAGTTTTCTTTGAGCTGAACACACATTTTAAGCATTAGAATAGCGGTCAGGCATGTTCTGTGGGAAGATAAAATCGTGATTGTGATTAATATTCGATTGATGGGCAGCACTGATATGCTCTGGCCGCTCTGCTCAATCATCGCTTAGTCATTTCTTGGGTGTTGTACTAACTCAGGGTTTGGCCAAACATTGTTGGCATTTATCCCTCTCACACTGAATATTACATTTGCCAAACAACTCTGACTCAGTAAGTTGGCATGTGTGTATGCTGCATGGCCAGACTGTCTGTGTGAGCAGTGGATGTACATAAAGAGGCAGCAGCAAGATGAACAGTTACAATCTGTTTATAATTTAGTTTTGGGAGGCCACAAATAGGCCTTATACCCTGTTTCCTGTATGTTCTTATTTTTATGTCGTCTCACATAATCTCACTAATAAGTTATGAAGCATGATAAGAGAACTAGTTAGGCTGTTAATTTTGCAGCCTGGACTTTTTAACTCTTGCACAACATGCATACAGTTTAAGAAGTTCAGAATATTTTAATATGAGATATCTAATGTTAAGCATTTTCACCAACCTGCTTGTAGTATATTTGTAGAACCATATATTTTCTAAGCTAATAAAAATACCCTTCGGTCTCCACATGGTGAAATTAACTAACTCATATCTCACCTTGAAAAATCCAACTATTAAAGGTTGATGCAGACCTTTTACCAGTTTTGTTGCTGTACATTTCAACACAGATAAATAGCCAAGGAAACAAGCAACAGCACAAAAATGGCATGGAGCACCTAAATGGCCTAATAAAAGCAATCAATGCAAATGCTCAAACACACATTTTAAACAGAATAAATGTGAACACATTAAAGTTGCTATAATG